>JASJUZ010000869.1:0-23918 GCA_037159825.1 Tupiocoris notatus
CCAGCCCTAACCAGCCCTAACCAGCCCTAACCAGCCCTAACCAGCCCTAACCAGCCCTAACCAGCCCTAACCAGCCCTAACCAGCCCTAACCAGCCCTAACCAGCCCTAACCAGCCCTAACCAGCCCTAACCAGCCCTAACCAGCCCTAACCAGCCCTAACCAGCCCTAACCAGCCCTAACCAGCCCTAACCAGCCCTAACCAGCCCTAACCAGCCCTAACCAGCCCTAACCAGCCCTAACCAGCCCTAACCAGCCCTAACCAGCCCTAACCAGCCCTAACCAGCCCTAACCAGCCCTAACCAGCCCTAACCAGCCCTAACCAGCCCTAACCAGCCCTAACCAGCCCTAACCAGCCCTAACCAGCCCTAACCAGCCCTAACCAGCCCTAACCAGCCCTAACCAGCCCTAACCAGCCCTAACCAGCCCTAACCAGCCCTAACCAGCCCTAACCAGCCCTAACCAGCCCTAACCAGCCCTAACCAGCCCTAACCAGCCCTAACCAGCCCTAACCAGCCCTAACCAGCCCTAACCAGCCCTAACCAGCCCTAACCAGCCCTAACCAGCCCTAACCAGCCCTAACCAGCCCTAACCAGCCCTAACCAGCCCTAACCAGCCCTAACCAGCCTAACCAGCCCTAACCAGCCCTAACCAGCCTAACCAGCCTAACCAGCCCTAACCAGCCCTAACCAGCCCTAACCAGCCCTAACCAGCCCTAACCAGCCCTAACCAGCCCTAACCAGCCCTAACCAGCCCTAACCAGCCCTAACCAGCCCTAACCAGCCCTAACCAGCCCTAACCAGCCCTAACCAGCCCTAACCAGCCCTAACCAGCCCTAACCAGCCCTAACCAGCCCTAACCAGCCCTAACCAGCCTAACCAGCCCTAACCAGCCCTAACCAGCCCTAACCAGCCCTAACCAGCCCTAACCAGCCCTAACCAGCCCTAACCAGCCCTAACCAGCCCTAACCAGCCCTAACCAGCCCTAACCAGCCCTAACCAGCCCTAACCAGCCCTAACCAGCCCTAACCAGCCCTAACCAGCCCTAACCAGCCCTAACCAGCCCTAACCAGCCCTAACCAGCCCTAACCAGCCCTAACCAGCCCTAACCAGCCCTAACCAGCCCTAACCAGCCCTAACCAGCCCTAACCAGCCCTAACCAGCCCTAACCAGCCTAACCAGCCCTAACCAGCCCTAACCAGCCCTAACCAGCCCTAACCAGCCCTAACCAGCCCTAACCAGCCCTAACCAGCCCTAACCAGCCCTAACCAGCCCTAACCAGCCCTAACCAGCCCTAACCAGCCCTAACCAGCCCTAACCAGCCCTAACCAGCCCTAACCAGCCCTAACCAGCCCTAACCAGCCCTAACCAGCCTAACCAGCCCTAACCAGCCCTAACCAGCCCTAACCAGCCCTAACCAGCCCTAACCAGCCCTAACCAGCCCTAACCAGCCCTAACCAGCCCTAACCTGCTGTACGCTGCTTGCATCTGGTTGAACCTAGGCCATTTTTGGCCCTTAGCAACCATTTCTCCATCTTCCGTGCTCTTCATTTGTGTTGCAGCCTCTTCATTTGTACAGCAGGCCACCCTCTCTCCTGCCGGTATCAGTCGTATCCATTCTGGATACGTCCAGGCTGGGCCACGTGGAGGCTCCGGCTTTTCTAAGGGCTTTTTCTTTTGGAGAGAGGGAATCTCTCGCTTCTCGTAAGGTCAACCTCTCAATTTGATTGCCTGTTTTTCCATTATTGCTCTTCGTATCGATTCTTCGTACTCCGATGATTTCGTACCTTGCTAACCACGCTAAATTGCTATGATATTTTCTGCCATAAAAGTTTCAAATCACACGCTAATAAAATTATCACAATTAAACACTAATATCACAGATAATCACACAGATAAATTTCACAGCGCCCCGTTAACGATCACAGCCTATGATTTCGTGTGGCGTTCCCCGTAGGGAGTACACCTTCGCCACGGCGAGCATGCCACCTCCCTGCAAAATCTCTAAACCGCCGGTACTGATCCGCCGTCTCCACGAGCGCCGACAAAGGTCCGTCGTATACACGCGCGCCGAATGCCTCGAGTCTTGCGTCAGCGTACAGTGGGCAATGACGTAGTACATGCTCCGCTAGTTCCTCCGCGTAGCCACAGGCGCAGCGAGCCTCCGCCCGGCGGCGAAAGAAAAACAGCTTGGCGCTGAAATTACCATGACCACCCATCAGCTGGGTCTCCACATATCCTGGCTCCATCCATCGCATCTCCATCCTGCTCCGAATCACCGGGAAAAACTGATGGGTCAAACGTCCTGTTGAGGCCCCGTTCCACCGTCTTTGCCACTCGTCGAACAGCCACTGTCGGATCGCTTCGATCTTCTGATTATCAGACACCTGTGCCTCCATTAGAGCCGCCACCTCCTCCCGCACAGCAGCCACCACGCGCTCAGGATACCGCACGCTCCACACCGCCACCTGAGCATCCATCACGAGATCGAGAGGCGGCAACCCAACGATGACCTGGAGGGCCGCTGTTGCCGATGTGCGATACGCTTTACATAATGGGATGAGTGCCGACCTCTGAATCTGCAGCACGGTGTTCCGCGACTTTTGGGATGGTCTCGACCACCAGGTCGACACCCCATACAGGACCGAAGGGAGAAACACCGATTGATAATATCTTCTTGGAACCGCGAATCTGGCACCCCATTCTGCTCCCCTAACGCCATGGAAAAGCCGGGTCAAGCCACAAGCCTTCGTTCTGAGGAGCTGAAGATGGCCCTCCATCTGGAAATTCCGGTGCAGGAGGATCCCGAGATACTTCACCGTCAGGCCCGAACGAATCACATGACCACCAACAACCAACGACGTGTTTTCCCTCACTGTTTTGGGTCCCTTAAAAACGAGAGCATGAGTCTTTGCAGGCGCCACGGACAGACGCACTTTTCGAGTCCATTCCACAACTATCCGCGCTCCCTCCTCCGCCCTCATCTTCAGCCCCTCCGCCGAATCGGAATCAACAACTAGAGCAAGGTCGTCCACGTATGCAACCGCCCCGAAGCCGGCACCCTCCAGCTCCGTCATGAGGTCCCCAAACGCCAAGTTCCAGACGGCCGCCCCAAGGACGGATCCCTGGGGGCACCCGCGAGTGATTCTATGCTCCACCTTTTCGTTACGGAAATGTAGGATTGCCTTACGCTCACTGAAGTAGCTTTGCATTAGCCTGTAAATGTTGGGGGGAACGTTGATGTCTTTCATCCGCTGGAGTACAAAGGGCCACCATATCGCGTTGAACGCACCTTCTATATCGAAGAAGAGCACCATTACGTTTTTACACGAAGCTTGCCTGATCATTTTTATCAACATCGCGATGGCGCCCTCCGTCGATCGGCCCCGCACGCACCCGAACTGCCACCGGTGGAGCGCCAATTCAATCTGCGGCTTTGCACTGTTCAGTATCAGTCTTTCCAATACTTTGCCACTGCATGGAAGTAAGCTGATGGGTCGGTAACTGCTGGCTCTTGTGGGGTCCCGATCAGGTGCTTTTAACAATGCTTTAATATCAGCAACTTTCCACCTTTGCGGGAACTGGCCTTCTCTCAATGCTACATTACACGCGACTAACAGCCATTCCCTAAAAACAGTGGGCGCATTCTTAATCATCGCCATGTCTACGGCGTCTTCCCCAGGCGCCTTGTAGCTGCTGAACGCCGCTATCGCAGCGTTAAGGTCTTGAATTGTCCAGGGTGGAACTGGATCACCTCCAGGCGGGGTCCGTATACTTTCCCTCAAGAGCGCCTCCAGAGGGGTGTCATGTCCCAGGTCGTCGATCGGAAAAACTTCTGCAAGGAAAAACCTGCCGGCTACTTGCCAATCGCTAGCCTGGCTGCCATTAACGTTCAAAGATCCGATCGCCGCCTCCGGCCCAACCTTCCCTCTAAGGACGCGGTAGGGCATCGTCCATGGGTCCTTATTCAGCTCCTGCTCGACAAATTCTCTCCATGACGATCTCTTTGCTCTGCGCAACTCCGATTTGAACGCCCTTGCCGCCTGCTTCCACCGAACACGCAGGATGTCTCGTTCCTCCATATTTGTGCTACGTTGCTGCGACCTCCTTATTTGATTGCGGCTTCTTCTCATCATAGCTAGGCCCTCATTCCACCATGGCATGCTATTTCTTACGGGCTTCTTTCTTCGATCAAGCGTCAGGTGCGCAGCCTGTAGAATAACTTCTTGGAGGCCCGCAACCAAATCGTCTGCCGTTTCTGAAGATGGAGTCCCTTCCAGCTGGTAGTCAATCATTCCTGCTGCCACCTCGCTCCGGAACGGAGCCCACGCGACACCTCTTGTTGTATAACGACTGCGCCCACCCATCATTCTAGCCTCAGTAGGTCCAGCGATGCACTCAAGCCTCACCAAGGCATGGTCACTAGCTGTTGCAAACTCGATTGTCCAGCTCCATTGAAGCAACCCCAGCCCGTGCGTAACAAAAGATAGATCAATACTGGACGTTCCCTGCGAGCCCTCAAAAGTATGTCCGAGTTCCGGCCTATTCAACAACACGAGCTGCCTTCCTGCCGCCCAAAGTGCCACCTCTCGTCCTCTGGGAGTGTCTCTACTTGATCCCCATAGCGTGGCCCAGGCATTAAAGTCACCGAGCAAAACCGCACTTTCGGGCACCATTCGATAAAACGCCCTATCAAGTCGGTTGAGGGCATCCTCATACGGCTCATTCGGCGTCATATACACCGAGACAAAATGACATTCATGAGTGGGGCCTCTTGTTTTCACAACCACCATGTCCGCACTTGAAGACCCATCCACCATAACAGCATCCCACGCGGCGTTGAGGACGACCACTGCCGTCTTGGGGGAGCCAGCCCTGTAGAATGCCCTACTTGTGACCCCTAGTCCAGGAATCCGTCCGTTGTGGACAGGGGGTTCTTGCAGCGCCAAAACGTCAACCCGGTCCTGTGCCGCCATCTGCAATACCTCGTCCAATGCTGTAGTCCTGCGCGCCAAGTTGTGTTGTAGGATCCGCATCCCCGCCATTCTATGCATCTCTTCCGTAGTCGGTTCGCCTTACCAGATTTTCAAGGGCTCTTCTGTACGCTGGACACGCCGGATCCCCGGCCTCGTGATTGCTAGCATGCCTTAGATTACGACAATTAATGCATTGCGCCTGGTTATGCCTGTTCTTGCAGTCCCTGTAGGTGTGATTAGGCTCAGCGCACCACCCACACACAGCACTTCTACTGCAGGCAGCCGCCACATGCCCGAAGCCCTGGCACTGGTAGCACCTGCTGACGGACACGTAATCCACCACCTTGCATGCGTACCAGCCAATTCTGACGCGGCCCTCCCTGAGCAACCCCTGCCTGACGATTGGAGAAACCTCAATAACCCACTTTTTGGTCGCCTGGTCCCTCGGCCCCACTACAAACACCGGGAGAAAGCCATCTTTTTTAACCTTCTCCTCAAGCTCCAGTAAATTCGAGGCAATGAACTCCTCGCACAGCTCCTTGTGCTGGTAATCAGATGGCACTCCATGGATCAGAATTCGCGGCCTTCTACATGGAGCTTCCTTCAATTTCAATCCGGCTTCCGTCGTTATCCTGGTGAATGTTCCCACGTCCGCACTACGAGGGATTTCCATGATCACTTCTCCTGCTCTACCTGGGCGTACCTCCTTAACTTCAACACCTAGGTCGGCCGGCCTGCCAAGTTGAGCAAGTCTCTTCGCCGCCTTTCCGTCGTCCGCAGTGACTATAATAGTCTTCAAATCATTTGCAGGTATTGGCCCGCCGATTGTTGACAACCTATTCCGAAGATCCGCTTTTACTTGGTCCCGATGTAGCCTTGAGCCTTCTCCTTCACCTCCAGATGGATGAACATTCTGCGACCTCCCTTCATTCTGGACCTGAGGTTTTGTTGCCTGCTTCCGATGCCTAAGCCTTCTACGGCGACCACCAGTTCTCCAACCACTCTCATCATCGCTAGTTGTTGCCGCTGCACCATCCTTCCAAGAAGCTACAACATCTCTAAACGACTGAACGTGATTGGCTATAACCTCCTGCTGTTGCTCAATACGGTTTTCTATTCCAGAAACTACCTGCATGACCTGTCCATGGGCTCCATTCAGTTGTCCCGGTTCACTTGTAAGACCACTTTTTTCACGAAGGTCAATTACCTCCTTCCTAACTGTATCCACAGAGCGCAGCACAGGGGACATCGCAGCCTGCTGGGACATTTGAATAGCCTCTGTCACCACCGCGGACATTGTTTTCCTACCAAGCTCAGCCAGTCCCAAGCACTTACCCTGTAATTGCCTCATAATGGTTCTGGCTTTTCCTGTCACTGAAGCCGTTCTGCGGTTATACTCATGTAGCCAATCTCTGATCTCCTGGTCCGCTTGCTGCCCTCGCCCGTTGAGAAACCTTGCCAATTCGAAAGAAATGCTCTTGAGTTCCACCTCTGAGGCATCAACCGCCAAGTCCAATGCATCTCCAGAACCAGCATCATCGCAGTGAAGATCGTCGCGTGGTCGCTTTCCAAGCCTCTCCGCTCCTGCCGATGTAGCAGCCATCAAGCCACCAGTTGGGGTTCCATAGTACGATAGCCGTCTATTGCTGCCACTGTCCTCCTCGCGATCACTAATGTCCTGGGGCCCCCGCCCCTCCATCGCCAATAAGAATGCCCACTCAACAATATTATGTCCCCAACCTTCAATTAAATAGGTCCAACAGCTACACTTATGAGCTGACTATTATTAAATTATAAGCCGGAATATATTTCCAAGTCCAATCAACTACAATTATAAGAATATAATGTGAAAATTTATCGTAATTATTTTTTATGACTATTTATGTTCACATTAGTGACAACTATTGTTTATATTTTAACTATATTTGTACAATTTATGCTTACTCACAGCCAATTCCTAATTTTAATGATCAAAAACTAATTTATCACAGCACAAAAGAATGAAAACAAAATAAAAATACATGTACATATATACTAGCCCACAATGCAGAGTGCCATGTCCTGTGTATTACTCACACATCCTTGGTTAAGATGATGTGAAAACTTCTACCTCTTTGGTTCATTTACTATCAACACTGTTCACTGTTCAGCTCCTCCTCTACAGTATCATGAAACATGAACCTTGAAACACTTCACACCTCAAACTTTAAGTGCTTTCAGCTAAGTCAAAACTAAGCTAAAACAATCGAGAGAGGGCTTAAACCGGACAAAAATGAGTGACAAACAAAGTGCCTACAACACAGTACATCAACTGGTGCGAATAACAAGGTAGGAGATCAATATAAAAACGTAAACAATCATCCACCATTGCCTGTGTTACAAGATAGGCTGCAACTTGAACAATAATCCAACTATATAAATTCAACTTTCAACGTCTCCAGCTCCCCCAAATTAAGTCCAAATCAGCTGATGGAGGGCTTAAATTAAAGCTCAGAATCCAATCAACAAAGCACAATCAATAAATGAACAGCAATTTGCGCACTATACTTCAAACCAATGCAGGAAAGAAGCAGCCCAAAGGGCCTGTGTATTATGATAGGCTGTATTCTGAGCTGAAGTAAACTGCAGAAAACTGATATTTAATAAAATGTTCATGCAAAAATTCATTCACCAGATCATTGTCCACATACCAGTCCAGTTCCTTGCCAAAAATTGTCACCGAAAAACACAGATTTACACACTTTTTTCACTATAAACCGAGGAGCTCCTGAGATCAGCTGTGAGCAGCACGACCACTTCCACGATACTAACCAGCCCTAACCAGCCCTAACCAGCCCTAACCAGCCCTAACCAGCCCTAACCAGCCCTAACCAGCCCTAACCAGCCCTAACCAGCCCTAACCAGCCCTAACCAGCCCTAACCAGCCCTAACCAGCCCTAACCAGCCCTAACCAGCCCTAACCAGCCCTAACCAGCCCTAACCAGCCCTAACCAGCCCTAACCAGCCCTAACCAGCCCTAACCAGCCCTAACCAGCCCTAACCAGCCCTAACCAGCCCTAACCAGCCCTAACCAGCCCTAACCAGCCCTAACCAGCCCTAACCAGCCCTAACCAGCCCTAACCAGCCCTAACCAGCCCTAACCAGCCCTAACCAGCCCTAACCAGCCCTAACCAGCCCTAACCAGCCCTAACCAGCCCTAACCAGCCCTAACCAGCCCTAACCAGCCCTAACCAGCCCTAACCAGCCCTAACCAGCCCTAACCAGCCCTAACCAGCCCTAACCAGCCCTAACCAGCCCTAACCAGCCCTAACCAGCCCTAACCAGCCCTAACCAGCCCTAACCAGCCCTAACCAGCCCTAACCAGCCCTAACCAGCCCTAACCAGCCCTAACCAGCCCTAACCAGCCCTAACCAGCCCTAACCAGCCCTAACCAGCCCTAACCAGCCCTAACCAGCCCTAACCAGCCCTAACCAGCCCTAACCAGCCCTAACCAGCCCTAACCAGCCCTAACCAGCCCTAACCAGCCCTAACCAGCCCTAACCAGCCCTAACCAGCCCTAACCAGCCCTAACCAGCCCTAACCAGCCCTAACCAGCCCTAACCAGCCCTAACCAGCCCTAACCAGCCCTAACCAGCCCTAACCAGCCCTAACCAGCCCTAACCAGCCCTAACCAGCCCTAACCAGCCCTAACCAGCCCTAACCAGCCCTAACCAGCCCTAACCAGCCCTAACCAGCCCTAACCAGCCCTAACCAGCCCTAACCAGCCCTAACCAGCCCTAACCAGCCCTAACCAGCCCTAACCAGCCCTAACCAGCCCTAACCAGCCCTAACCAGCCCTAACCAGCCCTAACCAGCCCTAACCAGCCCTAACCAGCCCTAACCAGCCCTAACCAGCCCTAACCAGCCCTAACCAGCCCTAACCAGCCCTAACCAGCCCTAACCAGCCCTAACCAGCCCTAACCAGCCCTAACCAGCCCTAACCAGCCCTAACCAGCCCTAACCAGCCCTAACCAGCCCTAACCAGCCCTAACCAGCCCTAACCAGCCCTAACCAGCCCTAACCAGCCCTAACCAGCCCTAACCAGCCCTAACCAGCCCTAACCAGCCCTAACCAGCCCTAACCAGCCCTAACCAGCCCTAACCAGCCCTAACCAGCCCTAACCAGCCCTAACCAGCCCTAACCAGCCCTAACCAGCCCTAACCAGCCCTAACCAGCCCTAACCAGCCCTAACCAGCCCTAACCAGCCCTAACCAGCCCTAACCAGCCCTAACCAGCCCTAACCAGCCCTAACCAGCCCTAACCAGCCCTAACCAGCCCTAACCAGCCCTAACCAGCCCTAACCAGCCCTAACCAGCCCTAACCAGCCCTAACCAGCCCTAACCAGCCCTAACCAGCCCTAACCAGCCCTAACCAGCCCTAACCAGCCCTAACCAGCCCTAACCAGCCCTAACCAGCCCTAACCAGCCCTAACCAGCCCTAACCAGCCCTAACCAGCCCTAACCAGCCCTAACCAGCCCTAACCAGCCCTAACCAGCCCTAACCAGCCCTAACCAGCCCTAACCAGCCCTAACCAGCCCTAACCAGCCCTAACCAGCCCTAACCAGCCCTAACCAGCCCTAACCAGCCCTAACCAGCCCTAACCAGCCCTAACCAGCCCTAACCAGCCCTAACCAGCCCTAACCAGCCCTAACCAGCCCTAACCAGCCCTAACCAGCCCTAACCAGCCCTAACCAGCCCTAACCAGCCCTAACCAGCCCTAACCAGCCCTAACCAGCCCTAACCGGCCCTAACCGGCCCTAACCAGCCCTAACCAGCCCTAACCAGCCCTAACCAGCCCTAACCGGCCCTAACCGGCCCTAACCGGCCCTAACCAGCCCTAACCGGCCCTAACCGGCCCTAACCGGCCCTAACCGGCCCTAACCGGCCCTAACCGGCCCTAACCGGCCCTAACCGGCCCTAACCGGCCCTAACCGGCCCTAACCGGCCCTAACCGGCCCTAACCGGCCCTAACCGGCCCTAACCGGCCCTAACCGGCCCTAACCGGCCCTAACCGGCCCTAACCGGCCCTAACCGGCCCTAACCGGCCCTAACCGGCCCTAACCGGCCCTAACCGGCCCTAACCGGCCCTAACCGGCCCTAACCGGCCCTAACCGGCCCTAACCGGCCCTAACCGGCCCTAACCGGCCCTAACCGGCCCTAACCGGCCCTAACCGGCCCTAACCGGCCCTAACCGGCCCTAACCGGCCCTAACCGCCCCTAACCCGCCCTAACCGGCCCTTGGGCCTTTTTCAACCGGCCCTTGACCGGCCTTTTTCAACCGGCCCTTGACCGGCCTTTTTCAACCGGCCCTTGACCGGCCTTTTTAAACCGGCCCTTGACCGGCGGCCTTTTTCAACCGGCCCTTGACCGGCGGCCTTTTTCAACCGGCCCATGACCGGCCTTTTTCAACCGGCCCTTGACCGGCCTTTTTCAACCGGCCCTTGACCGGCCTTTTTCAACCGGCCCTTGACCGGCCTTTTTCAACCGGCCCTTGACCAGCCTTTTTCAACCGGCCCTTGACCGGCCTTTTTCAACCGGCCCTTGACTGGCCTTTTTCAACCGGCCCTTGACTGGCCTTTTATACCCGGCCCCTGACCGACCTTTTTTACCCGGCCCTTGACCGGTTTTTTTTACCTGGCCCTTGATCGGCATTCTTTACGCGGCCCTTGATCGGCCTTTTTTACCCGGCCCTTGACCGGCCTTTTTCAACCGGCCCTTGACCGGCCTTTTTCAACCGGCCCTTGACCGGCCTCTTTCAACCGGCCCTTGACTGGCCTTATTCAACCGGCCTTTTTCAACCGGCCCTTGACCGGCCTTTTTCAACCGGCCTTTGACCGGCCTTTTTAACCGGCCCTTGACCGGCCTTTTTCAACCGGCCCTTGACCGGCCTTTTTAAACCGGCCCTTGACCGGCGGCCTTTTTCAACCGGCCCTTGACCAGCGGCCTTTTTCAACCGGCCCTTGACCGGCCTTTTTCAACCGGCCCTTGACCGGCCTTTTTCAACTGGCCCTTGACCGGCCTTTTTCAACCGGCCTTTGACCGGCCTTTTTCAACCGGCCCTTGGCCGGTTTTTTTTACCTGGCCCTTGATCGGCCTTCTTTACGCGGCCCTTGATCGGCCTTTTTTACCCGGCCCTTGACCGGCCTTTTTCAACCGGCCCTTGACCGGCCTTTTTAACATGGCCCTTGACTGGCCTTTTTTCCCGGCCCTTGACCGGCCTTTTTTACCCAGCCCTTGACCGGCCTTGTTTACCCGGCCCTTGACCGGCCTTTAACCGGCCCTTGACGGGCCTTTGACTGGCCCTTGACCGGCCTTTAACCGGCCCTTGACCGGCCTTTACCGGCCCTTGACCGGCCTTCAACCGGCCCTTGACTTCCCTTTACCGGCCCTTGACCGGCATTTAACCGGCCCTTAACCGGCCTTTAACTGGCTCTTAAACCGGCCCTAACCGGCCCTAATCGGCCCTTGGGCCTTTTTCAACCGGCCCTTGACCGGCCTTTTTCAACCGGCCCTTGACCGGCCTTTTTCAACCGGCCCTTGACCGGCCTTTTTCAACCGGCCCTTGACCGGCCTTTTTCAACCGGCCCTTGACCGGCCTTTTTCAACCGGCCTTTGACCGGCCTTTTTCAAACGGCCCTTGACCGGCCTTTTTCAACCGGCCTTTGACCGGCCTATTTCAACCGGCCCTTGACCGGCCTTTTTCAACCGGCCCTTGACCGGCCTTTTTCAACCGGCGCTTGACCGGCCTTTTTCAACCGGCCCTTGACCGGCCTTTTTCAACCGGCCCTTGACCGGCCTTTTTCAACCGGCCTTTGACCGGCCTTTTTCAACCGGCCCTTGACCGGCCTTTTTCAACCGGCCCTTGACCGGCCTTTTTTACCCAGCCCTTGACCGGCCTTTTTCAACCGGCCCTTGACCGGCCTTTTTCAACCGGCCCTTGACCGGCCTTTTTTACCCAGCCCTTGACCGGCCTTTTTTACCCGGCCCTTGACCGGCCTTTAACCGGCCCTTGACGGGCCTTCGACTGGCCCTTGACCGGCCTTTAACCGGCCCTTGACCGGCCTTCAACCGGCCCTTGACTTCCTTTTACCGGCCCTTGACCGGCATTTAACCGGCCCTTAACCGGCCGTTAACTGGCCCTTAAACCGGCCTTAAACCGGCCCTAACCTGCTGTGCTCTTTCATTGTCGTCATAATATTTGGGCTGTTGTCGGCCACTCACGACGCGCCTTCATCCTTATTCACTTTCCTCTTCCATCCGTTTATGCACCGTTTCTAATTCAAATGTGTCTGCCCCCCTTTTTTCCCCCCCTTAATTGCACAGCAGGCCACCTAGCCTCCGGGGACGTGGTGGCCAGGAATCACTTTAATGCTCATCGTTTCTTTCATTTCTTTGTTGCAGCGTAACCGTCGTCGCAGAGTCGCTGTTGTCGCCATGCCGTTGTTGTTGCAGTGCCGCCGTCGCCGCGCAATTGCCGTCGCCGCAGGGTTGTCACCGCGCAGTAAATGGCCCCAACCTGCTTTCCGCCATGTTTGTCTTCCGGTTGTACCTAGGCTGTGTAGCCCATACCAACCATTCTGTTGCTTTATTCATTGCGCTTCCGTTGTTTTCTGTTCAGGTAATGGCCTCTTGCTGGACAACAGGTTGCCCCGCCCTGTCCGGTTTTTGCCATGGTCAATAATAATTGCCATGCCCGGGCTGGTTCTCGTAGCGGCACAGTTTTTACGTGCCTATTTCTTATCGGGGCGGGAAAATTGGTTTCCTGCAGGTTTCATTCGTTTCCATTCTGTAAGGGTACATTCACCTCGTGTGTGTGGAAAATTGTAGCTATTTAAAATTCAGATCCATATTGTACTTTTCTTTCAATTGCTTTATTCCTTCATTAGATCACCCAGACAGCGGCAAAGGCCCTTCGCCTCGCTTCCGGTGCCAGCGCTGCGCAAGTTTCAAACTTCGTGTAGGGCTGGTTTTATTTTTCATGGCATGTAGAATCTGAATATCCAATAAAAGAGCTGCAAATTATTGTGATGTGGTATATTATTCCTTCGCTTCAATAATGATTTAGGAAGACTATCCATTTGCGAAGGTAATTATTTCGAACATTTCTGAACAATCCCACCGAAAAACAGATCGTATCTATCGGGGAAAAATCCGTACCAACTATTGTAATTTTATTCAATCATTTTCAATCATATTCAAATCATTTTTAATTTTTTCAATTTCCTAATTAAAAGCTAAAGTTATTGCCTAACGATACAGCTGGAGAGAGTGTTTGATGACCATTCCAATGAGTATAGAACGATTTTTATAGCTCCGAGAACTCTCGAGTTATACCCTCATGCCAGTTTTTTTACAATAGCCTATCCCTACATAATTTTAAAAATATGGTCAAATCTGAGCTAGCCGAAAATCCTGTACAGATTAACCTTCAATTTCCTTATAATTTGTGCGTTGTGAGAGCGATACCTAGAAATAGTAGTTTAATTTTAATGAAATTTGTATCATTTCTGAACGTTTGTACATGCCTGATGACAGAGTAAAATTTTTATTATAGAATATTTCTGTGTAAAAAGGAAGAGAGGACCATACGGTCCTATTTTGTACCAGTTCTTCCGTAATCAAGTTATTAAATACCCATTATCAAGCCTTCAAAGTTACAACAAACTGGCAACGAGATGAATTAGATTTTTTCGGTTTCCTTGGGAAGCAATCGGTGTGTTTGTGACGCGCGTATTCAAGACTGTCCCGACCAGAGCCGACGCGACGGTGAGCTGTACCTATCCATTTCATTTTTGATACGTCCGACACCATTTCTCTTATTTTTTCCACTCTCTTCAATCAAAAATGGACGCGGAGCAGTTCGCACAGTTACTAACAGCGTTAAATGATAGTCAAAACCGGGTTATCGAAACTCTAGGGTGGGCTAGCGTTGGCATTGAAAATTATCTACAGTTAAAAGGTGTTTCGATTGATCATCAAGTCTGCCAACAGATTTTCCTCAACTCGGTCGGATCAACTCATTATCAACTTCTGGTTTCACTGCTTGCGCCAAACGATCCAAAAACGTCAACATATTTGGAGGTCATAAATGCGCTTGAAAAACACCTTTGTCCAACTCGCAATATTTTACTTGCTCAGCATAAATTTTTTGCTATTTATCAAAAGTCGAATCATTCAATCGCTGACTTTGTTGTTGAATTGCGGCGTGATATTAATGAATGCGCGTTTGTATCGCCATGCGAATGTAAAGTGAGCCTATCAAACATGTTCCTTCAAGCTCAGTTGCTCAGTTCATTCGAGGGCTGTGTGATAATACTAATCAAAAATCGATTCTTCAGTCCGATTTGCGTGAGTTCGACGAAGTGGTAAAGAAAGCAGTTGCAGTCGAGGCATCGAAAATCGATAGTCGAGAAATAGCTTCAAAGCAACCGTCAACAAGCAACGCGGAGGTTCATAAAACTTCGAATTTTCGACCGTCTTCGCGAAATTCATTCAATTCAAAATCGAAATTTCGTTCAATAAGTCAATCAAGTAGCCACTCGCATCGATCAAACTCAGGTTTCAAACCGCGATCAGGTCTCGATTACCGAAAACTCGGTATCGATGGCTTGTGTCTTCGATGTGGGAAACCACATAAAGCCACCGACCACCGACTGTACAGTTGATCGCAACAAACTTCGATGTACATCCTGCGATCGTACGGGTCATGTGAAAAGAGTTTGTCCTCGAATTTTGCTGCCCCCAGGGAATGGATCTTCCAATCGTTCAACAGGAGATAATACAAACACTGACATTTTCAGAAATTACGCTCCCATTTTTGAACAAAAAGTCGGTAGAGTACCCAACATCAAGTGCAGTTTACATCTTCGAGAAATGGAAATGGAATCATCACAAAAATTGATCACAGTGAATGGGGATCTCCATTTTTAGTCATTGTGCCAAAACCAGACGGAACTTGTCCGACTTTGCGTCGACTACAAAACAACTACAGTCAATCCCCAGCTACCGACTGCTCGATATCCGATTCGCCGAATTGAAGTCTACAGGGATCATCATACTTTTGCCGCTTGGATTTATTCAAGGCATATCTCCACATCGAAATGGATTGTAATAGCCGTGCAATTCAAACGATTTCAACCTATCGGGGTACGTACTTGATGAACCGTTTATCATTTAGCATAAAAACGGCCCCCAGCGAATTCAACAGAATTTTAGACCAAATTCTTCAAGGACTCGATGGCACGATTTCATATTTTGGTGATGATAATAAATTGTTCATGGCCGTACGCTAGAAGAATGTCAGCACCGCCTGCTACAGTGCCTCAATCAACTGAGAAAATGTGATCCTCAACTAAACAAAAATAAATGCGAATTTTTCAAAAGGGAAATTAAATATCTGGGTCATACAATTCGCGAAAATAAAATTCTCAAATCATCAGAAAAAATTAAAGCCATTATTGACATGCCTCGACCATCAAACTTAGACGACGTACGCCGTTTTCTAGGTCTAATAACGCACTATGCTAGATTCATCCATCGACCGCGTTCTCAACCAAAAGATTCATCAAATATGTGTTTCAACTATCAACCACATTTCAAACTACAACATCACAGCCGAAGCTATTGCTGTGGAAACCGATATAGACGAAATCCTGTCAAAAATCAAAATGGAACTCATCAACGGGAAATCTACAGATTTGGACTCTACACTTGATGCGGGAGTTCTCTTCAAAGGTCAACGAGTAGTTAAGTACTCCAAAATCACTGCAACCAGCGATTCTTCAAGAACTTCACGAAACGCACATAGGCGTGTCGAAAATGAAACAACTTGCACGACGATATTGTTCATTGACGGGAATCGATCGCGACATCGAACGTCTCGTGCGATCATGTGAAGCCTGTGCCGAAATCAAGAAAAATCCTTCTAAAGCTCCACTTCATTCATGGGAAGAACCAACAGAAAATTGGGATCTTCGCACGGCACTTGAACTAAACTCTAATCGATAGCTTCTTATCGATGAAATAAATCTATGCTTATCTTTCGAGTGGAGTGATTAAATCGAACCGGTTTAGTCGATATAGGTTTTTGTCGCTATTTTATAAATTGTACAAAATAGTACGTTGACTCGTCTCTTTCCAGTTTTCTCAGGCCGCAAGAGATCGAAATTTAATCTCTTGAAGTTCACTGAGAGAACTGGATAACATCGATTCTTCAGAGAGAACTGACATTATCTGACAAATTTGTATAAAGGGGAAATAGAAGTAATGATCAAAGGTGTAGTACAAGTTTGTTTTATTTAGAATAAACAAATCGTCGGTTAAGCAGCAACATGCTATAACTCAGTTTTTCCAATTTTTCAGGAGAGACAAAAAACCAACTTATTTCTATATCGCGCGTAAGAACCCTAGTTTTTTCATTATTTCTTCATTGGATGACCACTTCGGATTAGGGTGCATAGGTTTAAACACGAAAAATCAATTATTCCCTGAAAAACTAGTTGAGTTATAGCTTGTATACCTTTTCAACTATGAGTTGAAGCAAATTGCAGTTCTGGTACGGCTATGGTTATAGCATGTTGTTTCACTTCAACTTGAGTTATTGCAAATTACAGCCTACCTACTCTTCATGATGCTTAATGTTAGTCACACCAAAAAACCAAAAAAAAAAAAAAAATGTGAGAGTAGGACATTCACTGGGATGAAATAAGTTTCCTGTAGCTGTCTTTGTGGTAACAATTCTTTATTCTTATGACTGCTTAATAATAATGATCAAGTTGATGCTATGCACTCAGATACCCGAACCAATCATACCAATCATAGAAACGTTTCACAATCACAGTCTTAGAAACATTATTTTAATACTTCCTGGTTGAGTCGTCGCATCTCTCATTGTACTGGGTTGGTGAATGGGAGAAGAACCAGGCGACATGTTCTCCGATTTTTTATTTACTTGCCGAGCACTTTCGCCCCTTCGGGCATCCTCAGGGCGATGTGGAACCATAGGTTACCACAGCCCTAACAGGTAACCTATGGTTCCACATCGCCCTGAGGATGCCCGAAGGGGCGAAAGTACTCGGCCAGTAAATAAAAAATCGGAGAACATGTCGCCTGGTTCTTCTCCCCCTCACCAACCCAGTACGATAATTACTTATTATTTTAATTATTTTATTATTCAATAATGTGGCGGTTACAAATGTGAACTAACCAGAAACCAGCTATTGGAATGTTTAACTTGATGAATGAAGCACGACAGTAGCAGTAGCAGTATCGATGGACGGTTCTACGCCCTCTCTCTTGCTCAACATATTATATATATCTTATCTGTTACTACTGTACTGTGATAATTCATTCTCGAACTTTCGTTTGTCTTCCCGTTAACTATTTTTCTATATTTCGCTAATAAACTAATTAATATTAGTTTCGTGTTTTTCCCTGCGTCGCCTACTCTTCTTAACAGGTAATGGTCATTTGCACGCGCTAATTCGTAAATTGTTTTTTACGCGAGTGATTATTTTCGGAAGCCGGTTGCCCTTTGTTTACGTTCGATTTCCTTTTTTCGTTCGGCCGCGTACGTGATAATTTCGCCTGGCCATGTTGATTGATTGTTTACCACTTTTTCTATGTATAAAACTATTGGCACTCAATCCACCTATGCTGCCCTAACCAGTCCGAAGGGGTGAAAAATCTTTGCCGAATTAATGAACCAATAGTGGAAAAAGGCACTAAGTTATTCTACCCCTCGACCCTATTGATTTAAGAAACCAGTTAAAATAATTTTCCACGGTTTATGTAGTTTTTCAGGCTTTGTTGAGGAAGAAGATACGTTTTCGGTTATGGAAACGGACGTCAAGATTGAGTCACAGGGTCTCACAGTCAATCTGAAGGTGGATTACAAGTATGTGGCGTATTCATTAATTTGCTTTACAAAACATTCCTCACTTCCATAAAATTACTCGAGTGATTATTATTATATAAAATTATCTAACAACTGGTCAACTCTTCAACATTGTGTATTGGTTTCAGGAGCGATTCGAGCCTACTACCTTCAGTTGTTCACATTACCTGTAGAGTACGGTCTCGGCAGAACATAGACGTGTTCATTTCATTCTCATCGAGCAATATAATTATTACGCTGTTATTTACACCAACCAAGATTTTTAAAAAAATATAGGTAAACTCTGTACATTGGGCAATAAAAATCCTCAAAAAATTAAACATGCTGTCTTATCCCTTTTCAACCTGCATGCAACTTAGAGTGGCCCCAAAAGTTAACAAGACCTTTCAGTTTCAGTCTACTGCACTCTGCTACTATAGGAGTTAATTACTGTATTCATTGTTGTGGGTAAGAAAAAAAAGTGAGACAATGGAAAATATGCATTACACATTTATTTTTGGCAATACATCAGAAAATACCCTTTTTCAGGACATTAATTTTTAAGAAGGTGATAAGTCGATTGAGAGGGGGTGAATATTATTTAGGTAAATATTTCGGCTCTGAATGGGCACCATCAACTGATAACTGGTCGATCAAACAGAATATTTATCATTCTTCTCCACTCTCATCCCCCATTGGTCGTTTTCGTTATTTCTTCATCTCTTCAGCCAGCACAGGTACAGCTTCTTTTATGCACGGGAAGGCTTCTCAAAATCCCAGCTCTGAAAAATGGCAAGTGGACAGCGGATGAATGACAAGGTTTATACTGCAAGAGTTGTATCATTCTTCAAAATTCAAGGAAAGAACTGTAGGTAGGTAAGTATCAGGTACCTAAATAATGTACGACCTAACTGAAAAAAATGAAGTTGTTCATTTAATATAAATAAAACACTGTCAAATTGAAAATTTAGATAGGTGAACATGGACTGCTAGAACAAGCTACCAGCTATAAATGGAGCCCTCAGCTTCAGCTGATACGCTCGCTATCTTTCTACCTACTGCAAATATAAATTCCCTTTCACAAAAAAATTAAAATAAATAAACAAAAAAATTACCCAACATGCTTTCTAACTCAGCCAGTAGGATTTATTTGCTCCGAGCATTTTTCTGCAGAAGATTTCGAACGAGATCTAAAGGTGTATAATTAGGATGGGGTATCTTAACAAGATCAAAGAAGAGGACGATTAAAAAAAAGAAAAAGATTTTCTTCTGACAACGAAACCTCAAAGAAAATGGCAAAAATGATAAATTAATTGTAATTTATTTTTTAATAAAGTTTTTTGTTCTTCAAAAACGTTGTTTTTTTATTGCTACTGTGTTCTTTGATAAATTTGTTGAACTTAAGATTTTGATATGCTCCAAGAATATTATACAACATTCTAAAAATATTCTCCAACAGTTATGAACATAAAACAATAATGAACAAAAAAAAAAGTTGAATGAGTACATTCATGCTAAACTTTACTTTCTACGTACCTGTCATTTTTGCACCAATAGTAGCTAGCCTCAACTCCATTGATCACTAAGAAACTAGTATTGATGGCATGCTATTTTCAGAAGGAAAAGATATATATATGGTTCACATGCCATTGGTGGCGAAACACTGGTTTTCTGGACAATTTTGCTCATCAACTTGCTCAATTTTGATGCTATTCAAATGGGATCTATATTATTATGTCGGTGGAAAATACATAAGAAACGACAAATCGTACATCTCAAAAATTCAGTTGATTTTTATCAGACTAGATATCCTAGAAAAAGTTTATTGAAAATAAATGTAGACACAAAAAGTAAAGGACATTGTTAAGCTGAGTCAAATAACACAAAATTTATTGGAATCTGATGTAAAAACGTCAATATCAATCATTTTTTCCCACTTTTTTTTCAACGGTGATTTTTTTTTTAACTTCATCAGTGAAGAACGTTAGAAATGAAAAAATAGTGTCTCAAAAATAAAATATCTGAATCTTTACGATTAGGTACCCAAGTATTTTAAAAGTCAATTTTTAAATTATTTGAATTCTATCAGATTATTTTTGTATAATTTAATTCTAAGTATGGTTATAGATAAAAAAAAATTTTATCGAGAAAAAATGATAATTAATAGTAAGTAATGAAATTCCGCTGCCAAAGGTTAGTTAAAAGCTAGCTAACTAGTGTTTGTCTTTATACCAGTGACGTCATGCCGTGCGGGTTAGTATCGGATCGAGCCCACCTGTCACCTTGGGTCGGTGTATAAATTACAAGGCGGGCTCGAACATCAAGGGGCAGCTTCCTCTGACGTCACTGGTATAAACCTTCCTCAAAGCCTCATCAGACTTTCATCGCAACAACATTACTTCTCCGCTTTCCTTTCAATGTGAAGGTTTTGTGTACGCCAAGTTTTTTATTACAGTTTTAATAGAGAGTTTCATCAAGGGTTTTTAAAAATCATTGTTAATAAGAAATGGGAAAACCAGTTGTAGTGCGTGCGATTGCGGAATGCCGTGACACGATCTTTCTTTTCACCGGTAAGTTCACTATTTTAATTATTTATTGCCCGTAGATCCATTCTAAAATGCATAATTATTTAGTATCATGATTACCGTTATTAAATTTGAAGAATGTATTGGCTGTAATATTAATTGTGGAAAACTCTGAATAATTCTAAACATGCCTCGGCCAGTTTGTCAGCGTACTTGTACTCTCAACTCTTGTGTTTTAAATATGTGTATTAATTAATTGCTATTTTGTCATATTTCCTACCGATAAATCCATTAGGAAGCAATGGATCGCTAAGTGCCGGAGAAAATGACGATTGGAATCCCAATACCAGTAGGATTTATTTTTTGCTTCGATCATTTTGCTGCAGAAAATTTCGAACGAGATCTAAAGGTGTATAATTAGGATGAGGTATCTTAACAAGATCAAAGAAGAACACAATTAAAAAACAAAAACGAAAAAGATTTTCTTCTGACAACAAAACCTCAAAGAAAATGGCAAAAATGATCAATTAATTGTAATTTATTTTTTAATAAAGTTTTTTATTCTTAAAAAACGTTGTTTTTTAATTGCTACTGCGTTCTTTGATAAATTTGTTGAACTTAAGATTTTGATATGCTCCAAGAATATAATAATATACAACATTCTAAAAATATTTTCCAACAGTTACGAACATAAAACAATAATGTACAAAAAAGTTGAATGAATGCATGCTAAACTTTACTTTCCATGTACCTGTCATTTTTGTACCAATATCAGCCTCAACACCATTGATCATTAAGAAACTAGTATTGATCGCATGCTATATTCACATGCCATTGGTGGCGAAACACTGGTTTTCTGGACAATTTTGCCCAACAACTTGCTCAATTTTGATGCTATTCAAATGGGATCTATTTGTCGGTATAAGAAAAACATACACAAGAAGAAAAAATACATAAGAAAAGAAATACATGAGAAACGACCCATCGTACATCTCAAAAATTCAAACAAAGTTTATTGAAAATAAATGTAGACACAAAAAGTAAAGGACATTGTTAGCTGAGTCAAATAACATAAAATTTATTGAAATCTGATGTAAAAACGTCAATATCGATCATTTTTTATGGATTTTGATCTTCATCAAAAATGATCGATATGTGAATTGCGAAACGTGAATTGCGTGAAGTGCGCAAACTAAAGCAGTGTAAGTCTACAGACAATGAAAAATACAGCAAATAATAGTACAGTGGTTTATTATTCCTTTTTTTCAATAGTCATTTTAAGAATATCCATTTGTGATGATACTTATTCCGAACATTTGTGAAACAGATTGGTAGCTATGTGGGAAAACTCCGTAACAACTATTGTAATTTTAATAGTTGCTATTATTCTTAATTTCGAAATGAAATGCTAATTTTTCGCCTAACGGTACAGTTGAATAGGGTGTTTGACGACCATTCCAACGCGTATACAACAATTTTTATAGCTCCAAGAACAAAGTCAAATAACATAAAATTTATTGAAATCTGATGTAAAATCTGATGTGAAAATTGAGATAGCGATTTGGCGAAAGAATTGAGCCGTTGTCAGGCCACGATTGATTTTTTGTGAAATTTCTAAAATGTAACTATAATAGTTTCCTCCAAAAAGTGATGGCGGCGTACGGCAGACGGACAGGATTTTTTCTACTGGATATTCGGATCCCCTATATGCCTTGAAACGTAAATTGTAAAATGTTGAGGGGGTTAGTAAAATTTGGGAGATTTTCACAAATTGGGCATAAAGGTATAACTCGAGAATCGTTGGCGCTATGAAAATCGTAATCTTGTTGGAATGGTCCTCAAATGGTCTCTTCAACTATAAAGTTAGACGAAAAATGTACCTTTTAATTTAATGTTTGAGCAAGTTATGATAGTTTTCCCAAATCATTACCTATTGAATCGAAGGAATAATAAACCACTCATCGCATTTGCAAGGTTTTTGTAAAAGTTATTAGCTTGCAAAATCAAAAGTTGCTATTTTCGCAAAAATCACTTTTTCCAGCATTTCTCCGAATCTGGGGCTGTAACTACTGGATGGATTTTGTTTTAATTTGGGACCTACCAGGATAGTAGGTATCCCTATCAAAAATAAGTTTAAAAAGTAATCTCATCGACTTACAGGGGCTGAACACCAGCCCTATCACACAATTTATACTGAACGCTGACTTCTTTCACCAAATATTTAGCTGCATGTATCCCAGAAATTTTATTCCCCAATCATGAATCAGTTTATCACTCCACAAACAAAAAATTGCCACCATCCTCACGTATTTGATGATTAGGTCGATAAACCGACTGTCCTGTTTATACTGCTCCACTTCCTTGAATTGCATGATGGTATCTTCAAGAAGCGGGGTATCAGATTCACTTCTTTGCCATGTTTTGGGCAACTCTGTTCAATCCAATCGACATAGTCATGCCGCGGCGGTAGGGGGTCATTTCCATCATATGTCATATTTTTCATGCTCCCTGAAAAATATCATCAACTCAAATCACACAGATTGAAATTAATTAGAAACAAGAAAAATTAAAAACAGCTATAATATACAAACTCTCGCTCTTTTTGGAGTTTCGCCCGAAGTTCAACATCACTCAGGGCACGAAGTGCTAATCCAAGTTTGCTTGCTCTCGTCCCTGCTCCAGGGGTTGGATGTTCTCCTTACAAAGTTCCAACGTATCAGGAGCCATCCTTAACCACTCTGAAACAACACGTTGTTAAACAACGTTCACTACGCACAATCATGCTCGACTGATTTATTTATTACCAAACTTTTGATTCCACACATAAATGCATGATCATATTTATGTGACTCCAACTAGTAACTGTGTTGAAGTGTACATAGATAACACAGAACATACATGATCTAGTCAGTAACAGATATAACCAAAATTATAAAATCAAGAAACTAATACGAAGGCCGCAACGTTAGTACACTACAACTGTTTTGAAAAAAAGAAAGAAAAGTAGAAAAACCTAGGAATTAGGTTAATAATGCAGAAGTGCAGTATCTGAGCCTAACAATACAAGCCAAGTATCATAAAATGAGGTCATTTTCATAGCAATGACACCCAAAAATTTATGACCGTCCCTGAAGGGGGAATCAAGTAATTTACACATCGCTACAAACATTAAAGAACTTCAAGCATTCAAATATACTGATTTTTCCAATGATGGTTAAAAATCAATTTTAATACGGGAGCAATCGATGTTTTTAGGGACCTATGTTTGGGACTGCATAATTTCTAAACGAAAACTGTTTTTCCTTAGTTTGAAGACTAAAATTGTTCAAATTTAAGTCTAGTTTACGTGATATAAGTTTGGTATTGATTGAACCAAGCGTAGATACTTTTCAGGCCGTAATTCTAAAAAAATTGTTTCGAAATCACGTTTTTTCAACTATTTATGCTTGTAGAAAAAAAAACTACGTTAGTCATAGAATTTTCGTTAACAGGTTTGAATTCAGCATT
>JASJUZ010000870.1:0-17179 GCA_037159825.1 Tupiocoris notatus
TCGGTTATTGCTTCTCCTTAATAAAGGCTCGTTCAAAATTCACAAAAGATCGTTAATTCAATGATTCAATTAGAAACATCCTATTCGTTCGAACGCTTATAATATAAGCTTATAATATATTATATTCTCAAGTGATCGCTCGTACCTCGTGGCATCAGACTGAACAAAAATAGCTGTTAAACGGTTTTACCTGTCAGTACACAACACTCCAAGTGCTTTTGGGAACTGAATAAACTAATGTTGCGCCAGTTTGATGTCTGCTATCGATCGCGCGGGAGGTCTTAAGAAGGAAATAATGAGGTAAGACTTCCCTTATTCCCCTCCATTCACAAAGTGAAAAGCTGTTTTTCTAATTTCAACAAATTGATACTATAGTACATGCTCAAATTATAGGTATGCTCATGTACATATCGTACGTTCATATTATGATCATTTAGAAACTACTCAGAATTGCAGTCCATAAATACAATACTTATATTTATTCGAATAATTCGTGAAAACTTCGTTCTAACAAAATGGGCCGAATAATGAAAATCGCGAGCTTCACAATTAATTACATGAAATGGCAATTATAATGGATTACATGGAAATTACAGGATTTTGAGGTCGTCCATCGTCTTTATTATGACATTAAAAGTTTGATTGCCTGGAAGTGCCTTTCATTTGTTAGGGTGCCTTCTAGTCTTTCATCACTGTTGAATAAAGGGCTTTTCACTGATACTACCTAAGCACCGATTTCAAAGCTCAATAAATAAGAATCATTCTAAACATTCAGTAGGATTTATATACATAAATTTTTCTTTTTTACTGCGTACACCGAGTAGAGTTAACAAAGGAGTACTTAATTCTCAACATGCTCCGTCGGGTTGCGACTCCAATTCGAGTCTTCTCACTCCTTTTAGCAAATAAGTTCGTTTGTTTCAGTACAGCTCAGGACTTCTAAGCCGAAAAGCTTAGGGTGATTGCCTAATTGGGCTGCTTTCCCGTTAGATAACAGTGTTATAAAGCTTGTTATGGGGTTCCTCCGTTAACGCGGTCTTTGTCATTAGTCACTACTTTTGTTAAGCGGCAATATTCTCAAAGACTAGTATTAAGCGGCCTAGTTTCACGTTTTCAGTTTTTGTAGTGTATACATTTTTATGAAAATGATATAGGTAGTATTCGTTGTGGTTATAACATTCAATTTTGATGAGACTGAGAAATACAGTGAATTGATGATGCGCAGAGCAATTGAATGTTCATTGATCTGATGACAGACAGTATTGTTTCACTTTGATTCGATCGTTAAGTGTTGTTACAAGTAATCAACCGTCTCGAATAGCTCAAAACTCCAATACCTGAAGGTTGTAATTGAAAATCAGTTCTGATAAATCTAAATTAGGCCCTGCACTTGTTTGCTTTGTCACTGAATTATTCGAATTACATCGGCTTGAAGAGTCTACTAACAACCCCTCTAAGGTTTCCCATATCGCGATAGGATTAGAGAGTGGCCGAGGATTGCAGGGAACCTTCCTCTCCTGACTCAAGTTCTCCACGGTTGCTGTTAATGGAGGTGTTATGTTAAGAGGTTCAAAGCTCTCTCTGCTGCCAGAGGGTGTTTGACATTTCAGATCTTCGCGTCCAGCCGTTCCGACCGTTAAATGGACGCCAAGAGGGAGGATCGAAGCCGACAGAAGGGTTTGTGGAGACCACTCCATTCCAAACTAATGCGAGGTCTTGTAATACGAGAACAGCCTCAGTTGGAAGCTGCATTAATCGTTCTAATGGGGTATATCAATTTTGTATCGTGAAGCTATTTCGAAAATGCCCTCCATGAATTTAACTGCCAAAAAACGCGTTCCGTTTGAGAAGTTTGATGTTCTCAAATAAAGTTCAGTCTGAAAGACATTGGAAACCGCAAAATAGTGTGTTAAGAGAGCAGTAGGTAGTTTTCGACTTGCCAGTGGACTAATATTTGATATTGGGAAATGAATCATAAGAACATTTTTGTTGGAGCACTAGAACTAGTTTTGAGATAAAACCATAATGGAATTACCGAGCGGGATCTTCAATTACGCCACGTCAAAACACTTGCTGGGGGAAAAATGTGGAAAATGTTGTTAATTTTGACGGATGTATGAAAAAAGTCTCTTTTGACCACTAACTGCGGTTTTTTGAGCATTCTGTTCAAGGATTGCCGCAAAATTAAAAAATTGACTCAACAAAACGATTCACCCAATGAAACGAAGTTCAACTACAATAAGCATCAGGATTGATTCATAAAGGCCGTGCCAGATTTTACCAGTAAACCGGAAACAAATTGATTAAAAGTTTAGTGTAAGGAACATTGCGAAAAATGGCGTTTACAATGTCAAGTTATTACATTATTAACCCTAGAGTTTCAGGGATATACGCGATGGAACGGTAGAAGTAGAGTATATTTCTTAGATTAATTTTTTTAAGCCAGTTTGGGTTAGCTAGGGGAATTAAATCCCTTGGGTTTTCACTACACAGAGATTGTTCTTGGAAAGCCCTCACTGCAACTCGGTACTTCACTCACTTTAAGCTCCTCCTACGGTAAGCCAAGTTTCGTGGAAGGTAGAAAATGAACTATGAACTAAAGTAGTTTGAATATCATCGAAGGAAATCCTTGCGTACGGAATTATATTGTTAGCCATGTACATGATTCCATTCTCGCTTTACAGTAGTGAATTGGATTCACTCTGCAATTCTTACTGAATTCCTGGCCACAAACAGATCGAAGAAGAGGTGGGAACGCTCAACTCGGAAACAGGGTATGCTATTTCTGGCAGCGGAGAATGAGGACCGCTCCCATGAAATGGGAGGTTGCTCGAACTGAGAGGTGAGAGGACGATAACTTGGCTGTGCTTCCCCTAAAAACAATTAGACGGCAAAAGGGTTAGGTTCAGAGTGTTTACAATCGTTTAGCTTCGGGTTACCCCGAGGACATTTGAGTTCCATCCAGTTTACAGCTCTTTTATGTTTACCTTCTTCCAATTGTATTGTTAAACGTAGAATAAAACTGCCCCTGCAAACCTGATTATCCCTACGCTCTTACGTTAATCGTGCGTAATTTTAGAGTGCGTATAAATTCTTTATTGTTCTCATCTATTAAACTTAATGTTGAGCCGAGATTCATGAACGTTTTCAAACGAATTTGACGCAATTCATCTGCCAATATTGAAAACAAACTCCCCTGTGCATGATTCGATTCTAGCAGGCTATGGAATACAAATTAAATATATTTCATAAACTAAACATTTTTTTTTTTGGTTTGGTTTGATCGGGATCAAATGGTCGAAGTGCCCGTGATAACACTGATAACTCGAACTGTGATAATGATAATTCTGATTTCTGTTTTTCCTAGTCTGATTGTATTTGTCCAACGATTTATTTTTGCAGTTTTTTATGTTAAATTTGTGTCATTTATTTTAGTGTTTAAGATCTGGATGTGTTTATCGTTTTAAAGAAATTTTTAGCACCTGACGAAGCTGATGGTAGGTAATCTTGTTGACATGTTTCTCATTGCTTTGATTCCCGAATGAATACATACAATATATTTTTTTTTCTACGCTATTTACAGTTTGCTGAGACGACGACATTGTGACAAATCCGCTCGTGGCTTTAGCTTGTAATTTTTTATACTTTAAGTAAGTGTTAGCACATTGTGGTCACATCACTAATTCTTATTTATTTATTTATTTTTATTTTTAATGTCCTGTTGATGGCTGTGATGCTTGGTTTAGGGCCTGATGAGGGAAACAGTGGTTTCCGAAACGTCGCAAATTAAAAGGATGAATTACTAAGGAGGACTTCGTTGTTGTACTGGCCGAATCCCCGATCAAACCAAACCAAAAACCACATCTACGGCCGACTATCTAACATAAAAAAAAACTAAACATTGAATCATAATCAACAAGCTGATTGCATTGTTATCTAGTTTATGGGAAATAGTTCGGGTCAGATGCAAACAAGATACAGCTTTGGAATGAAATTACTACCATAATAGGAGGGAGACGTAGCAAATTTGCGTGACCAGGTGAAGTTATTTACATGCTCTATGCATGTTAAGTTGAGACAATCTAGGACCCCGTAATAAAGCTAACTCTACCTAACCCAACTACGCCAATTCATATTCTCGAGCGTATTATACTAAACTAGAGACAATTTCCATACGCAAATGAAGAGCGTTACATACGTGGTGAAATTCAACTTACTACGCGTAGATAAAACAGTCACAATTAAGCAGCGGCGTTATGAGTTATATGACATGCAGTAGTCGCAAGGTTAAAAGTGACTAACAGTAACTGTCGATCTGATGTGTGAACGGAGATAGCATTAGTAAACGAAGATCATTATCCTGGCCAGCTATGAAATCATCCAAGCATCTTTTACGATAACAAGTGGGGTATTGTGAGCTCTAATACCCTGAGCGCACCGGAGTTTTTACTACAGTCGGCCGCGAAGAAATATAAACTCTCTTCGAGTATGAAACTTTACGCGCCATAGGAGCCAGAATAATATAAACTTGGAATGGAAACTGGGCTGCGTAATCCGACGGAGTTTTATTATCACATCGAGATCAGCAGGTACAGGGAGCTTGGGTGTAGCAGAACTGTAATGCACCAGTTCAAGGGGATTCCAGTAAAATTATGAACGAACGTATAACTCGACAGATATCAATTCTATTGATATAAATATTAATGAACGTCGTTTCGTAATAATATGCAAGTACACAAATTAAAAATTTTCTGTTAAATGACAGAATGTAAAAAGGGAATTGATAAGATGTGGTCCAACTTATACAGGATTTAGATTAGAGGTTACTGGACAGAAAGAAACTTCCTAACCCCTTCTCCGGAATATGGAGGGTGAAGAGCTTGAGAGTCAATGAAGAACTCACTAAATAAAAAAGCTTCTACTATACTTACTCTATCTTACTATACTTATTATGAAAACTGCAAAACTAGGAGGAGAAGGTATACGATTGATTGAAAAACTGGCCGGAAGGATTCGGACGAAAAAAATAGAGGTTGCTTAAAATTTAAGGCCACCGTCTGAAAAAAATCTTGGAATTTCGATTTTTGCCCCGTTTTTTTTTTTAGAAAATTCGAAATGTATGAAAAAACGTGTTTTGGGCAAAAATCGCGATTGCGGAATTTCGACTTCCGGACGCCGTAGCTCCTAAAATAATGGATTTCTTATATACTAAGTGAATTTGAAAGTTGTAGCCAGTTAAAATTTGAACATTTTTGTAATTACAACTGTTAGGTTTGCTTGCTTATTCGCGGAGCTATAGACTTCCGGAATTTCAAAATATCATTTTGAAAAATCTTCATGCATTTTAAAAAAATTGTGCGGAGATAAAATTAATTTGCAGCTATATTCGTTTAGCAATTTGAAAATGATACGGTGAAAAACATCTGAAATTTCGATTTAGGACTTTGATTTTTCTCAGGGGAGCTTTATGTAAATTTTTGAGTTTTTTCGAAAACACGGTTTTCGCGTTTTTCTCGAAAAATTCTCACAACGCGATAAGATTATGAGCGCATTTTGTTCATGGATAAATTCTTTAAGAAAAAGTACACGAATTCGTTCGTTGATCGATTTTTTTCGAAAAAAAAAAATAATCGTTCGATTTTGATTGTTTTCACTTTGAATTCGAATTCTACGTCGAATTTCCAGTAGGAATCATTAATTAATCAAATTTGAACAGTACTGAAACCGATTTTCAAAGTTGAAAAACATGAAACCGCGTAGTACTAAAACTGGGAAAAACTGATGTTGGTCGTCAAATTTCCGCCGTTTTGACGTCATATTCGGATTCAGCGTTAAATTTCCTATAAGAATAGCTTTCAAAATCGCTTTAAAACAAAGATTTAATATTTCACCCTTACCGATGCCAGCGGAGCTCGCATCGCCTTACTCGATTTACGGAAAATAATTTCTCTGGCTCTGTTTAAATTTTTTTCGTCGAATTTTTTGGTATGTACGTTTGTAAGGCATTCAAATGAAGACTCCTGCATAATAAAACAATTCATTCCCATTAATTTTGACCCCGAAAATCACCGTTAAAGGCCAATTTTTTAGCTTTTAAAAACCGATTTTTTTGGACCACTTGCAGATTTTTCCGAAAAATAAAAAAAATCCCAAAAATACATCGTGGTAAGACACAACTTTCCTGAAAATTTCAGATTTTTATCTGTATAGAGTGAGGAGTAAAAATTCGTTAACTGTTCGGTTGAAAAAAATCGCAGGGGTACCCCTTGGATTTTTCGCGAAAAATTTTTTGGAACAGATTTAGCTCAAATTTAGCATAATGATACTTGATGATGTGTATATCAATAATATATGGTCCATTCTTTGTTTCTTTTGCACTAAATAGATGAAAAGAACGTTTAAAGTTGAAAAATGTGATTTTTTCGTGTATAGTCCACTATTATTGTTGAATAACGCAAAAACGGTTGAAAAATGGATAGGTACATTACATTAGGAAAATGTGTACAGTTAAATTACCTAACTTTTGGTATATGCAAACATCTGAATTGTCGACTTTTTGTTTGAGTTATCCACTCTGGAAGTTACAGATCTTGGAAAACTTAAAGTTGTTTCATCTAATTCTGCTGCAACTTTGCTCCAGTTGAAAAACCCAATACTTTATGATATAAAGTACATTCAAACACCACTAACTACATACCGAAATATAGCAACTACTACCACAACACTTCTTCATAAAATAATTCATTTCCCTTGTCACGCGACGTCAAAAATCCCATTGGCTGATCATATTCTAATGATTTCTAGAACTCCTTACTTGCCAGAGGTTCACTAATGGGAGCAGACCGAACACTAATAATGCTCGTTGAAAGCAAATCGAAATCGTCGACGGCCTTTCACCATTGAGTAGATTGATCTGGTACCTAATGGTCGTTTGTCGTCAAAGAACTGTTGTCAAGAACAGACGGACAATAAATGACGAAACCTCTCAGTACATTTCCGGGAGACAACTTCGCTCTGTCTCGGACAGCGAATTCCATTTCTCATCGCTTTTAGCTTTGCAGGAAAACTAGTTACGCCGTTGAAGATCAATTTCGTTTGGCCGATAACAGTGAACGCTCACTCGGCGGCAAAATTGAAAATGAAATTGGAAAAGATGAAAAGAGGTCGAGTCTTTGATGTCCGCCAGAACCGGTACATAAAAATATCGGCTTGATCGTCAGAAATAAATTACAGCTTCCCTGATCCAATTAGATTTATGTTAGATCGTTGATAGGCTCACGCGTATCCTATTTGGTACATGGTAAGCGTAAATGTTTAGCATTGAAATACTTCTTGAGTAAGATTTCAATTATTTCCAAAACTGAATTATGATGACTTTTTAAACCAACCCTACAACGTTTATTTCCTTCAGATTAGCAGCAGTACATTCATTACCAGGATCTCGTTAGAATGATCACTTAGTAAGCGTCTAAATATTTTCGTAAGTGCTTACTAAGGATTTGCTGCACGTAGGAGAGATCTAGTGAATTTCTCGAACACTTGAACTTGGGAGTTTTGATGACAATTTTGACCTATTATATGGCTTATTGTGGTGACCATTAGAGACGTATGATTTTACAAAGCGACCCAACCTCCTAAATTCAAGTTTCCATAAAACATAAACTGCTCTAAAACTCACCATAATTCCGTTTTTCAAAGAATTCAATTAGGTAAATACCAACATCTCGAGCTCACCAAAAGCGAGACAGAAAAATACTGTAAGACATCTATATACCCACGGCCCGCTGTGTATGGAACGTATAATATTTCATGATCTGCACTAGAGTAGAAACCGTTTATCCCTTGCGTGAAACACTGTAGGCAAGCAGCGAGAGAGCAAACGCTTATAATGTTTACCGATGCAGACAAAAACGAATTACCGGCTGCCGTGATGGAGAGCAGCAAAAAAAAAAAAAAAAAAAAAAAAAAGAAAAAAATCAAAGTGTTCTAGAGACTATAGTTCAAAAGGGATCCGTTTAGCTTTTACGATCGGCCCAATATCTGCTTCGTTTTTCGCGGATATGTAGCCATACTTTATAACGTGGAAGAAATTTGTAAAAAAGAGAAAAGAGGGGCAAGGTAGCCGTCTTTTTACAGGCGGCACTTAAGAAGAGAAGCCGAGGTTGTAAAAAGGTCAGTGTGGTGGCGTGGGAACTAAAATGGTGCGAGGGACTTTGTCGGAGAAAGGGCACAAGCACAAAGCTCCAGAGGGCTTCGGGGTTGGTTAATTATGTTATTGGAATAAAGCCAATGCCCGGGGGCATGCCCCTCTCCAATCTTCGACTGCATCCTTCTCGTGTTGAAGCCACTGAGGGCTCGAGGAGCTAGTGCCAGGTCTCGCCTCCGAGTGCTACTATCAGCGTTCCAACAAGATTCTCCTATACCCACGCCTGCGCCCTCCAACGACATTTGAATAACCCTCTTCGTTGGTTCAAATTCAAATCGTAAAACCTTCCCTGGGACGAGCTAACTTTGAAGTGCTTCGAAGAAGGGTTGCACTTCTTAATAAAATTAATATATTTCTACAGCAATAATTTCATTAATTACGATTGATACTTTCCTACGTCCCTGATATGCACTACATAATTATGTTTTCTAAGACTATCTGAACTCCAAAGAAGTTTTACAATCGAACGTTTGTTCACGTACAACAAAGTTCGTAGTAATTACATTATCTGGTAATTTGAATTTTTGATCCCACTCAAATTGTTACATTCATAGTATAAGTCAAGACACTTCGCAGGGGTTTTTTTTTTTTTGTAGGACTCAGAAATAATTAATTTGGTCAATAAAAAAGTTAATCGATTGGAATAAGAAAAAAACGATCAGCTGGGAAAAACATAAATTCTGTTTTCTGATTCAAGTGCGAATTAAAATTTCGAGAAGAATATCGGTTTATTTGTCATTAGTTGCCATTCTTCATTCTGTATTTACTTAGGTTACCGTGCACTTGGAAGTCCGATGGAGTCCTAATTAGAAATTATACGTAAATATGAAACGACGAGCAAACTAACAAATCGTTCCACGGGCACTAATTATGCAAATGGCACTCCTGTAAATGGAAACCGCGTACTACTTAATTTCACTTGGACAGTAAAAGCAACATTTCAGAGAGATCGGAAGGGGTTTGAAATTAATTAGGATTACACATTGAAAATTCGAGAGCACAAACGATAGAGTTATAAAATGCATATTAGATCCTACTACCTAATAAAAAATAAAATAAAAAACTTGGAAATTTTCATAATATTTACCATAGAGTTTTTTTTTTAATTTTATTTTTCCAACATTTTATTTGATTTTATTTTATTTTCAGAGTGGCAAACAAATGAAAACCAATTAAAGTTATCTTTAAATTGGTGCTTAGACCAAACATTTCTTTTCTTCAGCTTAATCTTCTCAATTCCTACTGTATTCAATTGTAATTCATTGCAGCAAATCAATTAGCTCGCAATACAGTTTTTCTGAACAAAATAATAACACTGAGCAACACTACCTCGTGTTCTGATGTTAAGTAATTGTGTAATGGTTATATTCTATTATAGAACGAATCAGTAGGACCATGATGATAGGCGAATAAAAATTTTACCAACATTCTGATGCATTTTTTCAACTGTCGAGAAATGTTTTACAGGAAGTAAAGAATGGCTTATGAATGCAAGGAAGTTCCATTCAACCCAGCGTTAAGTGCTTATAACTTTCGAAAATTGATGAATCTTTAGGGCTCACGAAACTTCATCGGGTCGAGTTACCAACTGATCTAGATTTTCCCTCCACTGGCATCAGTAGGAAGCGTCGATGAGCTGTTGTATACAGTTAAGTACCTAACTGGAAAGAATGTAACTTTACCTATAAAAAAATCTCAGCTTACACCTTCATCAGAGTTCAAACCTTTTAGAAAATGATGTAAAATATCTTTTAAAGAAGAAGACCAACGCAGGATTATTAGCCATAATGTTGGAAGAGTTTACTCCAACATTTTGTTATGAAATCGTTCTGAATTTCTTCTGTATGTGTCGTGTCCATTTTTCAAACGCAGCTATTCATTTCGATTTCCCTCACCTTTTAAACTTGAGAAATTCAAAATTATTATTAGTTTAATCTAACTAGATTAAAACTCTAGTGACTTGAGTCAGAGTGATGTAATTATTAATTCTGGATGCAAATGTTAGGGAGTATCCTAATGATATAAAATTCTGAATAAGTATAGGGAAATCCGCCAAATGTCCAATGCGACAACGAGAGTAATTTTTTTTTTAACCACTCATTTCCAATTAGGACAATAATTGTTTTCTCTGGTTAAAGAGTTTATGTCATCATTTTTCCCTAAGACGGATTTGCGATCTTTTGAACTGATGCTGTAGAGGACGTTTTAATGATCTTCTTATTCATCCACAACCTTCTATGAATGTGGTGTTTTTACTATACCTATATATTTTTCAAATGTTGGCTACCGTCTCTACTTCCTGCCTATGCTTGACAACCGTATTATTCCGAAAGACGATTCATCGCCACCCTCACGACCTCGCGCGTACAGTTTTTGGGGTGGTATATCATGTTCGCGCAGTTTTCTTTACGTATTAAATGAGACACGGCTCACGGTTGGTGATATATATTGTTTCGTTGGCGTGGTATAAAATATACGCTTCCCAGTATGCTTTCAACTCCCTTTGTTAACGATATTGCAGTAAAGAAGTCCTTTGAACGAACAGAGGACTTATTCATGGAAATATGCACCCCGACTACTTGTTTTTATTTGTTCTGTGCAAAGCTCGTAAATACAAAGTTAATTTCGGTTGCTATCCTTGAATTAACGAAGCGATGTAAAACAGTGTTTTTAAATAATATCACCTCCGTTAATCGCGTTTTCATAACATCATGTTTCTAACGCGTTTGGTCGCGGTTTTTCAACAGCGGGTTTCATGGATTAGAGAAGAAATCGACGTGTTCTTGATCAAAGGTCCTTTATCGTTTCCAATGCAAATGAAATAAAACCGCAAAATACCATAGACCTACCTACTGCTTACCTGACGATGAGTATTTTCCCCTCCGTAAATTTAAATTATTTTCAGGCGAACATAAATCCTACCGATAGTATAAACATACTGAAAATCATATTCTATGAATTTGTCGAAGAAGAGAAAGATTCAGTCACTATATTTCGAACACAGCCAATTCGGTATGAACCAAATTCTTAGTAAACTAGGCAAGGATCGTATAATTCGACATCCAAATCTCGCGAACCGACCATGAAAAATACCATCGGAGTGCCAATAGTTTGAATCGCGTTTCGTTCAATTCAAAATGTGTTTACCGATGACCTGTTTTATTTCATATTTACCTGACATAATGGAGATTGAATGGTGGGATTGAAATGGATGGGTTGAACGGGAGCTTTGATTTTCTCGACTTTATCATCTGGTGATATTTTGATTTTTACTAATCTTTCGCCTCGTATCGGTCATCGTGAATTCATCTAGTGCTGCGGTACCTTATACGAGCCCTGATGATGAAAAACCAACGAGAAAAATAATTTCATTTGCCGATTCTGAAATTTTAATGTAAAATTCGCATAGGAATGTAACTAATAAAACCGAAATTGATGTTCGTTGGTTATGACGCAGTATAAGTATATTCATTGTTTTGGGTGAAGGTGGGATCTTTCTGATCTTTATTCTTATTCTTCTTCTTCCAAGCGTCTTTATTCTTCTTTATTCTTGGGTTTGAAGTTTGCGGGAGAGAAAAACTGGGCAACTCGTTCTCCATTTTCTTTATTGCCCGCCGAGCACTTTCGCCCCTTCGGGCATCATCACGGCTTTGTAGCACCAATTGGTAGCTACAAAGCCGTGATGATGCCCGAAGGGGCGAAAGTGCTCGGCGGGCAATAAAGAAAATGGAGAACGAGTTGCCCAGTTTATCTCCCCCGCAAACTTCAAAACCAAAAAGATATGAAGCGACTACCCAAAAACGAAAAAATTCTTTATTCTTTTATTATTATTACCTTCTGATGTCACACACTCTTACCAACCACCAAAGAATCTTCTACAAGATAAACAAGATGCGTGAGTTAAAGTATGGCGATTTAAAGTGTCCGATAATGCTGAGGCGCAGATGCTCGATAACTTTCTCAATTTGAGCAAGATTATTTCACCCTCTAGAATTCAATCAATTCCCTCTATTGTCAACAGGTGCTCCAGGAAAGAGATTGTCGCTTACGACCGTACACGTATACCGAGGCTTGCAAGAACACTTTTGTTACTTTGTTTTCGATAATGGCAGGGGCGAACATTGTTTTCAAGTTCTTATTTCCAAGTTCCACATTGGAGCTAATAATTTAGACGGTATCGGTAGCTTTGGAACTTATTTAATCATTACATTTAATGACATTAAATTTATTGGATTCAAATTACACCTTTTTTACAGCAACACAAATGTACCTCGAAAAAAATTTTCATTAGTTAGTAGATGACAAAATATTATTATTGCCTCAATTACTACATAAAAGTTGATTGTAAAAGTGTAACCAGGCGACTCATTCTCCAATTGTTTAATGTCTGGCCGAATACTTTCGCCCGTTCGGGCATCATCAGGGCGACGTGGAACCATAGGTTGGGTCCACTGCCATGGCTCCACGTCGCCTAATGATGCCCTAACGAAAGTAAGAAAGAGAATAAAATACTTAGTATGAAACGTAAAAAAAAATTCAATTTTCAAGTAAGTGTGTGCGTGTGTGTATATTTGTGCTTTCGTGCGCGCGGCTATGAAAGAGGTATAAATATCGCCGTTTCAGTGAAACAGTGACCTAACTGCAAAATTGGTTCAAAATTACTTCAAACTATCAATAATATCAGTTTGAGGTAGCGCATCCAGAAAAAAATCGACTCCATCGGAATTCATCTTGGTTACACCTGTTTGTAGATGCGTCATTGTTTCATTATCAGCTGTACTCGGTGAAACGATGACACATCTGTTATTAGTGCAGCTGTTCTCAAAGTGTGAGGTTACCGCTTCGGGAATACAACGTCTCAAGTGCAAAAAAGACCTTCTGCCAGCGAAAAGATGGAAGAACAACGTCGTAAGTGTATTTTGAGTCTTTTATTTCCCGGAAGTTTCTTAGTAACGCGGCAAAATTTAGGAGGAACAAAGACGCAACTGTTCCAAACGTCATTTTTGAAGTGAATTTTTCTCGAATCGCACCATAATTATGGAAGATCATTGTCATAAGTGCTTGTTACGTCATTGTTCTTCTGAAGATTTTTTGAATAATGCGGTCATTTTCGTCATAAGTGCTCGTTAAGTCATTGTTCTTTTGAGGATTTGTTTAAATAATGCGGCAAATTTAGGACGAACAACGCTGTAATTGTACTATGTTACGTTGTTCATCTGAAAGTTTCAGACAGTTCGAGACGTAACTGTTCGTTGTGACATTGTGAAGTTCCTGTCATCAATGCGTAGTGTTACTCTCCTATTTCTAGGGTGTTCTACTGTTCCTAGTTTTTCAATTTCTCTTCCCACAGGACTTAAGATGAATGGACGAACAGCGAAGATAATGGAACTTGCTCTAAAAAACGTGTCGGAAAATAATCGGGGAATAATTAGCCGCAGTTACCAAAAATCGGTTGAAATCTCTACTGGAAATTGCTTGGTACCGGAACCAGCATCCAGCAACGATCAGCCATCAGAACCACCTGCCAACAGCGTGGATCCAGAGTCCTCATCACAACCTGAAGAGAAAGTGGTCGCTCAAGGTGTAAATTTTTACACAACCGATTCAGTGGGCTTGTTAACAGAAACGCCTGCTGAAGATCGTTTGGAGCCAGTACCAGCATCCAACATCGATCAGCAATTGATAGAACCACCAGCCAGCGGTATGGATGCAGAGTCCTCACCACAACCTGAGGAAAAAGTGGTCGCTCAAGGTGTAAATTTTTACACAACCGATTCAGTGGTCTTGTTAACCGAAACGACTGCTGAAGATCGCTTGGAACCAAGTACCAGCATCCAACATCGATCAGCGATTGATAGAACCACCAGCCATCGGCATGGATGCAGATTCCTCATCCCAGCCTGAGGAAAACGTGGTCGCTCGAGGTGTAAATTTTTACATAGTTGAAAAGTTTTGCGCGACCAAATCAGTTTTGAAAAGAGTTCCCATACCAACACCCAGACATACGCGTACTTCTTCTTCTGAAAGTAGTTCGGATTCATCCGATGGTGAGTCTGGCAGTAGCTACGACCCGTCTAGTGGAGATGAGTCATCCAGCGAATCGTCAGATGGAGCAGAGATTCTTCAAATCCAGAGTTTAGGACCAAATTGCCTGAATACGATCGCCCCTCAATCTCCTGCTGAATCGCCGGCTAAAAAACCGAAAAAAGACCTCGGAAATTTGATGAGTGGGAACGAGTTAAGGCTAAAAGATTAAGAAATTCCGGGGAGAGTTACAAATCTAGAACGGGAAAGGTAGTTCAGGCTCGTAAAATGGGTCCCCCCTGTACGAGTAAATGCCGTTTAGAGTGCCCCAAAAAGGTTTCAGACGACTTGAGAGCTTCACTTTTCAAGAACTATTGGGCCATGAGTTCATTCCAAAGGCAGAGGGATTATCTGAACTCATGTGTTGAACCGATTCAAGTCAAATACAGACGAATCTCACTCTCAGCTCAAAATCCCAGGAAACCAAATTGTGGTTTCTACATTACGAACAATGGAGGCAGAATTCGAGTGTGCAAGAAGTTCCTTATCAACACATTGGGCATATCCGAAAGAGCTATCCGTACTGTCATTCAAGGCAAAATGAATGGAACTGGGATAGCCCCTACCGATGGTAGAGGAAAGCATAATAAACATCGGAAGACTGACTCTGAAATTTTGGACTCTGTAAGGAGTCACATAAAGTCAATTCCTCGAATTGAAAGCCATTATGTAAGACAGGACACCTCTAGAGAATTCATCGATGGTGGCTTAACTATTGCTCAAATGCACAGGGATTATTCTGAAGACAGGATTTCCAATAACAAAGAACCGGCAAACTATGACACCTACTGGAGCATATTCAACACGGAATTCAATATTGGATTCTTCTTGCCGAAAAAAGACCAATGTGATCTTTGTGAAGCGCACAAAAATGCGACCGTTGAACAGAAGTAAAACTAGAGGAAGAGTACCAAAGTCATCAAGAAGAGAAGGCACTGAGCCGTGAAGAAAAAAATATCGACAAAGAGAAGTCCAAAAAGAAGGAGATACATTTAGCAGTGTATGACTTACAAGCTGTTCTACCCGTACCGGTGGGTCACTCTTCAGCATTCTTTTACAAGTCAAGACTTAACTGCTTCAATTTCACAGTACGTTTTTTTTGCGTTCGCAACTCGTTAGTTAGGTATAAATGAATTTTAGTAGTACAAAAGCAGTAAATACATTATTTTATTGCGGCATTTTTAGCCGTACATAATTATTATCGAATAACTGCTTAATTGAGATAATAGCTACCAGTCAGTCAGGACTAGACTGTTGATTATGATTAACCTAGATCATTTTTGATATTATTGTTTCAATAGGTAACCGAGATTGGAAATGACAACAGCATCTGTTATTTCTGGCATGAGAGTCTCGGAAATCGAGGAGTGGTGGAAATTGGAAGTTGTGTGCTACTTTACCTTGAAGAATTGTCAAATCAATTCCCTGGAGCAAATGTTGTTTTTTATTCCGACAACTGCGGAGGACAACAAAAAAACAGGTAAGAAGAAAGGGGGAAATTGAAAACTTATTTATGCGCATTATTTTGACGATCTGTTTGTCGTTCCTAAAGTTCTGAATCATAATGATTCCTATTACTGTTTACCTGTAGCAACCTCCTGATTGTTTATGAACAAATTTCCAGATTTATGCTCGCCACATACCTTTATGCGGTTCAACGCTTAAATATTCAAACGATTACACATAAATACCTGATCCGTGGCCACACTCAGAATGAAGGCGACACCGTCCACAGCATCATTGAGAATTCAGTCAAACGAGCAAAGAGATCTGGACCGATTTACGTTCCCGAACAATATATTTCGCTGATCCGAAACGCGAAGAAGAAGGGGCAGTCTCTAAAAGTAACGGGAGTTGAATTTTTCGACTTCAAGGACCTCAAGGCGCTGTACAACGACATGGGACTCGTTTTGACAAAGGATACGGACGGTGAAGATTTCAAGTTATCGGAAGTGAAAATGTTGCGGTTTGAAAAGGGAAGTGAAGAGTTTACGTACAAAAAAAGTTATAAACAATCGGAGTGGAGCAAAATGAACATTTTTCCCAAAAAAAGGCGTGCGAGGAAGAGCCAAGAACCTGCTGATTTAATGCTAAAACCAGCTTACTCCGCTAAAATACCGATTTCAGACAATAAGCGCAGAGATTTGAACTCTTAATTCAAAGTAACATAATTCCTTCATTTTACAAAAGTTTTTATGATTCTCTTAACTGATTTGCAGTTCCTGACAACGCTTGCTGATAGCTTGAACGTTTAGGTATTTTGTGTTACTCCAGCATTTTTAATCAACTCTATGTTCTATACGTCGTTTTAACAAAAATAGTTATAATAAAGGATGATAATTTATCAATCTATTGGATACGCTGCTTGTTTTCCTCTCAAACGCTTTGTCAGATAGTGATATTTTGGGCCATCATTTCTGGAAGAACAATGACTTTTTTGTAATTAATCACCTGTTGAGAGGGGGGAGGGGGTGAATCTTACCCCCGAAACATTGACCCTATGAAAACTACTTATTCCAACAAAATATCTGAACAAGGATGCTAAAATAGCTTGCACACATGCGCGATAGGATTTTTCTGTAATTAATTTCAGTTTTTCGCTTCTCCTGTGAAATTGGAATTTCTGCAGTTGTGTCATTGTTTTACTGAAACGGCGATATGACGAATGAATATCACTGCTCTTATCACTTATCACCACATGGGAGTTGTTCAATCTCGAAGTTTGAGTCCTTCACTGGATCAAGAACAAGTTGTTGGACAGAATTATTTCTTTATTTGACGGGAAATCCGACGAAGTCGCTCTTCCAATTGGATACCGTGGGACGTTAAGGGTTAACGATTGTAACTGTGATGCTGTTTCATCGAACTGATTGGTGGTGAACGCTATGC
>JASJUZ010000871.1:0-25801 GCA_037159825.1 Tupiocoris notatus
GTTGAAAAACCCAATACTTAATGATACAAGTACATGAAAACAGTACTATAGTATTTGCAACGAATTTTCAAAGTTGAAAAACACGAAACCGTGAGAAAAACTAAAAGTTGACGTCAAGTTTCCGAAATTTCGACTTCAAATTCGGATTTTTCAAATTCTACCTCTAATATTCTTACTAGACTGAGTAATAAATTAATATTGAACGGTTAAGTATTTGCAACAATTTTCAAAATTGAAATACATAAAAAGTGTAACACTGAAAATGGTAAAAACTGATAGTTGTCGTCAAATTCCCGCCGTTTTGACGTCAAATTCGGATTCAGCGTTAAATTTCCCATAAGAATAGCTGTCAAAAACGCTTGAAAACAAAAGTTTAATTTTTCACCTCTACCGATGTTGGCCGGCGAAAAACTCGATTTACGGAAAATAATTTCTGTGGCGCTGTTTAACATTTTTTCACCAAATTTTTTGCCATGTACGTGTGTAAGGCGTTTGAATGAAGAGTCCTGCATAGTAAAACAATTGATTCACATGAATTTAGACCACGAAAATCACGGTTAAAGTCCGATTTTCGAGCTTTCAAAAACTGATTTTTTTGGACCACTTGCAGATTTTTCCAAGAATTGAAAAAAATTACAATAATATATCTTGATAAGATACAACTTTCCTGAAAATTTCAGATTTTTATCTCTATTGAGAGAGGAGTAAAAAATCGATAAGTGATCGGTTAAAAAAAATCGCAGGGGTACCCCATGGATTTTTCGTGAAAATTTTTTTGTTCCGATTTCGCTCAAATTCAGCATAATGATAGTTGATGATGTGTACATCAATAATATATGGTTCATTCGTTGTTTCTTTCGCACTGAATAGATGAAAATAACGTTGAAAGTTGAAAAATGTCATGTTTCCGTGTATAGTCTACTAATATTGTCGAATAACGCAAAAACGGTCGACAAATGGATAGGTACATTACATTAGGAAAATGTGCACAGTTAAATTACCTATCTTTTGATATATTCAAACATCTGAATTGGCTACTTTTTGCCGAGTTATCCACTGTGCAAGTTACAAATCTTGGCAAACTTAAAGTTGCTATCGCTACCACGGCTTTGCACAAGTTGAAGAACCCAATACTTTATGATACTAGGTGTACAACCTACCCTCAAGATATCAAACTATAGCAACTTCATGGAATTCTTTTTTGCTGAAAAAAGAATAAACTGAATCAGTATGCCTCGCTGTCTGTTGGTTAGTTAAGGCGATCTATATATTAGCTGAGGTAAATTATGCATTTTTTCACGCTGAATCGAACGGGAGAAAAACGAGACTGGTAGCTTTAACGGTTCTCAAGTTACCACGGCTTCTGTAGAAGATTTTCGAGCTTTAGAATAAATAAATTTTTACCTGCATGTGCGTAATGATATTTCGAACATTTATGAGGCTATGAATGTCTTTCTATATTCGCTGTAATAATCTCCAATTATCGCTCTCCTTAATACTCTTTGAAAATTCGCTCGCTAAACCATGCTGTCATAGGTTAAAAAAAAAAAAAAAAAAAAAAAAAAAAAAAACAGTTAATTTTGCCACTCTATGTCAATCAATTTACTTTACAGGCTCTGTTGCCAGCGAAAAGTGTTCCGTATTAGGATTATACCTTCGCTGAATTGATCAACGTGAAAACAATAAACTTGAAATTTCGAGGAGAATTTTTTAAAAAAGAATTAAAGGCGCTCGGAGCAGTTGGAGAAACGTTTGCGATTTCCATTGTGTTACTTTTCGAAAACTTGGTTAGCGTGAATGATGAAAAGAGGAAACTTTTCTTCGCCCTCCGAGTCGCTTCTATTCATCGAGTTGTAGAAGTGACAAAACTAACTGCTTTCACCGGATAAAGAGATGATTCTTCGTCTTTGAGGGTGACAAAATCGACTCCAGGTACCTCCTAACTCAATCTTGTTTATTGGATGAGAGCGCAAAAGATTTTTTCCCCCACTTCCTACTGCAAATTCTGCCACCTTTTGATTGGATTGCTTCGATAACTTTGGAGTTCCCTCATCGGTGGAAAAGTAGACGGGCGAAAAAATGGAAAAAGCAAATTTTTTAGAAGTTTCGGAGGGAAGGCCATTGTGTTCAACCGTATTTCAATCAGCGTATGGAAAAGCGAACACTTTACTTGATTTAAAAGGTTTCGAAATGTAGTAACGGAATGAAAACGTATGAGCGCGAGGTCAGATAGTATTTTCGCGAGGATGGGAGGAACTTTCTGATCTGAACAGCGCACGAACGTGTTTAGTAGGGTCGTCAGCCGTAGGGGAAGTTCATTTTTTAATAAATCACAGCGAAGCTATTGCGATGCCTGGGGGATTTTTTATTTTCTCCGTTACAATTTCTGAGCCTCGCTCGAAAATATTTGATCCTTTTTTTCCTTCTGAAAAACCTTTCCACACGTGAATAGCGGTCTTGTTCGAGAATCCAACTTCGCCAATCTCATTCCCCATTCACTGCGCCGAGTCGAAATTAATATTCGATGCGATTTTCATTCGGTCTAGGTACGTCGATTTTGTTTTCATCATCGGTTGGTTACATTCGAATATGTAATCTCTAAATGAAAAAGCAGCTTAAACAAAAAAAATAAAAAATAAAAAATAAAAAAATAAAAAAAATAAATAAATGAAAAAAAAATGGAGTGACTTTTTATTTGAGAAACTGTTAACTGATTTTGTATTATCAACCATGATTTTGTAGAACGAACTCTCTCCAATGTGAACTACAACTAATTATGACCAAATGTGTCATATAACTTTTTTTACACCATTTGAAATGCACACTTTTGGTTTATTATTCGATAATACAACATTGTAATCGCCCAAGAAAATTTGTTTCTCACGCTATAAATGACGGTAAATTCGACTTGATTATACAACTAAAAAAAAAAAAAAAAAAATTAAATAAAATATCGAAAATTGGCAATTTTTACCAGAAAGTTTACCCTTACGAGAGGATGGTTTTTTTTTTTATCATAGCCGAAGTTGAAGAATAATAAACTACTGTGCAATAATTTGTAGCGTTTCAAACCTTATTTGTCCTGGTTTTGAAAATTTCCATTCGGTAACCCTACACTCGCATATCTTCAGTATTCAGTATAAAATTTTGCAAAACAATCCGACGATTATTTTCATTGAAAACCGTCAGGAGCGGACGATTTGATTCGACGAGCTTGCCAGATGGCTCCATTTTATTGTTCTTCGGGGCACCCCATTCGAAAACTTCGGCTCCTCTTCTTCTAGCTGGAAACAATAAGAAAATCATTCCATTCAATGCGGTCGGCTCTTACCCTTTCGGTTGAAATATACGAGGCAACCCATCGCCGTATTCCGTTCAGTTTCTGTCCTTTCCAGTAATATTTGAAGATCATTCCCGGTTGAATCCTTCCCTTCGCTGATTTAACGACGACAATAGAGCCCAGTGTTTTGCGGGGGAGTAGAGTTCTCAAAAGCAATTACCGGAGGGCTCTGATGATAACATCCCGAAACTTCATTCAGCCCTCTGTTTCACGCATTGCGGTTTCTCACTGATTAATAACATCCGCTCGAGGAAAACATTTATCTACAATTATTTTTTAACTATTTGAACGCACTGTCTCTTGATTCCTATATCGCGATTAGAATTACAATCGTTCCTAATGTAATAAAAATTTAAAAATTCTCATAAAATAATAACAATAATAATAAATATATGCCCAGCCTCTTGTAAGAGTTTGACTTACCAACTTTCAGTGTTCTATTAACCGACCTTTGAGACGAATAATGTGAATTTTTCAGAGAACTTTTACTTATAGCTTATATAAAGAAAAGAAAATTTTACGTTATAAAAATTCAAGTTTTTTGAGCGATTCGGAACCTTTTTGGAGACTAACATTTTTTTAATTGGAAAGTTAACTCCAAATTAGAATATTTAGTCAAAACAATGCCATTTTAATCTATATAAATATACCAATTTTTCATGTTTCTTTACTTTTTGTTGAAACAAATTATTCAACTAAGAAATTAGGTAACGGATTTTATCGTGTTTTTACACCCGTTCCAACCAAAAATTGGTCGTTGAATTAGATTTTGAATCGGAAAGTTTAATTTCCGGGGGTAGTCAAATTTTCGTTTTATTTTAGTTATAGATTATTTATACTTATAGTTTTTATTTGTTTCCAACTAAGTGGCCATAAATGTTTTCTTCGTCCCACAACTCTTTTTCTCATTCAACACTGAATCAGGCCAAAATTAGATAAAAACGTCCTAAAATTCCGAAAGCTTCAATGTAAAATGAACTCAAAAGCTAAAGAAAAAAATTGAGAATTTCACAACCGGTGAAATTGTCTCTATTTTGAGAATTTGAATAAAAAAGATTCGCAATTTGATTTTTGAATAATTTGTTGAAAGAATTCTGTCGTTTTGTGAAATGATTAGATCAGTCCTCTACAAAGCAAGTCAAACGAAAAGAATCAATCTTCTTCACGAACAACAAGAGTAACTATATTTTATTATAGCAGGTTTACTTCATTTTCAAAACCGACGGAAACAGTTCCGTTCCGGAACCAGTTCCGTTCCGGAACCAGTTCCGCTCCGGAACCAGTTCTAGAACCTGTTCCGTTCCGGAACCAGTTCCGTTCCGGAGCCAGTTCCGTTCCGGAGCCAGTTCCGTTCCGGAACTGAACTGGTTCCGGAACGGAACTGAACTGGTTCCGGAACGGAACTGGTTCTGGAACGGAACTGGTTCCGGAACTGGGTGTGGAGCGGAACTGGTTCCGGAACGGAACTATATGTATGTATGTATCGATAATATATGCTTCATTTTTCGTTTCTTTTGTACTAAATAGGTGAAAAGAAGGTTTAAAGTTGAAAAATGCGATATTTTCAGATATTTTCGATATTGCAGTTCCGTTCCGGAACCAGTTCCGGAACCAGTTCCGTTCCAGAACCAGTTCCGATCCAGAACCAGTTCCGGAACGGAACTGGTTCCGAAACTGGTTACGGAACTGGTTCCTGAACTGGTTCCGAAACGGAAAATATCCGCGAGAATATTTCGCGAGGATGGGAGGAACTTTCTGATCTGAACAGCGCACGAACGTGTTTAGTAGGGTCGTCAGCCGTAGGGGAAGTTCATTTTTTAATAAATCACAGCGAATATTTAGTCAAAACAATGCCATTTTAATCTATATAAATATACCAATTTTTCATGTTTCTTTACTTTTTGTTGAAACAAATTATTCAACTAAGAAATTAGGTAACGGATTTTATCGTGTTTTTACACCCGTTCCAACCAAAAATTGGTCGTTGAATTAGATTTTGAATCGGAAAGTTTAATTTCCGGGGGTAGTCAAATTTTCGTTTTATTTTAGTTATAGATTATTTATACTTATAGTTTTTATTTGTTTCCAACTAAGTGGCCATAAATGTTTTCTTCGTCCCACAACTCTTTTTCTCATTCAACACTGAATCAGGCCAAAATTAGATAAAAACGTCCTAAAATTCCGAAAGCTTCAATGTAAAATGAACTCAAAAGCTAAAGAAAAAAAATTGAGAATTTCACAACCGGTGAAATTGTCTCTATTTTGAGAATTTGAATAAAAAAGATTCGCAATTTGATTTTTGAATAATTTGTTGAAAGAATTCTGTCGTTTTGTGAAATGATTAGATCAGTCCTCTACAAAGCAAGTCAAACGAAAAGAATCAATCTTCTTCACGAACAACAAGAGTAACTATATTTTATTATAGCAGGTTTACTTCATTTTCAAAACCGACGGAAACAGTTCCGTTCCGGAACCAGTTCCGTTCCGGAACCAGTTCCGCTCCGGAACCAGTTCTAGAACCTGTTCCGTTCCGGAACCAGTTCCGTTCCGGAGCCAGTTCCGTTCCGGAGCCAGTTCCGTTCCGGAACTGAACTGGTTCCGGAACGGAACTGAACTGGTTCCGGAACGGAACTGGTTCTGGAACGGAACTGGTTCCGGAACTGGGTGTGGAGCGGAACTGGTTCCGGAACGGAACTATATGTATGTATGTATCGATAATATATGCTTCATTTTTCGTTTCTTTTGTACTAAATAGGTGAAAAGAAGGTTTAAAGTTGAAAAATGCGATATTTTCAGATATTTTCGATATTGCAGTTCCGTTCCGAGACCAGTTCCGGAACCAGTACCAGTTCCGATCCAGAACCAGTTCCGGAACGGAACTGGTTCCGAAACTGGTTACGGAACTGGTTCCTGAACTGGTTCCGAAACGGAAAATATCTGAAAATATCGCATTTTTCAACTTTAAACCTTCTTTTCACCTATTTAGTACAAAAAGAAACGAAAAATGAAGCATATATTATCGATACATACATACATATAGTTCCGTTCCGGAACCAGTTCCGCTCCACACCCAGTTCCAGAACCAGTTCCGTTCCAGAACCAGTTCCGTTCCGGAACCAGTTCAGTTCCGGAACCAGTTCCGCTCCGGAACCAGTTCCGCTGCGGAACCAGTTCCGGATCCAGTTCCGCTCCGGAACCAGTTCCAGAACCAGTTCCGGAACCAATTCCGTTCCGGAACCAGTTCCGGAACCAGTTCCATTCCGGAACTGGTTCCAGATCGGAACGGGTTCCGGGACTGGTTCCGGAACGGAACTGGTTCCGGAACTGGTTCCGGAACGGAACGTTGAAACGTCTACCTTGGCTAAAACTTTGCGCCAGTTGAAAAACCCAATACTTAATGATACAAGTACATGAAAACAGTACGATAGTATTTGCAACGAATTTTCAAAGTTGAAAAACACGAAACCGGTGAGAAAAACTAAAAGTTGACGTCCAAGTTTCCGAAATTGCGACTTCAAATTCGGATTTTTCAAATTCTACCTCTAATATTCTTACTAGACTGAGTAATAAATTAATATTGAACGGTTAAGTATTTGCAACAATTTTCAAAATTGAAATACATAAAAAGTGTAACACTGAAAATGGTAAAAACTGATAGTTGTCGTCAAATTCCCGCCGTTTTGACGTCAAATTCGGATTCAGCGTTAAATTTCCCATAAGAATAGCTGTCAAAAACGCTTGAAAACAAAAGTTTAATTTTTCACCTCTACCGATGTTGGCCGGCGAAAAACTCGATTTACGGAAAATAATTTCTGTGGCGCTGTTTAACATTTTTTCACCAAGTTTTTTGCCATGTACGTGTGTAAGGCGTTTGAATGAAGAGTCCCTGCATAGTAAAACAATTGATTCACATGAATTTAGACCACGAAAATCACGGTTAAAGTCCGATTTTCGAGCTTTCAAAAACTGATTTTTTTGGATCACTTGCAGATTTTTCCAAGAATTGAAAAAAATTACAATAATATATCTTGATAAGATACAACTTTCCTGAAAATTTCAGATTTTTATCTCTATTGAGAGAGGAAGTGAAAAATCGATAAGTGATCGGTTAAAAAAAATCGCAGGGGTACCCCTTGGATTTTTTGTGAAAAATTTTTTGCAATGGATTTTGCTCAAATTCAGCATAATGATAGTTGATGATGTGTACATCAATAATATATGGTTCATTCGTTGTTTCTTTCGCACTGAATAAATGAAAATAACGTTTAAAGTTGAAAAATGTCATGTTTTTCGTGTATAGTCTACTAATATTGTCGAATAACGCCAAAACGGTCGACAAATGGATAGGTACATTACATTAGGAAAATGTGGACAGTTAAATTACCTATCTTTTGATATATTCAAACATCTGAATTGGCTACTTTTTCCGAGTTATCCACTGTGCAAATTACAAATCTTCGCAAACTTAAAGTTGCTATCCCTACCACGGCTTTGCACAAGTTGAAGAACCCAATACTTTATGATACTAGGTACAACCTACCCTCAAGATATCAAACTATAGCAACTTCATGGAATTATTTTTTGCTGAAAAGAGAATGAACTGAAACAGTATGCCTCGCTGTCTGTTGGTTATTTAAGGCAATCCGAACGGAACTGGTTCGGAACTGGTTCTGCAACGGAATTGGTTCCGGAACTGGTTCCGGAACTGGTTCCGGAGCGGAACTGGTTCCGGAACTGAACTGGTTCCGGAACTGAACTGGTTCCGGAACGGAACTGGTTCCAGAACGGAACTGGTTCCGGAACTGGTTCCGGATCGGAACTGGTTCCGGAACTGGTTCCGGATCGGAACTGGTTCCGGAACCAGTTCCATTCTGGAACCAGTTCACGGAACTGGTTCCGGAACGGAACTGGTTCCGGAACTGGTTCCAGATCGGAACGGGTTCCGGGACTGGTTCCGGAACGGAACTGGTTCCGGAACTGGTTCCGGAACGGAACTGGTTCCGGAACTGGTTCCGGAACGGAACGTTGAAACGTCTACCTTGGCTAAAACTTTGCGCCAGTTGAAAAACCCAATACTTAATGATACAAGTACATGAAAACAGTACTATAGTATTTGCAACGAATTTTCAAAGTTGAAAAACACGAAACCGGTGAGAAAAACTAAAAGTTGACGTCATGTTTCCGAAATTGCGACTGTCAAATTCGGATTTTTCAAATTCTACCTCTAATATTCTTACTAGACTGAGTAATAAATTAATATTGAACGGTTAAGTATTTGCAACAATTTCAAAATTGAAATACATAAAAAGTGTAACTCTGAAAATGGTAAAAACTGATAGTTGTCGTCAAATTCCCGCCATTTTGACGTCAAATTCGGATTCAGCGTTAAATTTCCCATAAGAATAGCTGTCAAAAACGCTTGAAAACAAAAGTTTAATTTTTCACCTCTACCGATGTTGGCCGGCGAAAAACTCGATTTACGGAAAATAATTTCTGTGGCGCTGTTTAACATTTTTTCACCAAGTCTGTTGGTTATTTAAGGCAATCCGAAACGGAACTGGTTCCGGAACTGGTTCCGGAACTGGTTCCGGGTAGGAACTTGTTCCGGAACTGGTCCGACCCGGAACTGGTTCCGGAACTGGTTCCAGGTCGGAACTGGTTCCGGAACTGGTTCCGGAACTGGTTCCGGGTCGGAACTGGTTCCGGAACTGGTTCTGAAACTGGTTCCGGGTCGGAACTGGTTCCGGGTCGGAACTGGTTCCGGGTCGGAACTGGTTCCGGTACTTTCCTTGCGATGAAACGACGTAAAATGACGTTAGCATCAAAGTTAAAAATCATGTGAACTAGAGTTTACACGAATAGAATAGATAAAGCACTACTATAATTCGATTGAAGAGCGCACAAATCGAAATAGAAAAAATTGGTGCGCATTTTCCCTCAGTCTTTCATGTTTATGTCGGCCTCAAAAATCGTGCAATATCTAGAAATTCGTACTAAGTTCATATGAAAGTCGGTAGACTGAGAAAAATAAATTTTCTAAACGGTCTTCTAGCCTTGAAAATTAGAACGGTCGCGAACAATCCTTTCCGCGAAGACCTCAACTTGAATCTAATGATAATTACCTCTTTCCAACCAGGAGAGCCAAAAACAGAAAAAAATGCGCTTGGTTAATAATCGTGGAAGAAATAGGTAATCGTGGAAATAATCGACGGATAAAATATACATCAATATACATCAATAAAAAACATACATCAAAATAGAAAAAAACTTGAAACGAATATATCTCGGAAGTACTGTGTGTTCTCCGAAATTAAAAAACGGCTAATACTGCACGTCCTTTAAGGGAACCACATCCCGACTATTTTCTACGCAAAGATAGAGCCCAAAGGAACTGGTTCCGGAACGGAACTGGTTCCAGAACTGGTTCCGGAACGGAACTGGTTCCGAGTCGGAACTGGTTCCGGAACTGGTTCCGGGTCGGAACTGGTTCCGGAACAGGTTCCGGAACTGGTTCCGGAACTGGTCCCGGAACTGGTTCCGGAACTGGTCCCGGAACTGGTTCCGGGTCGGAACTGGTTCCGGGTCGGAACTGGTTCCGGAACTGGTTCCGGAACTGGTTCCGGGTCGGAACTGGTTCCGGAACTGGTTCCGGGTCGGAACTGGTTCCGGAACTGGTTCCGGGTCGGAACTGGTTCCGGAACTGGTTCCGGGTCGGAACTGGTTCCGGAACTGGTTCCGAGTCGGAACTGGTTCCGGAACTGGTTCCGGGTCGGAACGGAACTGGTTCCGGAACTGGTTCCGGAACTGGTTCCGGGGTCGGAACGGAACTGGTTCCGGAACTGGTTCCGGGTCGGAACTGGTTCCGGAACTGGTTCCGGGTCGGAACTGGTTCCGGAACTGGTTCCGAGTCGGAACTGGTTCCGGAACTGGTTCCGGGTCGGAACGGAACTGGTTCCGGAACTGGTTCCGGAACTGGTTCCGGGTCGGAACGGAACTGGTTCCGGAACTGGTTCCGGAACTGGTTCCGGGTCGGAACGGAACTGGTTCCGGAACTGGTTCCGGAACGGAACTGGTTCCGGAACGGAACTGGTTCCGGAACGGAACTGGTTCCGGAACTGGTTCCGGGTCGGAACTGGTTCCGGAACGGAACTGGTTCCGGAACTGGTTCCGGGTCGGAACTGGTTCCGGAACTGGTTCCGGAACTGGTCCCGGAACTGGTTCCGGAACTGGTCCCGGAACTGGTTCCGGGTCGGAACTGGTTCCGGGTCGGAACTGGTTCCGGGTCGGAACTGGTTCCGGAACTGGTTCCGGAACTGGTTCCGGGTCGGAACTGGTTCCGGAACAGGTCCGGGTCGGAACTGGTTCCGGAACTGGTTCCGGGTCGGAACTGGTTCCGGAACTGGTTCCGGAACTGGTTCCGGGTCGGAACTGGTTCCGGAACGGAACTGGTTCCGGAACGGAACTGGTTCCGGAACGGAACTGGTTCCGGAACTGGTTCCGGGTCGGAACTGGTCCCGGAACTGGTTCCGGGTCGGAACTGGTTCCGGAACTGGTTCCGGAACTGGTTCCGGGTCGGAACTGGTTCCGGAACTGGTTCCGGGTCGGAACTGGTTCCGGAACTGGTTCTGGAACTGGTTCCGGGTCGGAACTGGTTCCGGAACTGGTTCCGGAACGGAACTGGTTCCGGAACGGAACTGGTTCCGGAACTGGTTCCGGGTCGGAACTGGTTCCGGAACTGGTTCCGGGTCGGAACTGGTTCCGGAACTGGTTCTGGAACTGGTTCCGGGTCGGAACTGGTTCCGGAACTGGTTCCCGAGGTCCGGAACTGGTTCCGGAACTGGTTCCGGGTCGGAACTGGTTCCGGAACTGGTTCCGAGTCGGAACCGGTTCCGGAACTGGTTCCGGGTCGGAATGGAACTGGTTCCGGAACTGGTTCCGTTCCGGAACCAGTTCCGGAATCAGTTCCGTTCCGGAACCAGTTCCGACCCGGAACCAGTTCCGACCCGGAACCAGTTCCGGAACCAGTTCTGTTCCGGAACCAGTTCCGTTCCGGAACCAGTTCCGACCCGGAACCAGTTCCGGAACCAGTTCCGACCTCGGAACCAGTTCCGGAACCAGTTCCGTTTTGACCCGGAACCAGTTCCGGAACCAGTTCCGTTCCGACCCGGAACCAGTTCCGGAACCAGTTCCGACTCGGAACCAGTTCCGGAACCAGTTCCGACCCGGAACCAGTTCCGGAACCAGTTCCGGAACCAGTTCCGGAACCAGTTCCGACCCGGAACCAGTTCCGGAACCAGTTCCGACCCGGAACCAGTTCCGGAACCAGTTCCGTTCCGACCGGGAAACCGGTTCCGGAACCAGTTCCGACTCGGAACCAGTTCCGGAACCAGTTCCGACTCGGAACCAGTTCCGGAACCAGTTCCGACTCGGAACCAGTTCCGGAACCAGTTCCGACCCGGAACCAGTTCCGGAACCAGTTCCGACCCGGAACCAGTTCCGGAACCAGTTCCGGAACCAGTTCCGACCCGGAACCAGTTCCGGAACCAGTTCCGACCCGGAACCAGTTCCGGAACCTGTTCCGGAACCAGTTCCGACCCGGAACCAGTTCCCGACACCGGAACCAGTTCCGGGACCAGTTCCGACCCGGAACCAGTTCCGGAACCAGTTCCGTTCTCCGGAACAGTGTCCTGTTCCGGAACCAGTTCCGTTCCGGAACCAGTTCCGGAACCAGTTCCGTTCCGGAACCAGTTCCGACCCGGAACCAGTTCCGGAACTGGTTCCGGGTCAAAACGGAACTGGTTCCAGAACTGGTTCCGGGTCGGAACTGGTTCCGGAACTGGTTCCGGGTCGGGAACTGGTTCCGGGTCGGAACTGGTTCCGGAACGGAACTGGTTCCGGGTCGGAACTGGTTGCGGAACTGGTTCCGGAACTGGTCCCGGAACTGGTTCCGGAACTGGTTCCGGAACGGAACTGGTTCCGGAACTGGTTCCGGAACGGAACTGGTTCCGGAACTGGTTCCGGGTCGGAACCAAACTGGTTCCGGAACTGGTTCCGGAACTGGTTCCGGGTCGGAACTGGTTCCGGAACGGAACTGGTTCCGGAACGGAACTGGTTCCGGAACTGGTTCCGGAACGGAACTGGTTCCGGAACTGGTTCCGGGTCGGAACTGGTTCCGGGTCGGAACTGGTTCCGGAACGGAACTGGTTCCGGAACTGGTTCCGGGTCGGGAACTGGTTCCGGGTCGGAACTGGTTCCGGAACGGAACTGGTTCCGGAACTGGTTCCGGGGTCGGAACTGGTTCCGGGTCGGAACTGGTTCCGGGTCGGAACTGGTTCCGGAACGGAACTGGTTCCGGAACTGGTTCCGGAACGGAACTGGTTCCGGAACTGGTTCCGGGTCGGAACTGGTTCCGGAACTGGTTCCGGAACGGAACTGGTTCCGGAACTGGTTCCGGAACGGAACTGGTTCCGGAACTGGTTCCGGGTCGGAACTGGTTCCGGAACTGGTTCCGGAACTGGTCCCGGAACTGGTTCCGGGTCGGAACTGGTTCCGGGTCGGAACTGGTTCCGGAACTGGTTCCGGAACTGGTTCCGGGTCGGAACTGGTTCCGGAACTGGTTCCGGGTCGGAACTGGTTCCGGAACGGAACTGGTTCCGGAACGGAACTGGTTCCGGAACTGGTTCCGGGTCGGAACTGGTTCCGTTCCCGGAACGGAACTGGTCCGGAACTGGTTCCGGAACTGGTTCCGGAACTGGTTCCGGAACTGGTTCCGGAACGGAACTGGTTCCGGAACTGGTTCCGGGTCGGAACTGGTTCCGGGTCGGAACTGGTTCCGGAACTGGTTCCGGGTCGGAACTGGTTCGGGTCGGAACGGAACTGGTTCCGGAACTGGTTCCGGAACTGGTTCCGGGTCGGAACGGAACTGGTTCCGGAACTGGTTCCGGGTCGGAACTGGTTCCGGAACTGGTTCCGGGTCGGAACTGGTTCCGGAACTGGTTCCGGGTCGGAACTGGTTCCGGAACTGGTTCCGGGTCGGAACGGAACTGGTTCCGGAACTGGTTCCGGAACTGGTTCCGGTCGGAACGGAACTGGTTCCGGAACTGGTTCCGGGTCGGAACTGGTTCCGGAACGGAACTGGTTCCGGGTCGGAACTGGTTCCGGGTCGGAACTGGTTCCGGAACGGAACTGGTTCCGGAACTGGTTCCGAACGGAACTGGTTCCGGAACGGAACTGGTTCCGGAACTGGTTCCGGAACTGGTTCCGGAACTGGTTCCGGAACGGAACTGGTTCCGGAACTGGTTCCGGAACGGAACTGGTTCCGGGTCGGAACTGGTTCCGGAACTGGTTCCGGAACTGGTCCCGGAACTGGTTCCGGGTCGGAACTGGTTCCGGGTCGGAACTGGTTCCGGGTCGGAACTGGTTCCGGAACTGGTTCCGGAACTGGTCCCGGAACTGGTTCCGGGTCGGAACTGGTTCCGGGTCGGAACTGGTTCCGGGTCGGAACTGGTTCCGGAACTGGGTTCCGGAACTGTTCCGGGTCGGAACTGGTTCCGGAACTGGTTCCGGGTCGGAACTGGTTCCGGAACTGGTTCCGGAACTGGTTCCGGGTCGGAACTGGTTCCGGGTCGGAACTGGTTCCGGAACTGGTTCCGGGTCGGAACTGGTTCCGGACTGGTTCCGAGTCGGAACTGGTTCCGGAACCTGGTTCGGTCGGTCGGAACGGAACTGGTTCCGGAACTGGTTCCGGAACTGGTTCCGGGTCGGAACGGAACTGGTTCCGGAACTGGTTTCGGAACTGGTTCCGGGTTGGAACTGGTTCCGGAACGGAACTGGTTCCGGAACGGAACTGGTTCCGGAACGGAACTGGTTCCGGAACGGAACTGGTTCCGGAACGGAACTGGTTCCGGAACGGAACTGGTTCCGGAACTGGTTCCGGGTCGGAACTGGTTCCGGGTCGGAACTGGTTCCGGAACGGAACTGGTTCCGCAACTGGTTCCGGAACCGGAACTGGTTCCGGAACTGGTTCCGGGTCGGAACTGGTCCCGGAACTGGTTCCGGGTCGGAACTGGTTCCGGAACTGGTTCCGGAACTGGTTCCGGGTCGGAACTGGTTCCGGAACTGGTTCCGGGTCGGAACGGAACTGGTTCCGGAACTGGTTCCGGGTCAAAAACGGAACTGGTTCCGGAACTGGTTCCGGGTCGGACTGGTTCCGGAACTGGTTCCGGGTCGGAACTGGTTCCGGAACTGGTTCCGGGTCGGAACTGGTTCCGGAACTGGTTCCGGGTCGGAACTGGTTCCAGAACTGGTTCCGGGTCGGAACGGAACTGGTTCCGGAACTGGTTCCGGAACTGGTTCCGGGTCGGAACGGAACTGGTTTCCGGAACTGGTTCCGGGTCGGAACTGGTTCCGGAACTGGTTCCGGGTCGGAACTGGTTCCGGAACTGGTCCGGGTCGGAACTGGTTCCGGAACTGGTTCCGGGTCGGAACGGAACCGGTTCGGAACTGGTTCCGGAACTGGTTCCGGGTCGGAACGGAACTGGTTCCGGAACTGGTTCCGGGTCGGAACTGGTTCCGGAACTGGTTCCGGGTCGGAACTGGTTCCGGAACTGGTTCCGAGTCGGAACTGGTTCCGGAACTGGTTCCGGGTCGGAACGGAACTGGTTCCGGAACTGGTTCCGGGTCGGAACTGGTTCCGGAACTGGTTCCGGGTCGGAACTGGTTCCGGAACAGGTTCCGGGTCGGAACTGGTTCCGGAACTGGTTCCGGGTCGGAACTGGTTCCGGAACTGGTTCCGGGTCGGAACGGAACTGGTTCCGGAACTGGTTCCGGGTCGGAACGGAACTGGTTCCGGAACTGGTTCCGGAACTGGTTCCGGAACTGGTTCCGGAACGGAACTGGTTCCGGAATGGAACTGGTTCCGGAACGGAACTGGTTCCGGGTCGGAACTGGTTCCGGAACTGGTTCCGGAACTGGTTCCGGGTCGGAACTGGTTCCGGAACTGGTTCCGGGTCGGAACGGAACTGGTTCCGGAACTGGTTCCGGGTCGGAACTGGTTCCGGAACTGGTTCCGGGTCGGAACTGGTTCCGGAACTGGTTCCGGAACTGGTTCCGGAACTGGTTCCGGAACTGGTTCCGGGTCGGAACGGAACTGGTTCCGGAACTGGTTCCGGAACTGGTTCCGGGTCGGAACTGGTTCCGGAACGGAACTGGTTCCGGAACGGAACTGGTTCCGGAACGGAACTGGTTCCGGAACGGAACTGGTTCCGGAACGGAACTGGTTCCGGTTCGGAACTGGTTCCGGGTCGGAACTGGTTCCGGAACGGAACTGGTTCCGGAACTGGTTCCGGAACTGGTTCCGGAACTGGTTCCGGAACTGGTTCCGGGTCGGAACTGGTTCCGGAACTGGTTCCGGAACGGAACTGGTTCCGGAACCGGTTCCGGAACGGAACTGGTTCCGGAACTGGTTCCGGGTCGGAACGGAACTGGTTCCGGAACTGGTTCCGGGTCGGAACGGAACTGGTTCCGGAACTGGTTCCGGAACTGGTTCCGGGTCGGAACTGGTTCCGGAATGGAACTGGTTCCGGAACGGAACTGGTTCCGGAACGGAACTGGTTCCGGAACGGAACTGGTTCCGGAACTGGTTCCGGGTCGGAACTGGTTCCGGGTCGGAACTGGTTCCGGAACGGAACTGGTTCCGGAACTGGTTCCGGGTCGGAACTGGTTCCGGAACTGGTTCCGGGTCGGAACTGGTTCCGGAACTGGTTCCGGGTCGGAACTGGTTCCGGAACTGGTTCCGGGTCGGAACTGGTTCCGGGTCGGAACTGGTTCCGGGTCGGAACTGGTTCCGGAACGGAACTGGTTCCGGAACTGGTTCCGGAACGGAACTGGTTCCGGAACTGGTTCCGGGTCGGAACTGGTTCCGGAACTGGTTCCGGAACTGGTCCCGGAACTGGTTCCGGGCCGGAACTGGTTCCGGAACTGGTTCCGGAACTGGTTCCGGGTCGGAACTGGTTCCGGAACTGGTTCCGGGTCGGAACTGGTTCCGGAACTGGTTCCGGGTCGGAACTGGTTCCGGAACTGGTTCCGAGTCGGAACTGGTTCCGGAACTGGTTCCGGGTCGGAACGGAACTGGTTCCGGAACTGGTTCCGGAACTGGTTCCGGGTCGGAACGGAACTGGTTCCGGAACTGGTTCCGGGTCGGAACTGGTTCCGGAACGGAACTGGTTCCGGAACGGAACTGGTTCCGGAACGGAACTGGTTCCGGAACTGGTTCCGGGTCGGAACTGGTTCCGGAACGGAACTGGTTCCGGAACTGGTTCCGGAACGGAACTGGTTCCGGAACTGGTTCCGGGTCGGAACGGAACTGGTTCCGGAACTGGTTCCGGGTCGGAACGGAACTGGTTCCGGAACTGGTTCCGGGTCGGAACGGAACTGGTTCCGGAACTGGTTCCGGAACTGGTTCCGGGTCGGAACTGGTTCCGGAATGGAACTGGTTCCGGAACGGAACTGGTTCCGGAACGGAACTGGTTCCGGAACGGAACTGGTTCCGGAACTGGTTCCGGGTCGGAACTGGTTCCGGGTCGGAACTGGTTCCGGAACGGAACTGGTTCCGGAACTGGTTCCGGGTCGGAACTGGTTCCGGAACTGGTTCCGGGTCGGAACTGGTTCCGGAACTGGTTCCGGGTCGGAACTGGTTCCGGAACTGGTTCCGGGTCGGAACTGGTTCCGGAACTGGTTCCGGAACTGGTTCCGGGTCGGAACGGAACCGGTTCCGGAACTGGTTCCGGAACCGGGTCCGGAACGGAACTGGTTCCGGAACGGAACTGGTTCCGGAACTGGTTCCGGGTCGGAACTGGTTCCGGAACGGAACTGGTTCCGGAACTGGTTCCGGGACGGAACTGGTTCCGGAACTGGTTCCGGGTCGGAACTGGTTCTGGGTCGGAACTGGTTCCGGAACTGGTTCCGGAACTGGTTCCGTGTCGGAACTGGTTCCGGAACTGGTTCCGAGTCGGAACTGGTTCCGGAACTGGTTCCGGGTCGGAACGGAACTGGTTCCGGAACTGGTTCCGGGTCGGAACGGAACAGGTTCCGGAACTGGTTCCGGAACTGGTTCCGGGTCGGAACTGGTTCCGGAACGGAACTGGTTCCGGAACGGAACTGGTTCCGGAACGGAACTGGTTCCGGAACGGAACTGGTTCCGGAACTGGTTCCGGGTCGGAACTGGTTCCGGGTCGGAACTGGTTCCGGGTCGGAACTGGTTCCGGAACGGAACTGGTTCCGGAACTGGTTCCGGGTCGGAACTGGTTCCGGGTCGGAACTGGTTCCGGGTCGGAACTGGTTCCGGAACGGAACTGGGTCCGGAACTGGTTCCGGAACGGAACTGGTTCCGGAACTGGTTCCGGAACTGGTTCCGGGTCGGAACTGGTTCCGGAACTGGTTCCGGAACTGGTCCCGGAACTGGTTCCGGGTCGGAACTGGTTCCGGAACTGGTTCCGGAACTGGTTCCGGGTCGGAACTGGTTCCGGAACTGGTTCCGGAACTGGTTCCGGGTCGGAACTGGTTCCGGAACTGGTTCCGGGTCGGAACTGGTTCCGGAACTGGTTCCGAGTCGGAACTGGTTCCGGAACTGGTTCCGGGTCGGAACGGAACTGGTTCCGGAACTGGTTCCGGAACTGGTTCCGGGTCGGAACGGAACTGGTTCCGGGTCGGAACGGAACTGGTTCCGGAACTGGTTCCGGGTCGGAACTGGTTCCGGGTCGGAACTGGTTCCGGAACGGAACTGGTTCCGGAACGGAACTGGTTCCGGAACGGAACTGGTTCCGGAACGGAACTGGTTCCGGAACGGAACTGGTTCCGGAACTGGTTCCGGGTCGGAACTGGTTCCGGAACTGGTTCCGGAACGGAACTGGTTCCGGAACTGGTTCCGGGTCGGAACTGGTTCCGGGTCGGAACTGGTTCCGGGTCGGAACTGGTTCCGGAACTGGTTCCGGAACTGGTTCCGGGTCGGAACTGGTTCCGGAACTGGTTCCGAGTCGGAACTGGTTCCGGGTCGGAACGGAACTGGTTCCGGAACTGGTTCCGGGTCAGAACGGAACTGGTTCCGAAACTGGTTCCGGGTCGGAACTGGTTCCGGAACTGGTTCCGGGTCGGAACTGGTTCCGGAACTGGTTCCGAGTCGGAACTGGTTCCGGAACCGGTTCCGGGTCGGAACGGAACTGGTTCCGGAACTGGTTCCGGGTCGGAACTGGTTCCGGAACTGGTTCCGGGTCGGAACTGGTTCCGGAACTGGTTCCGAGTCGGAACTGGTTCCGGAACTGGTTCCGGGTCGGAACGGAACTGGTTCCGGAACTGGTTCCGGATCGGAACTGGTTCCGGAACTGGTTCCGGGTCGGAACTGGTTCCGGAACTGGTTCCGAGTCGGAACTGGTTCCGGAACTGGTTCCGGGTCGGAACGGAACTGGTTCCGGAACTGGTTCCGGAACTGGTTCCGGGTCGGAACGGAACTGGTTCCGGAACTGGTTCCGGGTCGGAACGGAACTGGTTCCGGAACTGGTTCCGGAACTGGTTCCGGGTCGGAACTGGTTCCGGAACGGAACTGGTTCCGGAACGGAACTGGTTCCGGAACTGGTTCCGGGTCGGAACTGGTTCCGGAACTGGTTCCGGGTCGGAACTGGTTCCGGAACTGGTTCCGGAACTGGTTCCGGGTCGGAACTGGTTCCGGAACTGGTTCCGAGTCGGAACTGGTTCCGGGTCGGAACGGAACTGGTTCCGGAACTGGTTCCGGAACTGGTTCCGGGTCGGAACTGGTTCCGGAACTGGTTCCGGGTCGGAACTGGTTCCGGAACTGGTTCCGAGTCGGAACTGGTTCCGGAACTGGTTCCGGGTCGGAACGGAACTGGTTCCGGAACTGGTTCCGGGTCGGAACGGAACTGGTTCCGGAACTGGTTCCGGGTCGGAACGGAACTGGTTCCGGAACGGAACTGGTTCCGGAACTGGTTCCGGGTCGGAACTGGTTCCGGGTCGGAACTGGTTCCGGGTCGGAACTGGTTCCGGAACTGGTTCCGAGTCGGAACTGGTTCCGGAACTGGTTCCGGGTCGGAACGGAACTGGTTCCGGGTCGGAACTGGTTCCGGAACTGGTTCCGGGTCGGAACTGGTTCCGGAACTGGTTCCGGGTCGGAACTGGTTCCGGAACTGGTTCCGGGTCGGAACTGGTTCCGGAACTGGTTCCGGAACTGGTTCCGGGTCGGAACGGAACTGGTTCCGGAACTGGTTCCGGGTCGGAACTGGTTCCGGAACGGAACTGGTTCCGGAACGGAACTGGTTCCGGAACGGAACTGGTTCCGGAACGGAACTGGTTCCGGAACGGAACTGGTTCCGGAACGGAACTGGTTCCGGAACTGGTTCCGGGTCGGAACTGGTTCCGGAACGGAACTGGTTCCGGAACTGGTTCCGGAACGGAACTGGTTCCGGAACTGGTTCCGGGTCGGAACTGGTTCCGGGTCGGAACTGGTTCCGGAACTGGTTCCGGAACTGGTTCCGGGTCGGAACTGGTTCCGGAACTGGTTCCGAGTCGGAACTGGTTCCGGAACTGGTTCCGGGTCGGAACGGAACTGGTTCCGGAACTGGTTCCGGAACTGGTTCCGGAACTGGTTCCGGGTCGGAACGGAACTGGTTCCGGAACTGGTTCCGGGTCGGAACGGAACTGGTTCCGGAACTGGTTCCGGAACTGGTTCCGGGTCGGAACTGGTTCCGGAACGGAACTGGTTCCGGAACGGAACTGGTTCCGGAACGGAACTGGTTCCGGAACTGGTTCCGGGTCGGAACTGGTTCCGGGTCGGAACTGGTTCCGGAACGGAACTGGTTCCGGAACTGGTTCCGGGTCGGAACTGGTTCCGGGTCGGAACTGGTTCCGGGTCGGAACTGGTTCCAGGTCGGAACTGGTTCCGGGTCGGAACTGGTTCCGGAACGGAACTGGGTCCGGAACTGGTTCCGGAACGGAACTGGTTCCGGAACTGGTTCCGGAACTGGTTCCGGGTCGGAACTGGTTCCGGAACTGGTTCCGGAACGGAACTGGTTCCGGAACGGAACTGGTTCCGGAACTGGTTCCGGGTCGGAACTGGTTCCGGAACTGGTTCCGGAACTGGTCCCGGAACTGGTTCCGGGTCGGAACTGGTTCCGGGTCGGAACTGGTTCCGGAACTGGTTCCGGGTCGGAACTGGTTCCGGAACTGGTTCCGGGTCGGAACTGGTTCCGGAACTGGTTCCGAGTCGGAACTGGTTCCGGAACTGGTTCCGGGTCGGAACGGAACTGGTTCCGGAACTGGTTCCGGAACTGGTTCCGGAACTGGTTCCGGGTCGGAACTGGTTCCGGAACGGAACTGGTTCCGGAACGGAACTGGTTCCGGAACGGAACTGGTTCCGGAACGGAACTGGTTCCGGAACTGGTTCCGGGTCGGAACTGGTTCCGGAACGGAACTGGTTCCGGAACTGGTTCCGGGTCGGAACGGAACTGGTTCCGGAACTGGTTCCGGGTCGGAACGGAACTGGTTCCGGAACTGGTTCCGGGTCGGAACTGGTTCCGGAACTGGTTCCGGGTCGGAACTGGTTCCGGAACTGGTTCCGAGTCGGAACTGGTTCCGGAACTGGTTCCGGGTCGGAACGGAACTGGTTCCGGAACTGGTTCCGGAACTGGTTCCGGGTCGGAACGGAACTGGTTCCAGAACTGGTTCCGGGTCGGAACTGGTTCCGGAACGGAACTGGTTCTGGAACGGAACTGGTTCCGGAACGGAACTGGTCCTGGTTCCGGAACTGGTTCCGGGTCGGAACGGAACTGGTTCCGGGTCGGAACTGGTTCCGGAACTGGTTCCGGGTCGGAACTGGTTCCGGAACTGGTTCCGGGTCGGAACTGGTTCCGGAACTGGTTCCGGGTCGGAACTGGTTCCGGAACTGGTTCCGGAACTGGTTCCGGGTCGGAACGGAACTGGTTCCGGAACTGGTTCCGGAACTGGTTCCGGAACTGGTTCCGGAACTGGTTCCGGGTCGGAACTGGTTCCGGAACGGAACTGGTTCCGGAACGGAACTGGTTCCGGAACGGAACTGGTTCCGGAACGGAACTGGTTCCGGAACGGAACTGGTTCCGGAACTGGTTCCGGGTCGGAACTGGTTCCGGAACGGAACTGGTTCCGGAACTGGTTCCGGAACGGAACTGGTTCCGGAACTGGTTCGGGGTCGGAACTGGTTCCGGGTCGGAACTGGTTCCGGAACTGGTTCCGGGTCGGAACTGGTTCCGGAACTGGTTCCGAGTCGGAACTGGTTCCGGAACTGGTTCCGGGTCGGAACGGAACTGGTTCCGGAACTGGTTCCGGAACTGGTTCCGGAACTGGTTCCGGGTCGGAACGGAACTGGTTCCGGAACTGGTTCCGGGTCGGAACGGAACTGGTTCCGGAACTGGTTCCGGGTCGGAACGGAACTGGTTCCGGAACTGGTTCCGGAACTGGTTCCGGGTCAGAACTGGTTCCGGAACGGAACTGGTTCCGGAACGGAACTGGTTCCGGAACGGAACTGGTTCCGGAACTGGTTCCGGGTCGGAACTGGTTCCGGGTCGGAACTGGTTCCGGGTCGGAACTGGTTCCGGAACGGAACTGGTTCCGGAACTGGTTCCGGGTCGGAACTGGTTCCGGGTCGGAACTGGTTCCGGGTCGGAACTGGTTCCAGGTCGGAACTGGTTCCGGGTCGGAACTGGTTCCGGAACGGAACTGGTTCCGGAACTGGTTCCGGAACTGGTTCCGGAACTGGTTCCGGGTCGGAACTGGTTCCGGAACTGGTTCCGGAACGGAACTGGTTCCGGAACGGAACTGGTTCCGGAACTGGTTCCGGGTCGGAACTGGTTCCGGAACTGGTTCCGGAACTGGTCCCGGAACTGGTTCCGGGTCGGAACTGGTTCCGGGTCGGAACTGGTTCCGGAACTGGTTCCGGGTCGGAACTGGTTCCGGAACTGGTTCCGGGTCGGAACTGGTTCCGGAACTGGTTCCGAGTCGGAACTGGTTCCGGAACTGGTTCCGGGTCGGAACGGAACTGGTTCCGGAACTGGTTCCGGGTCGGAACGGAACTGGTTCCGGGTCGGAACTGGTTCCGGAACTGGTTCCGGGTCGGAACTGGTTCCGGAACTGGTTCCGGGTCGGAACTGGTTCCGGAACTGGTTCCGGGTCGGAACTGGTTCCGGAACTGGTTCCGGAACTGGTTCCGGGTCGGAACGGAACTGGTTCCGGAACTGGTTCCGGAACTGGTTCCGGAACTGGTTCCGGAACTGGTTCCGGGTCGGAACTGGATCCGGAACGGAACTGGTTCCGGAACGGAACTGGTTCCGGAACGGAACTGGTTCCGGAACGGAACTGGTTCCGGAACGGAACTGGTTCCGGAACTGGTTCCGGGTCGGAACTGGTTCCGGAACGGAACTGGTTCCGGAACTGGTTCCGGAACGGAACTGGTTCCGGAACTGGTTCGGGGTCGGAACTGGTTCCGGGTCGGAACTGGTTCCGGAACTGGTTCCGGGTCGGAACTGGTTCCGGAACTGGTTCCGAGTCGGAACTGGTTCCGGAACTGGTTCCGGGTCGGAACGGAACTGGTTCCGGAACTGGTTCCGGAACTGGTTCCGGAACTGGTTCCGGGTCGGAACGGAACTGGTTCCGGAACTGGTTCCGGGTCGGAACGGAACTGGTTCCGGAACTGGTTCCGGGTCGGAACGGAACTGGTTCCGGAACTGGTTCCGGAACTGGTTCCGGGTCAGAACTGGTTCCGGAACGGAACTGGTTCCGGAACGGAACTGGTTCCGGAACGGAACTGGTTCCGGAACTGGTTCCGGGTCGGAACTGGTTCCGGGTCGGAACTGGTTCCGGGTCGGAACTGGTTCCGGAACGGAACTGGTTCCGGAACTGGTTCCGGGTCGGAACTGGTTCCGGGTCGGAACTGGTTCCGGGTCGGAACTGGTTCCAGGTCGGAACTGGTTCCGGGTCGGAACTGGTTCCGGAACGGAACTGGGTCCGGAACTGGTTCCGGAACGGAACTGGTTCCGGAACTGGTTCCGGAACTGGTTCCGGGTCGGAACTGGTTCCGGAACTGGTTCTGGAACGGAACTGGTTCCGGAACGGAACTGGTTCCGGAACTGGTTCCGGGTCGGAACTGGTTCCGGAACTGGTTCCGGAACTGGTCCCGGAACTGGTTCCGGGTCGGAACTGTTTCCGGGTCGGAACTGGTTCCGGAACTGGTTCCGGGTCGGAACTGGTTCCGGAACTGGTTCTGGGTCGGAACTGGTTCCGGAACTGGTTCCGAGTCGGAACTGGTTCCGGAACTGGTTCCGGGTCGGAACGGAACTGGTTCCGGAACTGGTTCCGGAACTGGTTCCGGAACTGGTTCCGGGTCGGAACTGGTTCCGGAACGGAACTGGTTCCGGAACGGAACTGGTTCCGGAACGGAACTGGTTCCGGAACTGGTTCCGGGTCGGAACTGGTTCCGGAACGGAACTGGTTCCGGAACTGGTTCCGGGTCGGAACGGAACTGGTTCCGGAACTGGTTCCGGGTCGGAACGGAACTGGTTCCGGAACTGGTTCCGGGTCGGAACTGGTTCCGGAACTGGTTCCGGGTCGGAACTGGTTCCGGAACTGGTTCCGAGTCGGAACTGGTTCCGGAACTGGTTCCGGGTCGGAACGGAACTGGTTCCGGAACTGGTTCCGGAACTGGTTCCGGGTCGGAACGGAACTGGTTCCAGAACTGGTTCCGGGTCGGAACTGGTTCCGGAACGGAACTGGTTCTGGAACGGAACTGGTTCCGGAACGGAACTGGTCCCGGAACGGAACTGGTTCCGGAACTGGTTCCGGGTCGGAACTGGTTCCGGGTCGGAACTGGTTCCGGAACGGAACTGGTTCCGGAACTGGTTCCGGGTCGGAACTGGTTCCGGGTCGAAACTGGTTCCGGAACGGAACTGGTTCCGGAACTGGTTCCGGAACGGAACTGGTTCCGGAACTGGTTCCGGGTCGGAACTGGTTCCGGGTCGGAACTGGTTCCGGAACTGGTTCCGGAACTGGTTCCGGAACTGGTTCCGGGTCGGAACTGGTTCCGGAACTGGTTCCGGGTCAGAACGGAACTGGTTCCGGAACTGGTTCCGGGTCGGAACTGGTTCCGGAACTGGTTCCGGGTCGGAACTGGTTCCGGAACTGGTTCCGAGTCGGAACTGGTTCCGGAACTGGTTCCGGGTCGGAACGGAACTGGTTCCGGAACTGGTTCCGGGTCGGAACTGGTTCCGGAACTGGTTCCGGGTCGGAACTGGTTCCGGAACTGGTCCCGAGTCGGAACTGGTTCCGGGTCGGAACGGAACTGGTTCCGGAACTGGTCTGGGTCGGAACGGAACTGGTTCCGGAACTGGTTCCGGGTCGGAACGGAACTGGTTCCGGAACTGGTTCCGGAACGGAACTGGTTCCGGAACAGGTTCCGGGTCGGAACTGGTTCCGGGTCGGAACTGGTTCCGGAACGGAACTGGTTCCGGAACTGGTTCCGGAACGGAACTGGTTCCGGAACTGGTTCCGGGTCGGAACTGGTTCCGGAACTGGTTTCGGGTCGGAACTGGTTCCGGAACTGGTCCCGGAACTGTTTCCGGGTCGGAACTGGTTCCGGGTCGGAACTGGTTCCGGAACTGGTTCCGGGTCGGAACTGGTTCCGGAACTGGTTCCGGAACTGTTTCCGGGTCGGAACTGGTTCCGGAACTGGTTCCGGGTCGGAACTGGTTCCGGAACTGGTTCCGGGTCGGAACTGGTTCCGGGTCGGAACTGGTTCCGGAACTGGTTCTGGAACGGAACTGGTTCCGGAACTGGTTCCGGGCCGGAACGGAACTGGTTCCGGAACTGGTTCCGGGTCGGAACTGGTTCCGGAACGGAACTGGTTCCGGAACGGAACTGGTTCCGGAACGGAACTGGTTCCGGAACTGGTTCCGGAACTGTTTCCGGGTCGGAACTGGTTCCGGAACTGGTTCCGGGTCGGAACTGGTTCCGGAACTGGTTCCGGGTCGGAACTGGTTCCGGAACTGGTTCCGGGTCGGAACTGGTTCCGGAACTGGTTCCGGAACTGGTTCCGGGCCGGAACGGAACTGGTTCCGGGTCGGAACTGGTTCCGGAACGGAACTGGTTCCGGAACGGAACTGGTTCCGGAACTGGTTCCGGGTCGGAACTGGTTCCGGAACGGAACTGGTTCCGGAACTGGTTCTGGAACGGATCTGGTTCCGGAACTGGTTCCGGAACTGGTTCCGGAGCGGAACTGGTTCTGGAACGGAACTGGTTCCGGAACTGGTTCCGGAGCGGAACTGGTTCCGGAACTGGTTCCGGAGCGGAACTGGTTCTGGAACGGAACTGGTTCCGGAACGGAACTGGGTGCGGAGCGGAACTGGTTCCGGAACGGAAACTATATGTATGTAT
>JASJUZ010000872.1:0-23422 GCA_037159825.1 Tupiocoris notatus
TACCAATCACGTCAAGTTACTTTGAACGAAAGACTTGCGCGTTATATTGGTTAAGCGCAAAAACGCTTGCTCATCTACATGCAAATCTTCTCTAGAAAGGTTCCGATTTGAAAACGATTCCCAACCGAAAAAAAACTCTAATTTTGTGTCCACGTTTTGAAATAGCGAATTGTTGGGGAAAACAATCTGAACCGAAACCGTTCCAACACTTCAATAATTCGACCTTCGATTATCCCCACTTCGGTTTCAGAGAACCCGTTCAATTCCTTTCGTGAAGATGGAACGACATTTTATGCCTCGAGTTGGCGCTAAGGGCCTTCGAGAATTAACGAGCACTTATTGAGATCTAGCCACCAACTACCATCGGACGAAGTTGAATGCTAGAATGTCCGGGGTTTCAGGCGATAGTTCAACTAATTACGATTTCACATTGATAGTTCGCTTTTTCTCGGGTGAGAATTTGAAGTAAATTCAATCAAAATGTGGCTTACTATCAGCAGTCATGGATAATAAGAATGATGTAGCTTTCATCATCAAAAAAATTTTCATGGCGGATGGACAGGAATTTTTTATTCGATATTCTGAGTGTACGTACTTAGAAACGTAAAACACCAAATTTTGAAGGGGGAGCTAGCCGGGAGTCCCATATTTGAAAAATGCTGGAGATATGACCTAAATACGGTGTGAGAAAACCATGCGCCATCTACTCGACACGACAAACATTTCAAGACATCGAACGTTCAAATATGCTTTAGAGAGCTTCTTATTTATTGAGCTTGTAAAAAAAAGTGAGAACAACGAAAATTTTTATTTGTTTTTGAATTACATTCAGAGAGGTGGAGAAAAAGTTTTTTTTTTCATTTTGTTTGAACGCTAATAGCTAACTATAGTTTTAAATAGGCGAAAATGCTGTAGCTTTTTATTGAATTTTTCACCTTGCGCCCAAAAGAAATTATTGCAAATGGTTGCACAGTGGTTTATTTATTCACTTCAAATTTAAGAAAACTCGCGTGAAATACAATCCCGAACATTTGTGAACGTTTTCACCTTACAGCTGATGACTAATTGGGTAAGTTCAATTATTTTTATTCTTCAACGTCCAATCTATAGAAATCTATACCAAACACAACTTTCTCCAAAAACCTCGACAGAACTCTTTTCCCCCCTTAAAATACCCTTACAATGAGGTAGACATTTTTGATTAAAGAATTGAGATTTTGTCTGTCTAGATTTTTGGTGAGAATTTCAATGATGTAGCTTTTATAGTTCCGTTTTTTTCTTAAGCAATTAAAAAGAAAAAAAAAAAAACAAAAAAAAACAGCGAATGATTGTACTATGGTTTATATTGTTCCTTGGCTTCTATATGATTTAACAAATTTTATTGCACTTTAAAGTTTTATGACACGATTTTCTGCGTTTTTTCGCCTGTTTTTCGCCAATAACTTTGAACCGGTTACTTTTACATAGGTTTATTACTCAGAGGCGAGAAAGAGCTATCGAAATCCTACAATTTGGTGTATTTAATTATATTTTTATGTTATGTCCCGCGGAGCTATTAACGTTTGAAGAAAACTCAAAACACGTTTTTTGACATAAAGTGGAATATAGCTCGAGAGCTATCATATACACTAGCCATTTTCGTATTTTTAATGGATTCTACGTTAAATTTCCTACATTTTCTTCCGCAGCAGCTAATCTGTCCCGTTTCGGGAACGTGATGAAAAAAAATCCCAAAGTTGAAACTTCAAAAGTATGAAAAACGAAAAAAATCGAAAATATTATTAATTGTTCGAATTTGATTTTTTTCACTTTAAATTCGAATTCTACGTCCAATTTCCTGTAGGAACCATTAATTAATCAAATTTGAACAGTACTGTAAGTATTTGCTACGGAATTTCAAAGTTGAAAAACGTAGGAGTGGGGTAGTATTAAACCTGGAAAAACTGATAGTTGTCGTGAAATTTCCGCCGTTTTGACGTATTATTCGGATTCAGCGTTAAATTTTCTATAAGAATAGCTCTCAAAATCGCTTTAAAACGAAAATTTAATTTTTCACTATTACCGATGCCAGCGGAGCTCGGAATTTCGGCCGGCGAAAAGTCGATTTACGGAAAATAATTTCTCTCGCTCTGTTTAAATTTTTTTCACCAAATTTTTTGCTATGTACGTGTGTAAGGCGTTCAAATGAAGACTTCTGCATAATAAAACGATTGATTCGCATTAATTTTGACCCCGAAAATCACCGTTAAAGTCCAATTGTTGAGCTTTTAAAAACCGATTTTTTTGGACCACTTGCAGATTTTTCCGAGAAATCAAAAAAATTGCAAAAATACATCATGGTATGACACAACTTTCCTAAAAATTTCAGATTTTTATCTGAATTGAGAGACGAGTAAAAAATCGTTAACTGATCGGTTGAAAAAAATCGCAGGGGTACCCCTTGGATTTTTCGCGAAAAATTTTTGAAATGGATTTCGCTCAAATTCAGCATAATGATAGTTGATGATGTGTACATCAATAATATATGGTTCATTCTTTGTTTCTTTCGCACTAAATAGATGAAAAGAACGTTTAAAGTTGAAAAATGTCATTTTTTCGTGTATAGTCTACTAATATTGTTGAATAACGCAAAAACTGTTGAAAAATTGATAGGTACATTACATTGAGAAAATGTGGACAATTAAATTACCTATCTTTTGGTATATTTAAACATCTGAATTGACGACTTTTTGTTTGAGTTATCCACTGTGCAAGTTACAAATCATGGAAAACTTACAGTTGTTACGTCTAATTCTGCTCCTACTTTCTCCAGTTGAAAAACCCAATACTTTATGATGCAAAGTACGTTCGAACTCCACCACCAACATACCAAATTATAGCAACTACTACTAAGTACTACCTACTAACAATAATAATACCTATCGATTCCCACTCTCCATACACAAATAATTAACTACTAAACCCATACCTATATCTATACCCATACCTATACCTATACTATATACTATACTTATAGTATATACTATATATTATATATATATATATATATTATATATACTATATAGTACTATATATAGTAGTGACAAGGACAACACCCCCGCAAAGCTATATGTAAGGCCCGAGAGGAGGGGCGGAGCCCCTCCGACGGGCCGACGCGCGCGCGATAGCTGAGGGGGGCGAAGCCCCCCTCTGATGGGGTTGGGCGGCGGCAGCCGCCAGGGGCGCTCAGCCCCTAGTGATTTAATACAGTCCATGGATTTGAGGTAGCCCGAACATTTGTTAGCGTTGCAGTGTAATTTTAATTATTTTAATTTTCCTTAATTTCCAAATTAAACGCTAAATTTAGGTTTAGTTGGAGAGAGTGTTTGATGAGCATTCCACGGAGTGTAGAACGAATTTTATAGCTCCGAAAATTCTCGACTGATCGTATTTCTACCGTGATTTCTACACGAAAGCTGTGATAACTCGGGAACCATTGAAGCTATCGACCCCGTAATAGTTTCATTCGATTCTAAAAACCTACAGAAATTGATACCAAATAAATCGTTGTCCGAAAAGTGTTGATTATATGAATTTTCTCTCCGTTAAAACGGTCTAAAAATACCCTTCAAATTGAAATAGTGATTCGGTTAAAGAGTTGAGTCATTGTCAGACCGCGACTGATTTTTGGTTAAAATATCAAGACTTTAGCTATTATAGTTTCGTCAGAAAAGTGTTAACGGCGTGTGTTGTACATCGGATGGAATTTCGAGGGTGGTTAGAAATTTCGTTTTTTCAACAATTACAATGGTTCATTATTGAATATTAAACAAAAAACAGCATTGCAATTTCTCACCGTTTCAATGGTTTTTTTATGTTAATTCCGAACGGCTCTGTCATTTTATGTATCCCGGTGTCGTTTTCCTAATGCCACTCGTACTCACTTTTTATTGCGAATAAAATCCTCGAAATCGACTTCTCGCCACGTCGACGATGGGGAGGCCATTTTTGCATACAAAGTGCAACATAATATCCCGTTCACCAGACACTCGCGGCGGATTCGCTTCGAATGGAATCTGTTTATTTCAACGAGCACCAGAACATGAATCGGACACGTTGCCCTTTTGATAAAAATAGATTCGCCTCTCTACGACCTACGTTGGCGGTTAAACGTTCTACTGCCCCTATTTATAGATTGTCATAATTACAATGATAACCCTCACCTATATTTATTGTATCCCTCGCCGAAATCGACTGAATTTCAAGCTTCTGACACGGAGATTATGTTTCTGGAACGAACGGGATCAACTGAGAATAAATTTTATTAACAATATCGCTCAACAGTTTCCCTGTCATTGGTTACTCTTGGGAATTTATCATCCACTCGACGTTTCGAGATAACGGTTTGCACTGGCGGTCACTGTTTGCTCAAGAAAAGGTGAATTGTTATTACAGCGTTCACAAACTGTGTTGGTAGGTAACTCGTTTGAAAACATCGCGCAAATATTTGCGAAATCAGTGAACTTGATGGCCGTTTTCTATTTAATTCACCCCATGTACAATATGGCAACTTAGCCTATATAGTCGGATAACGAGATCGAATAAGAATTATATTCTAATTAAATATTATATTTTTACAAAGTCAACATTTCCTATGGGCGCGTAATTATTGCAATTATTTGCGCAACTATTTATTCAAATTAGCAGAAAAATTTGCGCAGATCTGGACTACGTGACGAGAGACGCGAGAGATCGGTGACCGGTCTCCTACTCCTATTTACTTGACGGGTGGCTACGTCAGAGCACCAGAGAAATTAAATAGCTGATCCCAAGCAGCCGCGGATATTATGTTGATAATTAAAACGCTGCAAATTATTGTACAGGGATTTATTATTTCTTTGCTTCAATTATGATTTTTAAAGAACAACTACTTGTTATATGAATTCGCGAACATTTCCACCTAATAATAGATAGGTAAACAATAATCGAAAACGCGGAAGCAATTATCGTAATTATTTGTGATGTCCATGGGTTTTTCTCCCCCCGAAACCCATGGGCATAAAAAAATGCGACGTCAAGAAAATAAAGTGATTATTTTGTTTTCTTAATTATCCAATTAAAAGTTAAATTATTCGCCAAACGATACGGCTGTTTGGCGAGCATTCCAGCGAGTATATTTATAGAACGATTTTATTGCACCACAAATGAACGATTTATACCATCTCAAATACCTCGAAATCTCGGAATTTCCACACGAAAGCTGCTATAACTTGAGAACCATTAAAGCTGTCGACCAGGCAATTGCTTCATTCGATTCAGCGTCAAAAATTTGAACAAATTGATATCTAAAGCACCCACATTTAAAAAACGTTGACTAATACACATTTACCACCTGGAAACCTTCCAAAAATACCCTTAATTTTGAGGTAGGGGTTTGGCTAAAGAATTGAACCATTGTCTTCCAAGAATAATTTTTGTAAAAATTTACAACACTGTTGGTTTATAATTTCTTCAAAAAACTCAAAAAAGCTGACGAACTGACATGTTTTAATTGGATTTTCGGATTCCACATGCCTTGAATAAGTAATTAAAAAAAGTTCGGCCTTGCCGAAAAATTATATGAAAATTGATAACGGTATAAATTAGATCCATGTTCAGAACGTACCGTCCCTGTAATATTTGGTTGAAATAGGTAATATTTATGGGCGTTAGAGTAGGTTAATCTTATTTTTTTGGATACACATTGAATTTTTTCGTAAGAATAACAGAAAAAATAAACTCATCTTTCTTGGTTTTTTTTTTTTTTTTATAGCAAAGTGTTGATGTTGTTATGTTTTTAATTCTTTAGCATTTGGGCTTCGAATCGTGTGATTCTACTAATCGAGTAGAATTGTTTTACTGTTACAACTGTTATCATTGCGCTACTCACAAAAAGCGATTCTGGAGTAAAAAATGTCTATCAAAGCAACCGCGGAAACAACTAATGTTGAAGAGCGTACACTTCGGCTGCACCTGTTGATCGGCTTCCGCTGTGCGTCCATTTTATTTTATCATTTTTGTTTATCTCTAATTTCGTTTGTTTTATTTATTTCTTTATTTAGATTTTCGTTTAGTTTCCGTTTCCAATTGTTCCGTCTTCGCCTTCGCGAGTTCGAATGTGTCGGTAGTGAAAAATAAGCGCGTTACCAAGCTCTGATTACAGGCTTCGTCCGGATCGCAGGTAAGGTTAGCTTTCGGAAGTAAACAAATCATTTGCGATCAAAGGTTTAATGTTTGGTCGCTATTTATTCATTTGCTGTACAGATTAACGAGCGAAATATTCGTAAGAATTGACCTAAACTTGTACGTGTAGTTTACAACTAGCGCGTTACGCAACATGATCCGAGGCCTTGTAATTCTATACGTTAAATGAAGAAATCTACCTACACTCCCTGTGGTCTGAAGTGTCAGTTCCCTGTGTGGGATTCGGCCGATTCGAATTTGCCTTGAAACATTCGGCAGGGGTTTTTTTTTTTAATTCAGTCTATTGCCGTTTTCCATTCAATGTACGGTTGCTGAATTTCTGACCACGTCGAGCCAGCATTGTTTTGTTGACATCGTTGACAGAATTGGATACCGGATAGGTGTGGCATTGCTCTCCCAGTAGGATGTTGGTGTTTAAAATAGTTTCCCAGCAGCCGTGCCTTTTCAACCAGTGGAGTGAATGAGACCAGTTGGTGCGATCCACTGATGCTGCGTCTTAACATTTTTATTATTCAATTAAGATAGTTTTTATATACCTATTTATATTTAATTTTTCTTCATATATTTATATTTAGTAATTATAAAATAATTATTTCGGTTTATTATTCATTAAAAGTCCGTTATAGTTTGAAATCAAAATTGTTACCAGACAGTAGCCTTGTTCTATTACTTTTTCCAACCTTCTCACCACAAAATATTTCGTACTTTTCACATTAATCTTCCAACTACGCTTGATGAAGGTGGAGGAGACAGAACGACTCAGTGATTTTCGAATTCAACCAAAACCAGAATTGATGTCCACTGCTTAGCAAATCTGATGGTTTGAGACGAATCGTACTACAAAAACGTTGCAATTGATAGTAGTGATTTATTATTTCTTCGCTTCAAGATATGATTTAATAAAAGCCATCAACTTGCGATAGTTGCCAGAGTCTGTGAAGGTTTTCCGTTGCAAACATATTGTTAACCAACGTAATTTTGAATGGTGTTTGGCGACCATTTCAACGAGTACAGAACGATTTTTTTTCACCTCAAATGATCGAGTATCTGGCCAAGTATATAAAAAATCTCGAACACCTCAAATAAAAACTGCGTTAACTTAAGAACCATTAAATCTAACGACACCGTTATGGTTTCATTCGATTCAGCGTCAAAAAATCGATAAAAATTGATATCAAACACATTCATGTTTCAAAAATCCTTGGGAAACGTGAATTACCTTCCCTTGAAACCCTTCAATAATATCCTAAAATGAGATAGCAGTTCGGCTAAAGAATTTAGCCCTTCTCAGATCAGGAATGATCTGGTGCAAATTCCAAATAACCTTCGTTGTCTATTAATTGCCTGTGAAAAGTGATGACGGGGGGCGGACATAATTGTTTTATTGGATGTTCAAAAATTCGACAATAAATTCTCAAAACGTAAAACATCGAATTTGGGGGGTTATAAATTTTCTTTTCGAGGGCGATTACTATGGGCATTTATTATTCAATTATAAACCAAAATTGTGATAAATCGGAATTGATAAAAACAGAAGATCATGTCGTAGCAAGAGATTGACTATGCATTAATTGAAGGGGAGGGGGACGCAAAGTAATTTCCACGATGAACTCAATTCGATTGTAAAATTCGAATCTTTACTCAGAGTTACCGCTGATGTTTTTAGAAAATGTAATAAGAGGACTCAATTTCCTGCTCAGTTAAAAAATCAACGACATCTTTAAAATATTTGACTACAAAGTTCGCTGAAATATTCTATTGTCAAATGTTCGCTGAAATATTGTATTTCAAAATGTTCGCTCAAATATTCGATTATAAAATGTTCGCTCAAATATTCGATTATCAAATGTTCGCTCAAATATTTTACTATAAAATGATCGCTCATCTATTTAACTATCAAATGTTCGCTCATAATATTCCGAAACCTTCTAGACTTGAAACTCAATTTCAGCAAATCGATTACCCGGTTGTCACCAGTCGAATAAATCTAATCTCCATACTCTTTCATGCTTCTCTTGTTCTCTCTCTATCGTAAGAGTATTTGACAGCTAGCAGTCATCATTTCGTCGGAGTGTGGGTTGGTTGGAGTGAGAAATACGGACGGTAATTATTCATCCGAGACAAAAAGGGCTGACTGCGATATTACGAGACATTTTAAAGACATCGTCGAATCTGGCTAGTGTTCATCTCTCTGGAGAGCTATTATTTATATCTGTCTAATTAAGTGCGATTCCCGACACGTTTTGGCCGGCGACGAAAATGACGTAGAGGGCGTCGTCTTTTTAATGTTTTTAATTTTAACTCAACATTTGTGGGTGTCCCCGCCGGCTTTACAACTCGTTCCCGTTTATTCCCGAGTGTCAGGTCCGAATAAAATTCTACTCTCACCTTTTGTTTAGTTAGTTTGTCTCGACCGCCCGGAGATAGATGGTATATTTAAAAAAAATAGATATAACCGTTATTAGGTTGATTTGCTGTGCTATGACGTCATCGGTGATGTCGCGAATTGTTTTTATTAGCGTAGTTGTCGGTCTCATCGCCCAATATTTGACGACAGTTGTCCGCTGTACTCTGGTCGTCTGGCTCAAACTTCTCGATACTTTGCCGGTTAAAGAAGCGTACAGAACACAAGTGAGGAGTGAAACTTATTCCAGCTTGCATTGTTTACTGCTAGGATGGTGAAATAATTTATTATTCGGCTTTTGGTTTTATTAAATAATAAACCATTGTAGTAGCTCAAAAGAATTTTTCGAACCCTCTCAAATTTGATTTTTTTTAAACGTTTCAAGGTATGTAGAATCCGATCCAATAAGAACGCTGAAAATGATTTTTCAATGGTTTATTATTCCAGAACTTCGATTATGATTTAAGAAAACCATCTTCTTGTGATGCTGACTAACCCTAACATTTGTGAGGGGAAATTTCCGTTGCTACAATGGTGATTGTAATTATTTATGTTATCTAATTAAAAGTTAAATTATTAGCCTAACGGTACAGCTGAAGAGAGTGTTAGGCGACCATTCCAACGAGTGTAGAACGATTGTTGTAGATAATAATTCTCGAATTTCTATCGTGCCTAATTTCTGAAATTCTCGAAAATTCTCAAAGGCTGTGATAACTCGAGCATCTTTGAAGCTATCGATACCGATTTTGTCTCATTCGATTCAGTGGCAAAAATCTTTATAGATTGGTATCAAACACATCTAAGTTGCAAAAACCTTAGAAAATGCGAATTACCCTCCGAAAATTCGGTAAGAATCAGATCAAGAATGATTTGGTAAACATTTATAGTATGTTGGTCTTTTAATTTTCTCAGAAACGTGTTGACGGTAAACGACCAGATTTTTTTTTTTTTTTTTGGGACGTTGGGATTTTACACTACATGCCTTGAAACATAAAACATCAAATTTTGATGGCGGATTAGATTTTTTTTGTGGGTGATTACGATGGTTTATTATTGAATAATAAATCGAAAAATTCTGTACGCACGCCGTCAACCGTTTTCTGAGGAAACTATGCCTGAATCTTGGCCTGACAATGGCTCAATTCTTTAACCAAATCGCTACCGCAGTTTCAAGAGTAATTCGGGGGTTTTTAGGGAGATTCGTATTTTCCAAGGTTTCCCAGACAAAGCTGTATTTGTATCAATTTCTATATCTTTTTGGACGCAGAATCGCATGAGAGCATAGCCGGGTCAATAATTTTAACTGTTCGCCAGTTATCGCAGCTTTTGTGTGGAATTTTCGAGAGGAATGATAAATCACTGTTCAATTATTAGCAGCGTGCCCATTTGAACGATTTTCCAATTATTGAGTCTTAATGGTTGGTTCCTTTCAATCGCGAAAAAAAAAAAATAGAAAATACATTCAAGATTGGCCTATTTAGACTTATAAGTCATCTATAGAGCTTGAGTTTCTATTTATCTTAGAGCGCGTTTTATCGTATCGGCGCATGTTCAGTTTTTGATGATCGGTATTTTTATTCATTTCCAGGAGATAATGGGAAAAGTTCAAGACGAAGTTCCTCTCATAGATAGCCCTCAGGCTGACGCCAGTACGCTTCTCGCTGCTGCGCTTCAGCAAATGGACGGCATCATCTCCGGTGAGTTTATTGAACAAAATCGTCGCTTTTTTCTTAATATAATGGCTACTTGTGTGAGAAGTTGAACATTTTTCCACTAGTACTGAACGGTGGCTTTTACCAATAAACAGCCATTTTCACAGAATTATTTTCTCATCACACAGTTTGCGCTTCTATCGCTCTCTGAATCGTTTTATCCCTTTTTTCTCGACGAACGGAAAAAAAAAACACAGACACGTTAATTCGCTTAGTTTTGACTCACATTTTCAATCCATTCCACTCTCGTTCGATTTCCGAAATTTCACGTGTAAACGAGAATGTACTTGACAAGTTCGGTTAAGTTGTTTAGAGTGTTTTTATCGACCGCACTCGTTCGCGTGGACGAGATATCAGATTTAAATTTGAATAGAAATCAACCCGAGCCCGAGTCGGGATTGAAAAGGTCGAGAACCTCCCTCATGTTGATGTCGCCTCAAGGGGTGCTGCTGCATTTGACACGTGTGATTAAAATGCGATTGCGGGTATTATACGAATCCATCGACGTTTATAACAATAGAATCAAATGTCGGCTAAAGGAACCTTATGGCGTGGAGGTTAAACCTCCGTAACGGACATTATTAAAATATTTCAAACGTTGAATTGTAATTTCACAGCGAAGCGGATAAATGAATAATTTTTGAAACATTGATAAATAAAGGTTTTGTGAAGTTTTTTTGAAACCGACGTCTTTTCGATACTGCAAAACGTTGTCAAAAATCTAAACTGCATTATATGGCACCGGATTTTTCGCCTCATCAAATTTCCGTTTGTCGGTGAGAAGTTCCTTAATGCGTGCATTGTTAGCTTTGAAGTTCAGTGAAGTTTGTCGAAGCATTATTTACAGTACCGTGACTTTCCTCTCCCCTCTCGCACGTTCTCTTCCCTCGTTTAAAGCGCTATTTGAATTTTTGAAAGATGCCTGCATTATTTTACTGTTAATAATAGAGACAACGCTTTTTATTCGATTCAACCTAATTGCGCACACGGGTGGTTTCTACCTTTCAGTGAAAATAATAAAAATCTCGGAATCTAATCTACAACGATTACGCGGGCTTTTTGGTTTAGTGTAATATCGAGCTCTCTCGCATCGCTAATTGCCCACTCTGTAACGAGATAACCGTTAAACAATCAACGACAAAGGGAATTCGTGCGAATTTCTTAGCTGCGTTTTCTCAACGTGACATCACTTGAGTTACTTCGTTCAGCCTTTTGCGGTGGGAAATTTCCCCGTTTAAACGGCTACTTTCGTTTTTTCGAGGATGTTCCCGTAGCGTAACGCAAAACGCAACAAGTTGAAACAGAATGAGACTATCGGCAATGACGCAATCGGCTTTTAACATCTTGGAACCTGCTGCCTAAAATCCACGGCTGAAAGATAGCGTTAAGTATACAATCTCGTAGAGGTGTCACTTTTTTTACGTTTATCCTTCCGTGTGACGACATTTCCGTCGAATTTACCTGCTCAGAGTCGCTGGGGGAAACCTCTTTCGCATTTGGTTTTTAGGAATAACGATGACGCTAGTGAGATTGTGATAGATTTTGGTTAATTATTCAATAAGACCATTGGAGTGGCCAAAACAATAGTTCTAATCCTCCACAAAATTTAATGCGTTACGTTTCGTGCCCAGAAACTTGTAGAATCCGAATATCCTTGATTTTAACCGAAAAGTACAGTTGTTTATTATTCCTTTACTTCCATCATTATTTGGAAACACCGTCCACTTGTACACCTAACCCCAACTCCTGTGACGTTTCCACCTGCAAACATATTGGTAACTGAGGGCGAAGTCCTTGACATCGATCGTAATTTGAAGTTTTTTTATTCTTCATTTTGCCTATTACTAAATTCAATGCAAAATTAATTGCATAACTGTACAGCTAAAGAGAGTGTTAGGCGAGCTTTCTAACGAGTATAGAAACATTTTTATAGCTCATCAAATAATCGGGTTATACCATCTTGTCAGATATCGCAAAATCTCGAAAGTTTCTCATAAAAACTGCTATAACTCAAAAATCATTGAAGCTATCGATTCCGTTATGATCCCATTCGATTCAACGTTAGAAAATCTATGTAAATTGATGTCCAACACACCTATGTTTCGAAAATCTTGGAAAATGTGAATTCCCCCTCGAAACTTCCCTACGATAACCTTAAAAACTGGGGTTGCAGTTCGGCTGAAGAATTGAGCTTACGAAAAGAGTTACAGTTGCCTCAGAAAAATGTTGACTGCGGACGGCGGGCGGACGGATTTTTTTTTTACTGGATATTCGTATTTTACATGTCTTGAAACTTGTTAGATTTATATCGAAGCGGAGAAATAATACTCGTAAACCAGCGAACAATCATTTCTTGCGTTTTTCATTACTTTCCTAGCTGATTTTGATTTTCGGTTTATCTTTAGAATATTGCCATATCCCTGGAAACATTTTTCTCCTTGTAATCTTATGAAAATTTTTCTCCAGTCGAAATGTGGGACTCTTCGGAGTATATCCTCAGAGTAAAATCACGCGCCAATCCTTACACAACTGTTGCGAACTAGCGGGTTGGAAATCAATTCGACCTAGGAACATTTTTGCTCACATTGCACACTTGTCTAACCGGCCGGATCAACGGGATCATAGATAGAGTACGCTCGGGGGCGGTTGGCGGCCTTTGAGTTGGCATCACTGCCTTGTAATGCCGCCTCCAGAGGCAGAAGGGTCCGTACGGGGGCGGCGTCCTTCCGCCAGTTGGTATCGGGCCCCACAAGTGAACGCTGCGTGCTCACAGGAATATTACGTCTCCTAACGAGTGTAAGTGTGCACTTCCGGTTATTTCATGTATTTTCGAATCGACCTGCTGTGGTAGTTTTTTCGCTACAATTATTCGTTGGAAAACCCGCAAGATAAATCGTGTTTAATTAATATTTTCCATACAGGCCTTGCGAAAAAATATTGGAACACAAGAAAATAAAAAATAGTACTTAATTTGAAAAATTAATAAAATTCTAACGAATTTATTACCGAATAGATCCAGGAGAAATTAACTTTATTTAAATGATCTACCTACTGAAAAAAGTCATCACTAAAACCATGATAGGTAAAAAGAGATCTACGTTAAAAGAAGGTGTTATAAAATATTAGCAGTGCGGATTAATCGAACTAGTTCAAGATAAATAAGTATTATCAAAATCTAGCGAGTTTATCGATTGAGCAAATAGCCTGTTCCATTATATCGTGAATTTCCTCATGTTATTTTTAATTTTGTGTATATTTTCCTATATCTACTCGATCTGTTACAACAGACCAGTTGATCGATTTCTCATTCACGTCACCTGTTTATAACATCACTGTATTACATCTCTAAATAAACAAAATGTTCAAAATACAAAATACATTTTCGTATTGTAGATTCAATTGGCTAACTTGCTTTTGTCAGGTTTTTTCTTTATATATATTTTTTAAAATTATGATTAAATGTCTTCTCTTTTAAAATCTATTAATTTATTTCGTGATGGATTTTGATCAGGCTATGAACTTCGGATCTATTATTATTTTGCGTAGTTCCTTCATTCGTCATTGCATATATCAATGATTCCATATCCTCCTTCATTCACATGAATCCTTCATTGCCTTTTCCTCGCTCCTTGTTCTTATATACACGTACTCCATTTACTCTCGGCCGTTGAATTATTCGAAAACTCGGTCGAAATTCTAATAAAACACATACTCCTGGTTTGGTTGTGCGTAAAGTTAATTACGCCCGATGACGTGAAACCAGTTGGCCAACTTGAAATGGCAAATGTTAGCTCGTTGATAGCTTTGTTGTCAAACTTCGCTCTTTTCCATCCCATCGTTTCTGCCTTTCTGTGTGCGTAGTACGAAAGGCAGATAAGCCTTGGAAATGCCGCGGCCGAGTTGCGGAGTTTCGAATCAGGCGTGGTCGACGGTGAAGCATCTCCAACAGGTGTAAGGGCGAGCTCGGATTCCAATAGAAAATCGCCCGACTGTTGATTGACGCCTATCCAATTAGCGAACTTTTCTAATCAGGCTTCACATTTTCCTCCGACGATCTGACGTACGAAATTTGGCAGTCGAAAAAAATTAATTTCATTTGACAATACCGAATCGAACGCGATGAGTCGTGTTTTCACCGTATCTGTTAAAAACAGACGTTTTGATATACTTGCCACTACTTATTAGGATAAGATTTACTACAACTTTTAATTATTTTTAGTGCTGATAATAATTAGAATTCCCGGATTTGAAGTAAAACTCCGTGATTTAAGTTCTTGATCTTCACGTTCGTCATTAATAAGCGTTTCTCAGTTAATGTTAAAAAAGGCTCCATGAAAACGCTCCAAGAACAATTCAGCGGTTTTAATTTAATTTTTTAAATAATACTTTTTCAAACGATCGTTTTTTTTTTTTATTGAATGAGCCTTCTTTTGGAATTTTCCTCGTCCCTAATTTCCTTTGCTTTTCCTCTCGAAACAAAATACGTGCAGTTACTAGCAACAGATAACCAATGTGTAGGAAGGCTGGAAAAGTGTTTCGAAAATATCGAAGAGCCTGGTCGATCGGATGGCAAAGTTCTCTATAAGTCTGAACAGCTTCGGGTTCTCAAGTCTGAACTCCTCGTGCGACTCAAGTCTTCGGCTTCTCGTTCAAGTCGACCCCCTTCTCGCGTTTTGTCTCGGTCCTCGTTTACTGCCTTCTTTCCCTCCCTTATTCGCTTTTTCTTCCATCGGATGAAATACCGGGCCTTTTATCGCGTCCGTGGAATCGATAAGAGTTCTTCCTTCATCTCTAACTCTTCTGTCTGTTTCAAGTATTCGTACCTAGGTCTCCCTTTTCCTCGCTGTTGGCTAATAGCTCACTTTCAACTATCGTACTGCTATTTTGGGTCCAGCCTATCTTTCCCATCAGAGGGGTTACATATAACTATTTTTCTCCTCATTTAACCGTCATCTTGCGAGACTATTTTGAAAAGAATTTTGGATAAGGGCAACAACGCGCTCATTTTTAGATTTTTTTTTAACGAATTTTTAAAAAAATATGAATGAACGAAAAGAAATTTATTTCAGAAAATAGACATAATAGACAACAATAGACACTTCATACTACAATGGAATTATCCCTGACATTTAATAAAAATTAATAATTCAAAAATTAATAGTTGGATCTGTTGAAAATAATTAATACCTAATATTGAAACAAAATAGGGTAATTCCGGGTAAAATAATTAAATTGAAAGGAAAACAAATGAATAAACATAAGTATTTCTCAAAATGCCTGGCATGGTGCTTGGATCTTGCTTCATCAGCCGGAATATTTTTTATACACATTCCTTCAGAAATTTGACGGAGTTCGCATCTCATCTGGCAACAATCTCAGTAAATGGGTTGTACAAAAGAAAATGTGTTTGGAGGTGCTCCAAAGTTTAGTCTGGGGCTGGGATCATTGCCTGGGGGGTTACACGACGTGGATGTGGGTTATTTCTATGATGGATGGAAAAATCTGGTTGCTTATGCTAGTCAAGCTGGCTACTTTTTTTAGTCACCTTCGCGATAACTTTTCCATATCAATGTGAACCTCGAACACTTGTAATTAATTTGAACCTTTTGAAATCGAATAAGGCCTTTTGCTCTCTAGAATTCGAAGTGTGCCAACTGAAGGGAACGTGGATGGCAAATATAAGATGATACTTCCTTCAAAGCCCTCGAGTCCCGACTGATGCGGTGCTAGCCCTTTCGGATCAGTGGAGCGTCGAGGACGCCAGATTTAAGGTGTATGCGAGGGTGTGTATAACGGTGTCTACATTTATCCATGTCAAAAAAGATTTTTCAAACTAGCTATTTATTTGTGTCTACAGTTATCCGTGTCAAAAGAGGCTACGAATTCGTTGAAATATCATGTGTATATCGGTGTCTACAATTATCCATGTCAAAAGAATTTTTCGAGATTCCTATATATTTGTGTCTACAGTTATCCGTGTCAAAAGAGTGTCCGGCTACCTTGCACATCGATAATCTTTGACACGAATATACGACACTACAAAACTTTACGTTTGGACGCGAATATTTGTAGACACGATTATACGTTAGCAGATGATGAAATACAACGAATATCGGTGTCCAATGATATCGATGTGCAAAGGCAGAAAGTGACTTCGTTTCAATTGACTGTATATTCGTGTCTACGAATATCCGTGTCAAAAGACGGATTCGGTCAACGGTATCCAATCTCGAACTCGACTTGGCTACAATCGATAGTGGCTGATCGATGAGATTGAAAGAACGCGTGTACGTAAGACGGTTAGATCAAAAATGGCCGATTCTGTTTCCCTCACCTCGAAACTTAGTTTCTGCCGAAGGAAACTGCAATTAATAGAAATAAATATAGTTTTAGATTCATCTGGCTAAACTTCTATAAATAATTCAATACTGCTGCGTTTTATATGAGGGTAATGACGAAATGACGCTTGAATTGTCTATTATTAACTAGTGAGCTTTACCTTCTCGGTAATTTGATCCCGATAATATTTTGTGGCAACTTAGTTGAACGTTTCACCAGTCAGCCGTGAGATCTCAGCACTATTAACGTTTTCATGAACTCGAGAAATGAAGGTTTGTTAATGAATTATTATTCAATTATTACCCATCGTAATCGCCCAAGACAATTTATTCCTAACCCCCCTCAAAATTAGATGTTTTACGTTTCAAGGCATGTAGAATCCAAATATCCAATAAAAAAAAAATTCTGTCTGTTCGCCGTACGCCGTCAACACTTTTCCGGCCAAACTGCAAGCTATTTTCTTGAAATTTTCATCAAAAATCAATTTCGGTCTCACAACGGCCCAATTGTTGAATTACATTACTAGCCTAGATTTTCCGAAATTTTGCATCAGATTATAACTCGAGAGTTCTTTACTCGTTCTATACTCGTTGGATTGCTCGTCGAACACTCTCTCCAGCTGTACCGTTGGACAAAAAAATTAGCTTTTAATTATTAGGAAATTAAGAAAAATAAAAATTATTATAATTACAATAGTTGCTACGGAGTTTTCCCCTAGGTATAGTTACCAAGCTGTTTTTCGGTGGGAACGTTCACAAAAATGGTCGGAATTATTACTATCACAAATGGATAATCTTAATCATTATTGAAGCGAAGGAATAATAAACCACTCTACAATCATTTGCAGCGTTTTTTTTTATAACAGATTAATTACATTACAGGTATTAAAGTGCTAAATATTTTTCTAGAACCATGGGTTATAAACATACAGCTCCTCAAAATGATCGAGTTTATTTATTTATTTTGATGAACTGCAGCCAAATGACAGTTGAAGAAATGGACTATTCGTGTATTAAATTAATAGATTGGATTTAGTGAAATGACTAAATCCCAAAGGCGGAAGGTACCTTTATAATAGTATTAATTTGTTCTCTCCCTTGGGCCATCTTTTTATCTATATATATAGGTATATAAATTTACTTATAATCTTGGAAAAAATCCTATACCAGAAAAATCGAAGACCAATCAACCTTACAATTGATCTCGAGATGCTGACAAAAGTTTGTCAAATTGAAGTAGCCACAAGTTCTTTTTAGCCACATTAGAGCACTGAATTGTTGTTTATAAATGAATTTAATCTGGTCATTTTTGCAAGACGTAGTCAGCTCAAAAAAAGATGGATAAACCGAAAGATGGACCGGTTGGTAGGTGCTCAGTCAATCAAATTAATCCTTTTACCTACTAGGTATTCCCTGTGTAATGTGCCAGTCAGTCCAATCTCCAGCGTTTGTACTATATTGAGAAATATACAATACACACACGAGTCATTATCAACTTAACAATTTTTTCATCTTTTCGGGGGCAACGGAAACAGAGAATACCGCATTTCTGTTATTGATATACGCATTATCATCTGTCATCATAACAAATTTGAAATAAATAAGAAAAATATGAACATCTTAGCATGTCTATTGTTTTTTCACTCTACCATCAAAACGATAACAATGAGCAATTTTAAGGGAAATTGTGATGGTGTCTTCCCAAGGTAGTTTGTATGTATGGGTAATTTTTGCTAAATCAAGAACAAATGCACATGGTCTACATTGTTTAATATGGGCCACTGTCATTCCGCTATATCCAGAAGTTATCGCCCTTCTTTCAGTTTTCTCATAGCATCTCATAAAATATCGGTTCTATCGAAGAAACATCCATTATCCGTTTCTATTGTATATTAAATTTATTACAATCTGAGTGCTGTTACGAGTGTTTCGTGTGTTCATCGGTAACACACCTAATAGGTAAGTACCTACATACATACAGTTTACTACAATTAGATTAATCCAACTTTGGTGGTTATTTATTTTTATTGCCATGATCTAAAAGTACCTATTGTGTTTGGGCACACACATAACTAGAGTAGCGACGATATTTATTATGTCGCATTCATTTCCTCAGAATGCGCATGATAGTTATGATTGAAACTAACATTTAACTTGTTCGCAAGTACAGAAAAGGAAAAAAATCTTGAGAGTGTAGTAGAGTGATGATTTTTTTCCTTTGGGTATTCAATTATTTGAAAATAATCCGTAGGCCTAGGCTTGTAATGTAATGTGAGGTTATGTAAATTAAAAATGAAAATGCTCATGGTGATAAGGTTTTTTCCTTGACGATTATGTTCAAGCTATCGATACTAGCTAGGATCGATAGCTTAACATCGCACGAGGAATCTACTACCTATAGCTCTCATCAACTCTGCAATAACGCAGTGAGGAAACGACGGCTTCCTCTATTACGCTGTAAAATGATTTTTACAGAACGTTATTAGGTATTTTGTCGGTGTTGGAGATGCAGCTGACCACATAGATGCATATCAATATTGTTGTATGGAACTAAATACGTCACATATCGATGTTGTTGTATCGATAAGTATTTCCAAAAGACTGCCACGTGCTTGCGCAAGCTCCAGTATATTATTTGAGGTTAAGTCAGAATGGAATGGGCGATCACTTGCACCTTGCACGTCGATGGACGCGACGCCATATAACATCCGTAACTACATTAGGTACAGAAGATAAAACCTGTGTTGCCGTACCTATTAGGATTTGGAATAGCCAGTTTCAGTCTGCTATTTTTCTGTTTTCATCATACTGTCGTACGCGTTTTCCATTCGTCTACGGTGAGACTGTTTTGCTTGGGACGACTGCTGCGATTATCGTTAGTATGTTGCTACTTAGTTGGTCGCTTGTTTAGGCGTGGCGATTTTCACGTCAGGTGCAAGCCGTTCGGCGAGCTATACGAGTACTAATCACTTGAACTAGAATTTACTAGAAGTAACTCATCATGTAACAGCTTATCAATTTTAAATTTTTTTTAATGTGACCGACCTAGGTACGTACAGCCGTTGTGCGTGCTCACGATTACAACTAACACGATTAAGACCGTAGTCGCTTGAAGCAAGAAAAACCTCTAGGTGAAACATAATATATATTATAAAAACTCAACGACTTAAACGATAATCGCCATAGTCGTTTTCAGCAAAGCAGCGTCGCAGGCGATGTGATTGGAAATGGATTACCTAGTTAGTTCTGTTAAAGTGGCGCCGGATATGATTAATTAGGCCGATTATTTTAGACACGCTTTATTTATACAACTGGTGGTGAAGAGCAATGAATGGCAGTCAACTTCATATATCACAATGGCGACTTGCCAGTGGTGCCAATCTCAAATAATATAAACTAAATAAATAAATACATTTCTCTTCTATTATTCAATAGCTATTGTAATATACTTAATATTCCAAATTATATAACAACCTTTTTTTTTTTTTTTTTTTTTTTTTTACAATAAGGTTACAATAAGGAAAATCAATACATTGCTTTTACAATAAGGTGACAATGAGGAAAATCAATACATTGCTGCCAGTACTTATTCTGATAAAAACATAATCTTTTTTTTTTTATACTTTTCCTTTTTTAAATTCAGAAAAGGTAAAGCGTTTGGGTGGAATGATTGATCTGCCGCTTATTGTTTTTGGGTACGAATTCGGAGAACTATTTAATACTGATTTTTGGGGGGAATGTGAAACTAGTTTTGGTTTCACTGTCGGAGACAGAATAATCGAAGAAGATAAGCGAGGATGGGACGAAAAGTCGTTTCTAAAATGAGAAATCGACTTGGATGGGTTTTCCAAAAGATATTTTCTATTTCTTCGATACCGCTCACCCTGGTTGCTCTCTATGAGGTATGTGCGTTCGTCGAACACTTCAATGACATTTCCAGGTGACCACTGACTAATCGGTGTTTTCCTGAAAAATATTTTTTGACCGGGGGTTAGGCGAGACAATGGGAACGCTTTTTTATCAAATTGTTTTTTATAGGATGATTGATAATTTTGGAGGAATTTTGTATGATCATGCGGATTAATTGATCTTGGTTGCAAGAGTTTTGGAGAAAGTGGTAGATTACATCGTAAACGACGTGACATTAAAAGTTTAGCCGGAGAATCCAAGTTCAATTTGGGAGTGTTGCTATACTGAAGCAATGCCAATTGCGGATCTGAACCAGAATCCTGACATTTGCGCAATATATTTTTGCAAATTTTGACTCCAGATTCGGCTTGACCGTTACTTTGGCTGTGGTACGGACTCGAAAATTTGTGAACGAATTCCCACTGGTTAGCAAAGGTGGCAATTTCATGAGAAGTCCATGGTGGACCCATGTCCGTGACTAATTCATTCGGGATTCCATGCCGTGTAAAAATAGATTTTAAATTTGCTACGACAAAATTAGCTTTCGTTGAATTCAGATTAACTAATTCTATGAATTTAGAATAATAATCCATAAGCACCAGATATTTTTTACCATTGAAATCAAAGAAATCCGCACTGACTTTGTACCATGGCAATGGTGGAATATCATGCGGAATTAACGGTTCATTGCTATTTTGACGACGAAATTTTAGACAAGACTGACATGACTCAATATAATTTTTCAACTCGACATTGAAATTTGGCCAGAATATAATTCCTCTTACTAACGATTTAGCTTTTTCCAAACCAAAGTGGTTTGTATGAATTTTACAAAGAATAGACTTCCTTTCAGCTTGAGGAACAACTATGCTTGTACCTTTGTAGACTATGCCGTCATGAAATGATAACTCAGCATTGAAAGGAAAATATGGTTTTGCGGCATTCGAGACTTTACTTTTATTCCTAGGCCAACCATATTTGATGTGTTTTATGACTGACTGCAAAGTTTCATCTGTAGATGTGGCAATTTTAATTTTTTCCAACGATGTATTTTGAACTGGCAATGAATTTGTGACAAAATTCACATGGATGTTTATTTCATCATCCAGTAAAGTATCTGTTTCCGGTAAAGCGGCGCGTGATAAAGTATCGGCAACGTATAAATATTTTCCGGGCTTGTAAATTAAGTCCAAATCGTAAGGTTGCAGTTGCAAAAACATTCTTTGAAGCCTTGGTGGAACAGAACCTATAGGTTTCTTGATCAACGAGATTAGAGGCGAATGATCAGTTTCGATTGTGACTTTCTGTCCATAAATATATTGACGGAAACGCACGCATGCAAACACTATTGCGTATAATTCTTTTTCAATTTGTGCGTATCGTTTTTGACAATCAGTTAATGTTTTTGATGCATATGCGACTGGCCTGTTGTTTTGAAAAAGACAAGCACCGACAGATGACTGCGACGAATCGACTGATAAGACAATTGGTTTGTTTATGTCGAAATGTGCTAGGACAGGAGTAGTAGTAATTAAGGATTTGAGCTTTTGAAAAGCTGCACTGTGTTCGGGTTGCCATTCCCAAACAGCGTCTTTCTTGACAAGATTGCGCAAGACTGCGGTTTCTTCTGCAACATTCGGTATGAAACTTGCTAGGTAGGTAATCATGCCCAGGAAACGTTGGACATCAGTTTTGTTGGAAGGTGGTGGCATTTGGACTATAGCTTTAATCCTATTCTTGTCAGGACAGATTCCATCCTTAGAAAAAATGTGTCCCAAATATACGACTTCGGATTGACTAAATTTACATTTAGATTTGTTGAATTTGACATTGCTTATTCGCGCCTTTTCTAGAACTGCCTTTAGACGATCGTCATGATCATGTTGCGAATTAGCAAACACTAAAATATCATCCAAAAAAATACATACGCCTGGTAAATCACCAAATATTTCAACCATTCTTGCATGAAAAATTTCTGCCGCTACCGATATACCAAAAGGTAGTCTCAAAAATTTTCTTCTACCCCAAGGAGTGTTGAAAACTAATAACTTTGAGCTTTCTTCATCTACTGGTACAGACCAGAAACCAGAGTTAGCGTCTAAAGTAGAAAAAACAGTTGCGCCGTTCAGTTTCGATCTAATGAATTCAAAAGTTGGTAGTTGATAATGTGACCTTTTCAATGCTTTATTTAAATTTCTAGGATCCATACAAATACGAATTTGACCTGACTTTTTCTCGGTGCAAATCATTGAACTGACCCAATCAGACGGTTCAGTAACTTTGGTGATAACACCATCGTTTTCCATTCGATCTAATTCCGACTTAATTTTGGAATAAATTTTGAATGGAATTTTACGTGGCGGATCTATGACTGGCTTGACATTCGGATCGACAGTGAGAGAACAAGGCTTTTTAAGACAACCTAAGCCTTCAAAACAATCTTGATAGTCCCGTAATAGGTTAGTTGAGAACGATTCGACAGCTTGAACCCTTTTAATTAAGTTCAACTCTTGACATGCCTTTAAACCTAAGATTGTAGGGCATCTTATATCGACAATGTTAAACGGTATTTGACATGAGCGGTTTTTTACTAGACAGGGTAAGGTTACATACCCACAGTTTGGTATTCGCGTACCACAATACGAAATAATTTTGGTTCTTGACGGCGAAATATTATTTATCTTAAAGTTTAGAGAGTTGTAAGTTTGCCTACTCATGCAGTTTACTTGAGCACCGGTATCCAATTGACAAATGATATCCATATTATTGATCTGGATAGTTATATTCCAGGTACTCACAGACGATTGTTTTTCTTTCTCCTCATTGACAGTACAGAC
>JASJUZ010000873.1:0-22552 GCA_037159825.1 Tupiocoris notatus
CTTTTCAATGGGTTATTGTTTAATAACGAAAAATATATTCGAGGAAATATTCTCTAAGCTTGTTATTCCCCATGGCCAGGAAAGTTTTAGGCCTCTGATTCGAAGAGTGTCACGGGGTCAGGAGCAGGTTTTATGTAACGAACCTCTGCTCGTTCTGTACCAGCTAAGCTCGAACACGAAGGACGTTCACTCTTGTGTAACAACGCCGACTTTTGCCCGTTCAATATTCTCATACTAAGGTGAGAATTCGAAACTTCCTAACCGGTGTGTTTATCTAGAATCACACGTTTGCGCTTGCGCCGACCAGATCACATGATGAAACTGATTGTGAATATCAGTTTGTCCCGCGTAATTCTAGAGAATGTCTATGATTCGGGTCGAAATTACCACAAGGCTTATTATTGCTGTAACCTTCTTTTGAATAAATTTCTCTCTGTCTTTCTCTCTCTTCATGTTGCGTGGTCAGTTAGCTGTTCAAAAAGAAGTATAAAGATACGTTACTAAAAATATTTTTAATTATAAAATAATAACGTCAGCGTTCTGTCCTTGCGGTAGTAAAATTTTTATTTGTATTTATTAATTTTTTAATTTTTTTATGTTCATTGATTGAAACCGTTTCATTTTTAGCAGTGCGTTTGTTTATTTTTATCGTCTGCTTGACGTGAGGAATTATTTCAAATGTACAGCAAAAGTGCTAGAGAAGACCATTAAAGGTCCTAACTTTTTCTGTTTAGTAAAGACGTCAGTCAGTCTCTCTTTCCATTTCTCTGCAGAGGCTTCAATCAATATGAGCTTATGGGCTTTTAATGGTTTCAAGTTATCTACTTGTGCGCAATAATTGGGGCACTACGCGTCTCACAGCTCTTCCTACTTATTACTTTTCGAATCAGCGTGATAAAATAGGTACCCGAAAAAATTAGGGAATTTTTCTCGTGCTTTACGATTTAGAAATAATATTATCGTAATTTTTAATGAACAAAAATTCCAATTTTGTACATTTTTTTATTATTATTTTTTTTTTAACTCTTACTATTGCAGAACAGTTGGAAATAATTCGGAAGTATATCATGTTAGCTGTTTTCAACATGGTGTTCTTCTGAGAAATTTCCAAAGATCTAAGGAAGAGAATATATTAACCGAAAGCTCGGCAAAGAGACACGTTTAATTGGTAGACCCTTCTCCTAAAAGACTAAAGAAACGACTACAATTATAAGTAAAAAGGGCCGATCATCCACCTTTATAAAAAGCAACGGTATGCAGTTTCTTCATGTACGAGTCGGCACCAGGGATACCCAATTGAATCCCCAAATCAAGAAAACCATATGAATCCCGCCATGTGCGATACAATATTGTCACTGAAACACTAGGGTTGGGAACATGTTAGAAATGTTAGTTTCCCACACAATTTCCCTGTTTGTGGGAAACTTTCCCTACAACAGTTGGTACACCCCTGTTGCCGTAGCCTCACTATTACACTACTGTTAAACATCGATGTTTTAGTCCGATACATCGATGTTTTTCTAACATCTGTCATTTTCTGTCGATATATCGGTACCATCGATGTTGTGGGCTTTCGATGTTTTAAACATTGAACATCGATGTTGAAGCTTCGATGTCCCAACCTTATGAAACACTAGCCACAAGGCCCAAATATCGAAAAGTTCGTAACGTTGTGCGAAGCTAACGTAAAGGTTCCTAAAAATTGGTTTTTTTTACAGCGATGGGAGCCCAAAAGTAAACAGAACGCGAATAAAATAACGACAACTGCGAATAACGTGGAAGTACGGTGTGTGACACTAACGACAAATCTACCGTCGTTCACTCACGACAAGAGATATTTCTACACCTTAAGCGTTCAAATATATTGTTTTTTTGCGACCTATAAAATCAAAGTGCAAAATAAGCACCGCTGTGAAAAAGCAAAAAAGGTATTACCGTGGAAGTACGGTGTGTGAGCCAATCGATAAAAAAATCAAACGTCATATGCTTGCCACAGCGAACATTTTAAGACCTCAACTGGTAAAAAATATTGACTTTCAAGAAACGGACAGACACACACGGACACTCAGATACCTACTTGGACGAAAATTGTTTCGGAGTAAAGCACTGTGGAAATTTCTTCCGTATTCACCTTCGTTCCGAATTCGAGTTTTTGGACGATAATCATAAAAAAAAAAAAAAAAAAAATGTTATTTTATAATCATAGTTGGACCGAAAGCGTTTCTGCAAATGTCACCCTCGCAACGAACTCCTTTTTATTGAAAGGGCTCGCTTTTTTTTTTGGAATAATCGAAACCAGAACAGTTTGCTACGTTTTTATTTCGATTAGTCATTTGAAAAAGATCGTATTAAGATTGGCTGAGACCCACAGCATCGATGAAGTTGTTGTAGAAGCTCCTGAGGAATTCTTCAGCTTCGGAACTGGTCGGCGTGTGTTCTTGCAACCATTCGATGACCTCGTCCATCGTCTTTCCATAAATCACCAGGTTCACACTATCTTTAGCACCCTTGGCGTTCAATATTTCCATTAGGGGTTTGATCTTGTTGAAGATCGCAACCGATTTCTCATCCAAGAACTGTTCCAATTGTTCCTCGGTTAAGCCATCCAATTTAAGGTTCCCGAACTTGGTCTGTGGAAATTTTATCACGTTTAAGCGAAATTTTCGGCCGGTAAAATCGGCTATATGAAATTGATCCTCCCGTTCGAAAAAGCGGGGATCTTTTGGAGAAATTAGCCGAATATAATGCCGGTACTTACGACAACAGCGCCCAGATTGAGTTTCTCTGACAACGATGCAACAGAAATGGCTTTGGTGTACTTGTCTTCAGCAAGTTGTACTGTGTATGTGACGCTCGCGTTGATTGTTTGAACGCTGTAACATAGTATCTCCATAAAAAAAATACTCCCGCTCCTACGTTTTTCAACTTTGAAAATTCGTTGCAAATACAGTACTGTTCGAATTTGATTAATTAACACAGTATACGGTCTAAGAACGTTGCTTTCTTTTTCTCTTTTTTTCTGACAATATAGTAATTAGATCCATGTTACCTACAGCCATTTTGCCGACTCATGTAGGTACTGTGTGAACACGGGCCAATTTTTTTTCAAAAATATTTTCACAATCATTACCTGAGCTGACCGTTGCCCGAAACCTTGCGGCCCCAATATATTCCGTCCATGGTGTAGTCTCCGTCCAAAGCCATAAGCGGGCTCATCACAGTGAACGTAGCTGTCAAACGTTGAGGATCGGTTGCGACGTTGATGATTTGAGTTTTGGAAAAGTCGTGCAATTTTCCGTTCGATGAAGCGAACATCAGACTGTAATGAAATTTTATTAGTAGCGAAAGACATTTTGAATCCCAGCCATTAGAGAACCATTAATTTCTTTGATTAATTTTATTCATTATATAGGTATTCAATTTATTTTTTTCAATTTATATTGTGTATTTTATTCATTTTATTCAATTTATTTTGTTGTTTTGTATTCTATTCTATACATTTTATTCGTTTTATTCATTTTATTCATTTTGTTGTTTTGTTATCTATTTTATTCATTTTAATCATTTTATTCATTTTATTCATTTATTCATTTTATTCATTTTATTCATTTTATTCATTTTATTCATTTTATTCATTTTATTCATTTTATTCATTTTATTCATTTTATTCATTTTATTCATTTTATTCATTTTATTCATTTTATTCATTTTATTCATTTTATTCATTTTATTCATTTTATTTATTTTATTTATTTTATCAATTTTATTATTTTTATTCATTTTATTTATTTTATCAATTTTATTATTTTTATTCATATTATTTATTCTACTCATCTTTCACTTATTTTACTTATTATTTATTCCAATTATGTCATTTATTTCACTTAATTCATTTACTTTATTTACTTATTTAATTTATTTTTATTCATTTTGTTTTTTTTTTTCATTTTATTCACCCTATTTATTTGTTATGGTTTGGACATATCCAATCGTTTTGGCAATTTTTTGTTCATTCAACACTTCGATAAAACACCCAATAAAACTGTGACGATACGACGCAAAATGGCCCGAACAGCACTAATTACCGCGAACATTATTCGGAAAAACGTTGATAAGTGAAATTGCGAAGAGAAAAAAGCCTTTGCAAAATATATAATAATAGTAATAATGTATAATATTACAGTTAAATGTGTAAAAAGAATTAAAAAAACTTAGAAGCTAAGTTGAAGCGGAGTGTAAAGTAAATTAACATTATTTGCAACCTTTTGATTGCTACTTTTCAAATTTTCCGAAGTGAAAGGTACCTAATGATTTTGAAAAAAAAAAAATAAAAAAAATAAAATAGAATAAAATAAAAAAATAAAATAAAATAGACCCCTTCTCATGAGCCATTCTCTGTAAAATACTTCGAAATCCTCACTTGATTTGTTGAATCGGATCGAAGATGCGCCTTCTGCTGATGTCAGGAAACTTGACAGGATCTATAGCTGATTCGAACTTGACCACGTAATTGTCAATGGCGTTCAGCAAATCCAAGACACGATCACCTGACCCATCTGGAAGAAAAGGTGTATCTCCTTTGACATTGAAGGGAATCGGTTGTATGTAAAAAAAAGGCTGCGCATGAGTGAAGTGTCGTTTATTATTCCTTCGCTTCAATAATGATTTGAGAAATCCATGTATGATAGTAATTATTCCGCACGATCGTGAGCGTTCCCACAGAACGAAAGATCGGGAACTATAGGGGAAAACTCAGTAAAACAATGGTAATTTTAATAATTTTTATCATTCGTAATTTCCCAACTGAACGCTAAATTTTTCGCCCGACGGTACAGCTGAAGAGTTCCAATGAGCATTCGAACGAGTATAGAACGATTTTTATAGCTCCAAGAACTCTCGAGTTATACCCTCAAGTACATTTCTGAAAATCTCCCGAATTCGACACAAAAGCTGCGATAACTCGAGAACCGATAAAGCTAACGACCCCGCGATTCGGTTCAGCGTCCAAAAATCTGTAGATGTTGATACCAAATACATATTATTCTGAAAAACCTTGGAAAATATGCTTTTTCTCCACCTCAAAACCCCCCAAAAATACCCTTAAAATTGAGCTAGCAATGAGATCCAAGATTGATTTTTGATGGAAATTTCTAACAGAATTTTTTTATTGGAAATTCGGATTCTACATGCCTTGAAACGTAAAACATCAAATTTTGAGGGGGGTTTGAACATTTTTTTTCTTGGGCGATTACAATGGTTTATTATTGAATAATGAACCAAGAAAATTCTCTGTACGCCGTCAACACTTTTCCGGCCAAACTATAATAGCTACATTCTTGAAATGTTCATTAAAAATCAATCTTGGTCTAACCCTTTTAGTGGGTGTTTTTGGGGGGTTTTGAGGGGGAGAAAATTCATATTTTCCAAGGTTTTTCAGAAAAAGGTGTATTTGTTATCAAATTATATAGATTTTTGGACGCTGAATCGAATGAAACCATCTCGGGGTCGATAGCTTCATAGGTTCTCGAGTTATCGCAGCTTTTGTGCCGAATTTGGGAGATTTTCAGAAATTTGACATGAGGTTAACTCGATAGTTCATGGAGCTATAAAAATTGTTTTACACACATTAGAAAGGTCGTCAAACACTCTCTCCAGCTGTACAGTTAGGCAATAAATTTAGCTTTTAATTAATAAATTTTTCGGTGGAAACGTTCACAAATGTTCGGAACATTTACTATCACAAATGTATAGTCTTCTTAAATCATTATATTATTGAAGCGAAGGGATAATAAACCACTGCGCAACCCTTTGTAGCGTTTTTAATAAGCAATCGTTTTAATAACCAGTAATTAATTATTAAGGCAATAATTTTTCATATTTAAGAACTTTTATCTGTGTCAGAAGGAAGAGAGGACCATAATGGTCCTCTTTCTTTGCACAGATTTTTCAATATACATATCGCCAATTGATCAATCTTCAGGTTAGAAAATGTTTTGTTCGATTAGGTACGATGGTTGATCATTGAAGGAGTGCCTTAAAATGACACGTCATTGAAAAAAGAACGTTTTCCAATTCTATCCAACACCGAATTTTTATAATTTTCCTGTTAAATGCTACTGCTGAAAAATATCTTGCGTTCTAGTCGGCATTGGCTAAGAATCGGAGAAATAAATTTTTTCACTTACCTTCGACGGGAACGCTGAGGGCAGAGCCCAAAACTGCGACGAACGCTGCAACCAAGAAGTATTTCATTTCTTCCGCTTGCGAATCGAATAATACTCAATGTGGGGGAGTTCGCCTTTTATTGAAATCCTTATCGATTTGTTCAATTGAAACTTGAGATTCGAGGTTGTTGAAATACCTCGAAATCTATTGAGGTAAATAAAATCATGTAAATCATTTTTTCAAGTGTTAAAATCACGCAGCTACTTGATCACGCTACAATATTGATCGGGGCAATGCAAACAAAATCACGTATTTACAAGTGCCACATGGAATTGAATACAATAGAAACTACAGTGAGATCGATATTGACCAAGGTGATTGTTATTGGTCGAGATGAATCGCGATAAACCCTCCCCGAATGGAAAACGCTGCAAATTGTTGTACAATAGTTTTTAATTATTCCTTCGCTTCAATAATGATTAAGGAAAATTATCCATTTGTAATAGGAATTATTCCAAAAAAATTTTTTTGTACTGGGGTAACTAGGTAAGTGGGAAAACTCCATAGCAACTATTGTAAATTTTAATCATTTTCATGTTTCATAATTTCCTAATTAAAAGCTAAATTCTTCGCCTTACGATATAGTTCAAGAGAGTGTTCAACGAGTATTCCGACGAGTAAAGAACGATTTTTATAGCTCCAAGAACTCTCGAGTTTCTCTCTTTCTATACTCTCAAATTTCTGGAAATCTCAAAGGTCAACACAATAGCTGCGTTAACTCGAGAACCAATGTAGCTATCGACCCAGCGATGGTCTCATTCGATTCGGCGTCCAAAAATCTGTAGAAATTGATACCAAATACATATTATTCCGAAAAACATTGGAAAATATGCTTTTTCTCCCCCTCAAAACCCCCCAAAAATACCCTCAAAATTGAGGTAGCGATTTGGCTAAAGAATTGAGCGATTGTCAGACCAAGATTGATTTTTGGTGACGATTTCAAGAATTTATCTTTTATAGTAAAGTCAGAAAAATCTTGACGGCGGACGGACAAATTTTTTTTATTGGATATTCGGATTCTACGTGCATTAAAACGTATTTCAGAAAACCCCCCAAATTCAACAGAAAAGTTGCGATAACTCGAGAGCCAATAAAGCTATCGACCCTACGAAGATCTCATTTTATTCAGCGTCCAAAAATCTATGGAAATTGATACCAAACACACCTTTGTCCGAAAACATAGGAAAATACGCATTTTCTCCCCCTCAAAACCCCCCGAAACACCCTTGAAATTGAGCTGGCAATGTGGTTCAAGAATTGGGCTGTTGTGAGACCGAGATTGATTTGTGGTGAAAATTTCAATAATTTAGCTATTATGGTTTGGCCACGGGTCTAGTTCTCTGACAATTTTATCCACAATGTTAGTCACAAATGCCGGTTTGTTATAGCTCATGGTTCGATAACAAAACTCAGTGTCGCCAACAATGTTACTAACAATCTTGACGGAAAAAAGAACAATGTTACAGAAAATGTTGCCAACAATTTTTCCAGTAACATTTCGGGGGAGGAATTGTTTTCAACATTTTTCAAGTGCCGTAACAATGTTATCAACAATTCCTCGCCCGATGTTGATTATATTGTTGCCAACAATGTTATCGTCCGGTCTGTAAAGGCCTTCAGAGTCAATATTTTTCTGCGTTTGAGGGCTTTGAATGTCGGTTGTGGCAAGTAGAAAACACCAGATTTTGTTATATTGGATTTTTTTCATCTTACCGCTTAATAGCAATCTTGAAATTAATATATATATATAAGTTAATTAAAAGCGTCGATCAAGTGCTTGAATCACCTGCGTCGTTGAGTTCGTTCGATAACAATTGAAACGTTTCATTTTCGCGACTATTCTTGAAACCGTCGGCGGTTTATGCGACAGAAATTCATAGCCATCTGATGGAAAACACCTCGAAACACTTTTTGATCGTTTTGAAAATATATTGGACGTTTCTATCTATTATGCCGAACAATACTCGGAATATAAGCGGAAGTACAACGTGTGTCTTGTTTTAAGTCTTAAAATGTTCGTTATGGCGAGCAGATGACGCTCGATTTTGTGGATATTGGGTTCACACACCGTATCTCCGCGTCCTGAGCCTTTATCTCGATTTCGGCAGTGCGTATTTCGTATTTAGATTTTTACAGGCCGGAAAAATCGATGTATTCGAACGTTCAAGGTCTTGAAATGTTTGAGACGGCGATTGAATAAATCTTATTTGTGCACTATTGTATATTGGTGTCTCCTTGCTATAAAAATTACTCCATTTCAAAAAAATATATTTAGTTTCGATTGGATCACACGCCGTACTTCCGCCATTTGCCGTTTTGGTTTATGATTCATCAACATTGGTTAATGTTAATAATAAACCATTGAAATTATTAATAATAACCATTGTGTTTATTATTAATAATTAAACATTGTATTTTTTTATTATTAATAATAAACCATTGTACTCGCCCATAAAAAAGATTTTCTAACCCCCTCAAAATTTGATGTTATACGTTTCAAGGCATGTAGAATCCGAATATCCAATAAAAAAAATTCTATCTGTCCGCCGTACGCCGTCAACACTTTCCCGGCCGAACTATAATAGCGAAATTCTTGAAATTTTCACCAAAAATCAATCTCGGTCATACGACGGCCCAATTCTTAAACAAACTTGCTATCTCAATTTTGAGGGTATTTTTGGGGGGTTTTGAGGGGAAGAAAATTCATATTTTCCATGTTTTTTTTTTTCGGAAAAATATGCATTGGGTGTTCTTGGAGCTATAAAAATCGGTATTTATACTCATTGGAATGGTCGTCAAACACTCTCTCGAGCTGTACCGTTAAGCAAAATATTTAACTTTTAATTAGGAAATTAAAAAAAAAATGATTAAAATCCCTCGAATTATTTGAGGGTTTTCATTCAAATATATAGAAATTTTCAAAGAATGTAATGTAATAAGGGTTGGCTTGAAACTGATTAGAAAGTTTGCCAGATTATTTAGAATTTATTATTAGATAGGTTACCATTCAATTATGGCAGTTCTATATTCCAGGCAGATATAAACTTCAATTGCTAATTTGGTATGTTGGCCAGTGTGTACCTTCATAATAACAAATACTTAATGCTACATACTTAGGTCGCCCTGATGATGCCCGAACGGGCGAAAGTACTCGGCCAGAAAATAAACAATCGGAGAATGAGTCGCCTGGTTTTCCTCCCCTCAAAATCCCTGGAAATCGAAAAATGCGACGACAAGGAAGAGAATAACATCAATTTGTAGTTTACTAACATGGAAGTACTCTGTGGTCTATGCGCCATCGACTTTTCAACCCAGTTCATCCGCCTCGTACCACGATAAATCGTATACATCTCCTCTTCGTTGTGCAATTTTAAATATAGAGCTTTTATTGAACAGGCTCTCTAGTTAATATTATGGTAGAAATAATAAGATAATAGTCAAATTGCTCCGTTTTTATTTCAATTTATGGAGAGAAAAAAACCAACATCGATCATATTAAAAATCGTTGAGAGCCAAAGCAGTGACGAATTTGGTGTCGAAGCTGCTGAAGACTTGAGCAGCTTCGGAACCGGTTGGAGCGTGTTGTTCCAACCATTGGATGATCTCTTCCATTGTCATTCCACTCATCAACATGTTCAAAGTAGGTAGCATCGACTGGGCTTGCCACCATGTCAGTTTGGATTTCATATTGTTGAAAGTCTCGAGCGATTTCTCATCCAAGAACTGTTCCACTTGCTCCTCGGTCATGCCTTCCACTTGAAGGTTGTTGAACTTAGTCTGTGGAAATGTAATCATATTAATCCCTTTATTAGAGATTCGGCTGACAAAAGCTGCTAAATGAAATTGATCTTCCTTGAGCACATACTATCGATATATTGGTCTGCAGCTATCGATGTTTATCGATACTTCAATTTGTGTATTAGATTTCCCTTTTTCAGAACCTATTTGCTCAACAAATTTGGCAAAATATTACAAATTTTGGTAAAATTAATCAAATTATGACGAATGTATTTTTACAGATTACTTACCACTCTTTCATAATATCAATTTCAAACCTAGGAGAGAGAGAACTAAAAAGAAATTTTTTCCAACATCCAATAAACTTGAAAAAAAAAACCTTGAGAATATTACTCACAATAAAAAAAATCAAAAAATGGATTTAGGGTACCCCAAAAATCCCATTATAATGAAAAATTGTTTAAGAAAAATAAAGGACGAGTATGACATGACAATGTTGAATTAACCAAGGGATAGAGAGATAACACGGCAATCGGGTTTGTCGCTCATTAAATTTCGATACCTATCAGGTACATTGTTTTATTTTTAAGTAGGTATTGAAAGTAGATTATCATTTATTATGAAAACTATTGAAATCAGGATGGGTCTTGGATATTAAATAAAATAAAATAAAACTGTAATTTGCGTGTGTAATTTACGTTCCGCTATATCGATAATCGATAACTATAAGAGGAAATCGATATATATATATATATATATATCGATAATTGAAGAGAAAATATTGATTATCGATTCCCTATCCTACCTTTTGGAAAATCGGGCGAAAATAATGCCGGTATACTTACAATGACAGCGTCCAGTCCGATTTCCTCTGACAACGATGAAATAGAAAGGGCTTTGGTGCTCTCGTCTTCGGCAAATTGTACTGAGAATGTGATGCTCGCGTTGATTGTTTGAATGCTATAACATAATTAAGTATATAAAGAACTGCCTAATTTATTTTTATTTATTTATTTATTCCTGTAGAGCCCAGTTAATAAACATATATATTGCAGATAACATTGAGAAGAAAATATTTATAAGACTTAAGTCAATAAAAATAATATAAGAGTTCAGACACGATAGAGAAAATTCAGGGGCAAAGGCACAGAACAGTTTTCAGACGGGAAGGGAAAAAAGATGGCAGGTAATATACTTGAAACGAATTGCAAACTATTGAATGATCTGTCGCAATTATTATTTCCGCCAAAAATCAATTTCTATGGTGAACGTGCAGAGTCTACGTTGTATATATGAATTTCAGATATTACGCATAGTATTTCGAGTAGGTATAATGAACTTTTTTTTACGGCCATTATTATAAATAATATTTTTTGAACGCTCTATAGGCTGTGAATATTTTTTTGGCAGTTAAGTGACGCTGTATTTTTTTAACCGACTTCAAAAGGAGGAGCTCCTGTTCAGCTCCTTTAAGTTCGATCGGGTTACTTTTTTTTTTTTTGAAAGGGTTACTATCTAGGTGAGCCCCATAATTTTTTCAATTGAGTCCATCCAGTAGTTACGTCCCCAGACGCGGAGAAATGACGGAAAACGTGATTTTCGCGAAAACAGCAAGTTTTGATTTTGCAAGCTAATAACTTCTAGAAAAATTGCTCCATTGTTTCGTTTTTCATGTCATTTTGTTCATAATTTATCTGCCTACAAGGGCCCAGCTCCAATTTTTCGTTCGGCATTCTCATATGGCGTGTAGAGAAGAAAGTGTAACAAAAAACGTGATGCCGATTTTCACGTTTTTTAGGTTTTTCGAGCACCACTCCCAGCCACGTCGAGAAAATAATATGAACATTATTGCACATGAAAGCCCTCAACAAGAGCTTTCCAAAAATGATAGAAAATTGCCTTTACATAACATAGTAGGTGTAATGTTGGCTACATTGCTACACTGTATTCAATTGTATTATGTATCTTCATCAACAGAATCGATTATCGAGATATATGGAATCACTTACGCGATACATGTCAACCGGTGCAAACCTCTATTATATCGAAGCTGAATATATTATTTTCCACCCTATTGTCTACCGCGTTTCTCTCACCCTCAACACAACAGTAGGGGAGCAATCGACGATTTTATGGACCTATGTTTGAGACCTCATAACTTCTACACGAAAACGGTATTTTCTTAGTTTGTAAACTTCAATTGTTCAAATTTAAGTCTAGTTTGCACGATCAAAATTGATTGGACAAAAAGTGGATGAAAGTAGTGAGATTGTCCAACGAATTAAGGTCTAACTAATTTTATTTTTTTTTTTTTGCCGTGGATACCTTGTAATGGTGCTACGAAGCCCTGATGATGCCCGAAGGGGCGAAAGTGCTTGGCTGGCTGATAATAAAAACAGGAGAACAAGTCGCGTTGGTTTTCTCCCCCTCAACCCCAACAACGAATAATTAAAGTTTATTGCGATTTTTACCATCAGCAAAAGTCAATTTTCAACTGTTCAAAGCCTTGAAATGTTCTTCACGGCGAGCACATTTGATGTTTTGATTTTAATGAGCTTTTTTTCAGGTATATTCTACTGGCTTCAAAAATCAATATATTTGAATTCTGGCGGTATTTAAGTGTTTATAACGACGAGTGAACGACATTTAAATTAGGTGTAGTTGCTGTTAAATTGATCTCATTTCACAAAAAGGTGGCTTGAAGCGTTAAGGTGCTTACAGGCTAAATGTTAGTAAAAACTGTGGAATTTTCGGTTGTGAAAAGAAAATAGAAAGTCTAAATCGCACCAACTCTTGGCAAAAACGAAATATAATTTTAACCGCAATTGAATACAAAACAGAACGTGATTGCAAAAACGAGGAATACAAAACAGACGCGAAAAACAGTGTTGCCAGCTGAAGGCAAGTTGAGAAATAGAATCGGCATAGAGTAAATAATGAGCGGACATTTTCAACAAAAACAATTGTTATTAACATAACATGTTGATAACAATAATTTTTGTAACAAAATGAGATGATCTAGAAAATATGTTACCAACATTGTTGGCAACAATGTCGTCAACTTTTTTGTTGCCGAAAATTCTTCCGTGTTTTATTTGGGTCTAGTTCTCACAAATGTTAGTCACAAATATGCCAGTTTGTTATCGCTCATGGCTCGATAACAAAGCTCAGTGTCGCCAACAATGTTACTAACAACGTTGACGGAAAAAATAACAATGTTACAGAAAATGTTGCCAACAATGTTTCCAGTAACATTTCAGGGGAGGAATTGTTATCATTATTTTTCAAGTGCCGTAACAATGTTATTAACAATTCCTCACCGGATGATGATAACATTGTTGCCAACAATGTTGCTCTCGGTGTAAAAGGAAAGTTACTGAAAAATGCTAATAACAATGTTTTCAACAATGTTATCGTCCGGTCTGTAAAGGCCTTTAGGATCACATATTGCCTCGACCTAATTCGCGCGTTTTTCTATTTTTATATTATCTTCTGGCTAGTTTTTCAATAACGGTTGTAAATTAACGTTGCGGCCTTTATACGAGTTTCTTGATTTTTTAACCGACTTCAAACAAGGAGGAGGTTACTATGGTCGTCTAGCGGGATTTTTTTTTTTTTTTTTTTTTTTTTTCGGTATGTGTTGTCCACCGGCGTTCAGCTCCTGTACGTCCGATCGGGTTAATTTTTTTTTTGTTTGAAAGGGTTACTATCCAGGTAGGTCCCATAATTTTTTCAATTGAGTCCATCCAGTAGTTACGTCCCCAGACGCGGAGAAACGCCGGAAAACGTGATTTTCGCGAAAAAAGGAAGTTTTGACTTTGCAAGCTTATAACTTCTAGAATACTTGCTCGATTGTTTTGTTTCTGGTGTCATTTTGTTCATAATTTATCTGCCTACAAGGGCCTAGCTTCAATTTTTCGTTCAGGATTCTAATATAGCGTGTAGAGAAGAAAGTGTAAGAAAAAACGTGATGCCGATTTTCACTTTTTTGAGGTTTTTCGAGCACCGTTCCCAACCACGTCGAGAAAAAAAATATGAACACTATTGCACTTGAAAGCACTTAGCTAGAGCTTTCTAACGATGGTAAAAAATCAAGTTTAGGTGGCATAAAAAGGGAGCAATCGATGTTTTAATGGACCTGTGTTTGAGACCTCATAACTTCCAAACGAGAACTGTTTTTCCATAGTTTTTAAACTTAAATTGTTCAAATTTGAGTCTAGTTTCCGTGATTCAAATTTGGTATTGATTGGACTAAAATTAGATACTTTTTAGGCCGTATTTCTAAAAAATTTGTTTCAAAATCACGTTTTTTGGACTATTTATGCTTGTAGAAAAAAAAATACGTTAGTCATAGCATTCTCGTTAGAAGATTTGAATTCAGCGTTAAATTTTCAATAAATAACATGGTTTTGAAGGCCAAATAACTCCATTTTAATGCACAAACGTTCGGCGAATTTCTGAAATTTTGTTCGGATTCTCTCATTCAGTGCGATTGCGGGTACGCTTGAGAAAATCATCACTCTATTATCGTTAGAGAAATAAAGAACGAGTGAATTGGTGCAATTCAGTAACCAGTAATGGTGTAGACAATTATTTGAGTTTTGGTAGGTGTATCAATGGGATCAAAGTATCCGGTATGTTGACCAAGAGACCCAAATCAGTGGATGGATTATTCCAAACGTTCAAACTCACTCTCAATCAACATAATAACATTGAAAATAGTTAGGTAATCATTATACCTTAGAACTTCAACGTTCAACGGACTTATGAATTGAGTTTGGACGGTTAGTAGTAAGTGACAAGAACACAATAATGAAAGCTTGGGAAAATTCCGTAAAGAGAGCTGTCCATAATTTATTGTAAGTCACTAAAAAGAGAAAAATAAAAAAAACTTTTTAAAAAAAAAAATAAAACCGCCTTCAAAAAGTTTGTCTATAAAATACACTCTGAAAAGTAAAAAATAACAAAAATGTCCCAACTTCGCAGCAACTCATTCGCCAACTACACATTTTAAGGACTACTTTACTACTCGTATTGACCTGACCACTTCCTGATTGATTGGATCACCTTCCCTAATAATATAAAAATTACTATTTCTCATTTCCCAAATGATTAAAAGATTTTCCTTTCACCTCTGAATTGCCTCCAGATTGATCATCTTTTGGAGTCGGCGCCTCTCTGGCAAAATGACTACCCGATGATTACAAATAAATATGAATTTACGATAAATTAGTAGGTGCCAGGTAATAAGTCTGGGTCTGGAAGTAAAGATTCTTAGAGAAATCTGAAATGGATTTTAGGAAAAGGCGTGAATAGTCACCTTCAAATCGATATTGTTAATAATCAGTTCTCATAAATGCTGATTTGCTCTGTTCAAGAATCGTGAAAACTCATGATATTTATATTCATACTAGGTACTGGTAATTCGGAATCTATAGGCTTCTCCAATACAATATAAGAGAGGCGCCGACTCCAAAAGATGATCAATCTGGAGGCAATTCAGAGGTGAAAGGAAAATCTTTTAATCATTTGGGAAATGAGAAATAGTAATTTTTATATTATTAGGGAAGGTGATCCAATCAATCAGGAAGTGGTCAGGTCAATACGAGTAGTAAAGTAGTCCTTAAAATGTGTAGTTGGCGAATGAGTTGCTGCGAAGTTGGGACATTTTTGTTATTTTTTACTTTTCAGAGTGTATTTTATAGACAAACTTTTTGAAGGCGGTTTTATTTTTTTTTTAAAAAGTTTTTTTTATATAATTGGTTTTACATGTTAACGACTGAATATGGAAGTGCTGTAACTTTGCACACGACTGGTTATTATAGTTACCTGAACTGTCCTTCGCCAGAAATCTTGCGACCCAAAGCGTTTCCTGCCAAATTGTAGAGTCCGTCCAACACGGCATTCGGGTACAGCACTGTGAACTTGGCAGTCAAACTTTGAGGATCGGTTTCAGTGTTCTGGAGTTTGATGTTGGAAAATTGATGCAATTTCGAGTTCGTAGAAGAGTACACCAGGCTGGAAAAAAATTCCATGAGTAGCACGAGGGAATTTAGTGTTTCAGCTCTGGGAAACTGCGCGCAGAAGTGTACATTCCCAATAATCAAATAAATTCTGAAATCTGTTTTTTTTTTTTTTTTTTAATTAGGTTGGTAGTGAAAAAAACGTTTTTATTTCTTTGGATTTCATGCTGTCAATTCGACAAGAAATTATTTATTTTAACTCTTACGGTGCACTCTAGTTCGCCTTAAATTTCATCTTCTTGGGGTGTTTGCATGGGTCTGAAAATCGGCGTTTGATGGTTATTAGGTCTAAGTAGTCTTAGAAAACGTTGGGAAAATACGAATTTTCTCCCACTCAAACCCCCAAAAATACCCTTAAAATCAAGGTAGGTAACGATTTGGTTCAACAATTGAGCCGCTGTCTAACCTAGGTTGATTTTGGTGAAAAATTCGAGATTGCAGCCTCTACAATTTTGTCAGATGAGTGTTGACGGCGGCGAATGGAGAGAATTTTGATGGTTTATCATTCAGTAATGTAGCATCCAAGAAAAAATTTATAACCCCATCAAAAGTTGATGTACACTTAACACTCTGATAACAGTGTAATAGCTAAATTTGTTGAAAATTGAAAATATGTCTATCTATTTATGTTGTGATTCAAAGGCTACGAACGTGTGTCATGGTTATTGTGATGGACACTCCAACGAGCTTCTTTTTTCTATTATTTTCCCTCGCTCTATTCATTCGATGTTTAAATGTGCCATGCGGTTCTTTATTTTTTGCCCTCAGCGAATTTTCTTAGTCAAAATTATTTATTGCCTTGCTAAGCCGTGCTTCGAAAATAAAACTGTTTTTCCAGTCTCAAAAATTGTTTTTTTTCGAATAAACAATGACAAACTAAACTAAAAAATTTTTTTTTAAAAATATAAAAGAAACTAAGCTACACTAACTATAATACTAACTAACTAACTACAACTTGAAGTCAGAAAAATGGTAAAACAGTGTTCACATGTGTCTGTCGTGCGTCAGCGTTCTTCGTTCTGATAAGCCTTTTCATTGCCCTTTGTGCTTTATTTAGAGCGAATCATTTAGAACCGCACATCAGCTGTTCTGCTGTAAAATACTTGAAATACTCACTCAATTTTCTGTTGCGGCATGTTGATGTGCCGATCGATGATGTCGGGATAACCAGTAGGATCTTGACTTGCTCCGATCTTAGCTGCGTACTTGGTAGCTGCCTTCACCAAATCTAAGACTCGATCGCCTGACCCATCTGGAAGAAACCGTCGATCTCCATAAAATGGATTTTCCTTTTCACATTGAAGTGAATAAGTTGTATTTAAATAACGCTGCCAATGATTGTACAGTGGTTTATTATTCCTTCGCTTCGATAATGATTTAAGAAGATTATCCATTAGTGATAGTAATTATTCCGAACATTTGTAAACGTTCCCACCGAAAAACAGATTGGTATCTATTGGGGAAAACTCCGAAGCAACTATGATGATTTTAATCATTTTGATTTTTCTTAATTTCAAAATTAAAATCTGAATTTTTCGCCTCACGGTATAGTTGAAGAGTGTTCGACGAGTATTGAACGATTTTATAGCTCGAAGAACACTCGAGTTATACCTCATGTCAAATTTGTGAAAATCTCCCAAATTCGGCACAAAAGCTGCGATAACTCTAGAACCAATAAAGCTATCGACCCGGCGATGGTCTCATTCGATTCAGCGTCCAAAAATCTATATAATTTGATACCACGTACATATTTTTCTGAAAAACCGTGGAAAATATGAATTTTCTCCCCTTCAAAACCCCCCATAAATACCCTTAAAATTTAGCTAGCAAGTTGGTTCAAGAATTGGGCCGTCGTAGGACCGAGATTGATTTTTGGTGAAAATGTCAAGAATTTAGCTATTATAGTTTGGCCGGAAAACTGCCAACGGCGGACGGCGGACGGACAGAATTTTTTTTATTGGATATTCGGATTCTACTTGCCTTGGAACGTAAAACATGAAATTTTGAGGGGGGTTCGAATTTTTTTTTTCTTGGGCGATTACAATGGTTTATGAACCAAAATTGTCCGTTTCCGGTAGAAAACTTGTTTCCCGGTGTTGTTTTTATGCGTTTGCTATGCAACTTCTTTTACAAAAAAAAAAAAAAAAAACTTTGTGGCCAATTTTTGAAGGAAAAAAAGGAATGCTTAAAAAGGATTATTTTTATTTTTTTTTAATGCATTTATTTTGAAATTTAACGTTTCAGAATTACATGTAACAATATAAATACTTAATGCTACGGCTCTTTATGTGTAAAAATTTACTCGTGCTAATAGCCGGAGCCACACCACTTCGTTCTTTCTATTTCTATATGAACTGTAAATCCAACATTTCAAATTCTACAAATCTCAGAATACCACCAAGACAATTATTAATAATAAATTGCTTTGTTCCTTTGAAAAATGAGCGGCTGCTTATTCTATTCAGTACTGAATTTTAGGATTTCTCTATAGAAGCCCATTCTAAAAAATATGACGCGATCTATTCGATATTGACAAAGAATCTGAGAAATTAATTTTTTCACTCACTTTGGACGGGAACGCTGAGGGCAGAGCCCAAAACTGCGACGAACGCTGCAACCAGGAAGTATTTCATTTTTTTTTCGCTTGCGAATCGACTGATACACAACGTGGGTGAGTTCGCCTTTTATTGAAATCCTTATCGACTTGTTCACTTGAAACTTGAGATTCGGGGCTGTTGAGATGGCGAGACGTATCCTCGAAATCTATTGAGGTAAATTAACTTGATCATTTTTTCAAGTGTTGGAATCACGCAGCTGCAAACCCAACCAAAAAAAAAAAAAAAAAAACAATTTATACAAGTGCCACCTGAAAATGAATACAATCGAACCGGCGACGCATTCGATTTGGAGACGCGCAATTGCGATCCGTAGTGATGAAATACAATATTCTGACGTATTTTAATAGTTTCATCAATACAGAAAGAAAATTCTATTTTGAACTCTTGTCATCCATCAAAGGAGTCGAATGTATTTTCTGACCATGAGACTTCAATATATGAGAACTTTTCAGTAACATGAGATCTTCAATATACAGAACTTTTCAATTATATTATATGAGAATTTTTCAAATAATTTTCAATATAATAATAATAAAAATAATTTTCAATAATATGAGAACTTCATATAGAACTTCAATATACACGATCACTTAGCTGTGTTTCTATTAACCTAAATAAGTTAAAATACTGTTGTTTTCATAAAAGAGGCATATTAAAGATGGTGGAAAAATAGAGGCGTAAGAAAAATTAATCATGAAATATAATAAGAGCCGTCGTCTAGCCTGAAAAATTACAACGGTTGTGATAAATTCTTTCTGCAATAATTTAAATTTGAATCTGACAAAAATAAGCCAAAAAAAAACCTTCCTTTCGCAATCGAACGTCGTTTTCTATTTGGAATTCACTATGATCCATTTTCTAACATATAATAATTTATCGTCTAATTTAATTTCTCCCCTCAATGATCACCCTTGCAAAACGAGCAGTTGCAATCACTTAAGACAGAAACCTCTGATTTTTCAACCGTACAGAGAGCTAACCTCGAATTCGGTTTCACAAACTGAATTCTTAGTGCGAAAAGTATAAATTTTTGTTTCCCGAAAAATCGAATTTGAATATCCCAGGATTTTGGAAACGTCGAATAATATAAAAATCTTTCTATACTCGTTGGAATGCTCGTCAAACTCTCTTCAGCTGTACCGTTTCGCGAAGAATTTAGCTTTCAAATTGAAAGTTCAGAAAAATAAAAACGATTAAAATTAAAATAGTTGCTACAGAATTTTCCCTTATGAAGGTATAACTCGAGAGTTCTTGGAGCTATAAAAAGCGATCTATTCTCGATGGAATGGTCGTCAAACACTCTCTCTCCAGCTGTACCGTTAGGCGAAAAATTCAGATTTTAATTAGGAAATTAAGAAAAATAAAAATGACCAAAATTACAATAGTCGCTACGAAGTTTTCCCCAATAGTACCAATATGTTTTTCGATCGGAACGTTCTCAAATGTTCGGAATTATTACCATCACTAATGGATAATCTTCTTAAATCGTTATTGAATAAAAAGAGTAATAAACCACCGTAGGTACATTTTTTTTTTTTTTTTTAACCAGAACTGGGTTATGTTATGAAATTAACATCAGATTAAATTTACGGTTTCTCGGATTTTTTTGTGGTTGTTCAGAGTTAAGGGATTTTTCGACTGGGTTTGGGAGAATTCCAAAAGGAATTCTATATATGGCAACATTGTCAGGAAGTAAACTTGGCGCCAAATTACCTACAACGTTCTACTAGACCACACTTCAAACGGCGGATTTCCATTCCAAAATCTTCGCCAATAATATAATTGGTCAATTAATCTAACTCAGTGATAACTTTTTGAAAATATCTCACAACAAATTTTCATGGTACCTACGGCTTAATGTCAATTTTCCGACAATACTTATATCGTAATTATTATCTCGATTGTCACTATAGTTGATTCTCTCAATTTTGAGGCACTAGAATGTCTGAGAAGTCCATTCGGATTTTTTTCATCGTACCGCTTTAAAAGCCATCTTGAAATTAATCTATATAAGTAATTAAAAGCGTCGTTTCAAGTGCTTGAATCACCTGCGTCAATAACAATTGATACTATTTTTCGCGACTATTTTTTTTCGCGACTATTCTTGAAACCGTCGGCGGTTTATGAGACCGAAATTCATAACCAGCCGATAGAAAAACACCTCGAAACACTTTTTGATCGTTTTAAAGATATATTGGAGGTTTCTATCTATTATGTCGAACAATACTCGGAATACATGCGGAAGTACTGCGTGTGTCTTGTTTTAAGTATTTTTCCCTGGAATTAATAAGCTGGCAAAGTCAAAACTTGCTGTTTTCGCAAAAATCATATTTCCCGGCATTTCTCCCATTTCTCCCGACCTGAGTTTACTTTACAGCAAATAATTTTGAAGTCGGTTTTATTTTAAGTATTTTTTTCATATTGCGCATTTTATTTCCAGACTTCTCCATTCGAGGACGACGTTGGGACTTCCTCAGGTGGACAAGAGCGAGATCCGATCGGCTCTGCAGAATTGGCAGATCGGGATGATGCTCGAGGAAGAAAAGCGGTCGCCCGGGGGATATTCGGCGGCCGTCGGATATTCGGCGGCGGCCGCTCAACCTCAGCGGCCGAGAAGTGTCGGTGACGGGAAACCCAGCGGCTCGGGGGCCGCCGCCATGTGCGAAGCGTCGCCGCCGCTCGGCAACGGAGGACATAAGAAAACCAGTGGACGCAATAGAAGGGAACCGCGGCGGCACACTCTTCAGAACGGAATCGATTACAACATGGTTTGTGTACTATAAGACGATTTATTACCGATGAAATTTGACAAAAAAAAAACTTTTAAAAATACGCTTCCAAATTCAATGTCTGGAAAAAAACTATAAAAAGGAAAAAAACGCTGGAAATAATGATAATAAATGATTATATAAACTAATTCAATTCTATCTTCAATTACCTAGTTTTTTTTATTCATTTATATTATAAATAATTATATAAAATAATTCAATTCTATCTTATATTACCTAGTTTTTTTTATTCATTTATATTATAAATTATATAGGTATAAATTATACTATAAATATAAATTGAGTTGGTTGATGTTACTACTTAACTAAATAATTAATTGATTGCGATAGAGAAAAAGAAAGAGGAAAGTAGGTTTGTGCTAATATTTCGAAAAATAGAACAAACCTTTCCTCTTTTCTATCACAATCAATTAGTAATATACATTTATATAGATATAAATTAACAAAATAAAATAGGCAATAATAGAAGATAAAATTGAATTATTTTTAATTCAATTATTTATTTTTTATTGAATTATTTTAATTTCAATAAAAAATAAATAAATAAAAATAAATCACAAAATTACATCAATAAATCCGCTATTAGGTACAATAAATATTATAATATAATATGAACTATCGGAACGTTAAGTACAATTCAATTATACTCAACGTTCCGATAGCTAAGGTATTGTTATTATTATTATAACTATAATTATGTTATTTATAGTACCTACCTTATAGAGGATGAATTATTGAAAATTTGCGATTTTATTGTTTTTGAACAATTTCATTTGAGTTAAAATTAGGTATAGTTGAACTTATTGAAATAATTCCAATTTCAATTAATTCAAATTTCGAATGAAACATGGAAACATAAAGTATGAATGTATATAATAATATATACAATTAATAAATGTAAATATTTATAAATTAACAAAATAAGCTGGGTAATTGAAGTAAAATTGAATCAATCGCAACAAAAAAATATCCTTCTGTTTTTATTATGAATAAAATTAATTACCAGTTAGGTACTACTAAAAATGAAATCAACCCGGTATTGGAACACTGCCAGAAAACCTTGTATGAAAAAATCGCCTAGAAAAAGACCCTCGATTACACCAAAATTTAAATGTTCCACGATTAAACGAGCTGTTTGAAATGTTACAGTTGAAAAGAA
>JASJUZ010000874.1:0-64071 GCA_037159825.1 Tupiocoris notatus
AACGAAAGTATCATATTATATCGATGAAAAAATAATAAATCGATGAAGTTTTCTGGAAATGTTCTCCCGATGAACGTGGCAAAATTTGAAGTTATCGAATAACACGCAATAATTTCGAGGTATAACCACCTTCTGCTTTGATTTTCACGAGCTTTAGAAAACAATATTTTCTCATTTTTACGAGCCTTAGGAGCTTTTAATTTGGAAATGAAGACAAATAAAAATTATTAAAATTACAATAGTTGCTACGGAGTTTTCCCTTATATAAATAGAAATTATTATATTAGAACGTACCTATATAAAGAAACGATCACGAATCATCGCAAATGTATTGTCTTCTTAAATCATTAATTAAGCAAAGGAATAATAAACCGAGGTACAATAATTTGCAGCGTCTTTCTAGTTTGATTCGCACAAAGATTTTCGCAATTGTTAACTTATTTCACACATTTTCCGGTTTTTGCTTCTCTTGGCCAGGAAAAGGTCACATTAACTTCGTAGTGAGAAATTGTTCATGAACGTTCTCATTTTCAAGGTTGGAAAAAAGTTTAAAATCATTTTCATGAATCCTTCGCTGTTGGAAAAAAAAATTTCATGAATAATTAGCGTACTAGATATCTGTACATTTTTGCGAAGCTTCTTAAGGTTATTCAATTCGTATCCCCTAATGTGAATGAAAGAAGATATCATTGCGTCGAATTTCGCTTTAACCACCGGTAGTGACTAGATACTGATAATATTAATAATCGTGAGTGAAGTATAGTACTCTTGTTTAGTAAGTGCACACCGAAAACCAATAGGTGAAGGCTATTGAACTGTACGAAGCCGTTAAGGTTTTATGGCTTATCCTTTACAAGTCATTTGATTCGTTCTTCATGACTGATATTGATCAAACAACAGAGAGCTCTTTTGAAATTTCCATTTATCCAATTCGTTTTTTTCAATTTCGTAGAATGAAAGAATATTTTAGGCGAATCTTATGAACTATACCTTGAACAAAGAAGGCTCAATAGTGTCGTTGCAGTGGCAATTAATCGAATGACACTCTAAGCTGGTATTTAAAAATTAACCTATTTGAACCACGGTGTGAGATTATATTCTAAAAAACGCTGCAAATGATTGTACAGTGGTTTATTATTCCTTCGCTTCAATAATGATTTAAGAAGTCTATCCATTCGTGATAATAATTATCTTGAACATTTCTGAACGTTCCCACCGAAAACTCCGTAGCAACTATTTTCATTTTAATAATTTTTATTTTACTTAATTTCCTAGTTAAAAGCTAAATTTGTTGCTTAACGGTACAGTTGGAGTGTTTGACGACCATTCCAATGAGTATAGAACGATTTTTATAGCTCCAAGAACACTCGAGCTATACACTGATGCCAAATTTCTGAAAACCTCCAAAATTCGACACAAAAGCTGCAATAACTCGAGAACCAATAAAGCTATCGACCCCGCGATGGTCTCATCCGATTCAGCGTCCAAAAATCTATAGAAACTGATACCAAATACACATTTCTCTGAAAAACCTTGGAAAATATGAATTTTCTCAACCTCAAAACCCCCCAAAATACCCTTAAAATTGAGCTAGCAACGTGGTTCAAGAATTGGGCCATCGCAGGACCGAGATTGAATTTTGGTGAAAATTTCAAGAATGTAGCTATTTTAGTTTGGCCCGAAAAGTGTTGACAGACAGAATTTTTTTCATTGGATATTCGGATTCTACATGCCTTGAAACGTAAAACATCAAATTTTGAGGGGGCGTTAGAAATGTTTTTCTTGGACGATTACAATGATTTATTATTGAATAATAAACCAATTTATGCAATTTTGAGGGGCTCTAATGAAGCAGAATTCAATGTTCTTTCAATTTGGGCATTTAGCTCAACAAAGAACGTAACTATCGACCAATAGTGCCAATAACAGGAGGGAATAATGCGAGGCATCATAATGAGAAAGTAGAGACATTTCCACCCTTCATTAATTTTGCGAAAGTTTTGGCTAGCTCATAAATGTGACAATTATTTTTTTTAATTGGGTTTTTCTTAAATTTATTATAATAATTTATTATCTAAATTACTATAATTTTTTTATTGCATTATTAATTTTTTTATTGTCAAACTACTTTAATTATGAGATAGTAGGTATATGTACTGGTTCTACCTCGTTCGACTGATAAACACGATTCAACAAACACGTCTGATAGGGCATGATCCCGATGGAAAAATCACGCATTCGGTTCGAATCCGACTTTGATATTCCGCCTTGGGTATTTTGATAACGTTGCAGATAGTGGAAATCAAACGAAATTCGGGTTAGCGCGAACTAGAATATTGAGAATTGGATGGAATACTTTACCAATACGAAAACAGAGCGAAAGTCAGAATAACTTGAGAACAAGAGTAGGCTTTTGTTGGCGAGAAACGGAAATTCAACGAGAAACGAATAAACTCAATTGATACGGCGATTATGGCATGGAAAGCTCGATTTTGAGCGAGGGAATCGAAAATTGAATTTTATAAGGTTAGAGCTAAAAGTAGATCGCCGAGGCACGAAATCGGTATTCTTATAGCCGTTGACAACATAATCGTCGGACGAAGAAAACGACCGAATTTGAATACCTAAATTGGAATATCTTGACGATATAAAATACGGACGATGAGACTTTGCATTAGAAAAGATCTATCTATCGAGGAGGTAAAAACATTGAAATAATTGGCATTCCATTCTCGCGGATACGTCGGTCGAGTCGAACTACTTACAAGGAACAATGAAAAGCGTTTATTGTTCGTTAGTCAAAAAAGTAATTCGGTTGAAATTAGGCCGACAGACTGAGCGAAAATTTTACCTGGATAGCGAGGACGTTTTCTGGGTGAAATTATCTCGAAACAAACCCGTACTGGCGAAGATAGAAATGCCAGGACATGGCAACCACACACGGAGTCCGTTTCACCGCACTTGTACGCAGTTTGCCCGGAACGGAACACAAATCGGCCGAATCGCGATATATGAACACGGTGAACTTAATAACAAAAACCGAACGCGAGCTCGCAAGTTAATTCGTTACCGAAGAACAACGGATAAAAGCAGTGGTGGCAAGCCGTGCAGCCATCTTGCCACATTCCGATCTCTGTACTACGCATTCGGACCTCGCTAGACTTTCCTCAGGAATGCGTGAATAATCGATCCGACCTATCGAAAGGTTGCATCTCGAAGAAAACCCTCGCCGACTGATTTCACGAAGGATTTGACAATTTTCCAACGTTTTCCGACCATTATTTACGTGAAATACGAGGAAATTGCGAATTATAGTCGACGGTACGGTAATCAAAGTTCGAAATTTTCCCTATGAAAACATGGATTATTGTAATATTAATTTACGAAAATAATTTCGCTAGGACATCAGGAAGTATAAAAACGCAGTGGGTTATTGATTTTGTCGATCACGGTGATTGAAAAATCAGAAAAAATTATTTTTAACACTAACTTGACAACCTGTTGAACGTAGCTGATCTCCTTACTCGCGTGTGATGACATCTTTAACCCATATCCTTACCCTATGTCCCCCGGTTCCGCTGTTTTTCTGATTTCCTCACCAAATCGCTTGCTTTTAGTAACAGAAAATTGCTATCTATTGTGAAAAATTGTTAAAGAGTATTATTTTCTGAATCGAATAAAACTATTTTCGAAGAAAATATGTACATGTTCAACATTACTACTGGCTTCAACCGCTCCAAATTATAATTTAAATTAATGAATGAAGGGAGGCCATGTAATTAATTGGTGCTACATCGAATGAGACCATTTTCCAGCTGATAGGACCAATATTTTCCCAGTTGCTAAGAACAGTTTTTCAAATCGAATTTTTTTTTTTTATCGATAGTATTTCCTACTATCGACGTCTTTAGGAACTATCGATAGTAATATCGCAACTTTCGCGTACCTGGAACAGTATCGATAAACACGGTCGATATTTTTGAGACTATCGATACTAATAACTAAGAATGTATCTTTAACCGAATGCCAAATCGATACCATTCGATTTTAAATTTTAAATAACGTTTCGACAAAGTTTAATTTAAGGAAAAAAAACATACTGTAGAATAATATTCAAAACGATACTGTCTCATCGTATCATTGCTCATGAGCCTTATCGAATTATTCATCGATACTTCACTATACCTTAACTATCGATACTTCACGACCTATCAGTTCCTATCAGTATCAACAAATCGTGCGGGTTGATTGTTTACCAAGCTTTCAAACAGCTTCGTTTACTTTGTTCTCCACCTGTTAATTGTTATGTGGATTACCTGCTGATGGCTTTACCTTTATGAGATGGAGGAATTTGAAAAAATCCTCTCTGACTTTTTCTTTCTTGTGTCAACATTCTGCTATGACAAAGCGAAGGAAACAATTGTAAGTTAACGAAATAAAACGGAATTTATTCCAGCCGATGAAATAACTTAGAGTTTAATTCATTTGTTGAGACGTTAGAATAAAAATATTGAGAGGGCTGACTGTCTTTTTCCCCTCTACAGGAAAGAGAACGAGGTAACAATCGTCTCAAGAAATCTTTCTTCGTTCAGCTTCTTATCTTTTGCGAAGCGGAAAAAACCTACTACAACTTGGGGTTCCTCTCGACGAAGACGAAAATTTTCGTCAACTTGAGAAAAGACGTAAAATCCGAACTCGAATAAATACCCGTCAAAATAAAGGTTTATTAGGAATTTTTTTTTTTTTCAAAGTCGAAAATTAAATTTACAGAGCTCACTGAGGGCTATGTACGACGGGTTGCGAGTCGAACTTCACCGTCTGGAAGGGCTTCCGTCGCCTTCAAATGATCCAATCGCTCAAGCAATAGAAAAGACTGTTACACCATTGGCCAACCAATTGTGCCATTTTTCGACCGCTCGGCTGCAACTTATAGACTTGTATCCTTCCTATTTAGTACTTTAATTTCGTAGATCCGAAAGAAAATACATCAGCAATCGCCCGTACAATCTGAAAATGAATCAATTTAAGGGTTAAGGTAGGAAAATACAATTTTCGACATTTTTCCCATCTTTTGTTGGGTTCTGCATAGATCTGATGTCGGAAGGGGCGAAAGTGCTCGGCAATGATAAGAGGTGACTGTTTTATTTTATTGGAAAAGCCAGCCATTGCAATATAGCTGCAAAAATGATAAATTTTCCATCACTCAATTTTCAATGCAGATACGAGAAAATTTATAATTCAGGTGTCGGAACGAAACACATCAAATACGAAGAATTGATGAGCCAAGTGGGAGCTATAACTCAAATGCATGTCTTACCTCATCCTCTAATATCTGCGATGCGAAACTGCATAACGTAAGAACTAAACAGTAACTTTATTTTTTTTCTTTATTCGTTCTCTTCAGTTGTACGTACAGGGTCTTTTTTTAAAGGGATTTCATTAACTTCTCGATGCAGGTGGGAATGCGAATCATTGATGCACTGTTTGGGTGCCCAATGTAAAATTGAAGAATGGACGATGCTACCAGTATTGATGCACTTGCACTCAGCGCATAACCGACTACTCCAATGGGAAAAATCCATTCAAGTCAAAGAGGTATTTTATGTTCATTCCTTATCTTTCCACACAACAAAATGCCCCATGCATAGTCAACGTCTCACCGAGTATGTCTTGTTTTTTATGGCACCTTAAAGCCGGATGGGTTTCTACTAAACGTCATAAAATCATGGAAACATCTCGAATTCGTTTACCCTAGACATCTCTGCAATGCCTCATTATGACAAAACCCAGTAACCGCCGTGAAAAGATGTCTTTTAAATTTTTTGTTACAAATTAATTATTATTATTATGTATATTGCACATACATTGAAATAGGTTTATTCTGAAAAAAAATCGTTGCAAGCTTGGTTAATTTCCTGCGGAAAACTACTACTGAAGACTATGAAGGGAACAGAACCCACAGGCAAAAAAAAAACCGTCATCATCTACTCCACTTTTTGTTTTTTCAGTCTTGGAAAATTGGGTTCTTGAAGAGTCAACACACACCTCTTCTTTACCAATGGTTGGGCCGGCTGAGGAACCATCTTGTAAATAAATTCACCTTGTACTTCTACAACTCGTTGACCTTGCAGAGCACAATGCAAGAAATGATGAGCCACATTAATTCGAAAAACAATACGGATTTGTATGTGAAGTGAGCATAATAGTCTCGAGCATGTAACATGTAGGAGGGATTTATTGGCTGAACACGCGAGGAAATTTAATTAATTTTTTGTCCGCAGGCTACGTAACCTCCATAAGAGAAGCGTTGGTTGTATTGTAGCTCTGATATTCGACCCCCGCGGGTTAACTGGATGGAGAGACGCGGGCTACGTTCATCCTGCTAGATCTGCTGGCAACAGACCGGACCAATACGTGTCCATGTTATCACATCCTGTTGTAAGGTCACAGATAATAACTACTCGACCATATTGGTGGAATTGAAATCAATTACTCTCCATTCTGTGCAGAAAATCGGCGATCGAATGCCGGGCATCTGTCGAGCACTGGATGGCAGAACAGCCGAACGAATCTCGCCAGAAAAAACTTATTTCTTCTACAATTCCGAGGTACATCAAAAGTGGTGGAACATTCATGGATGCCCTATTTCAGTTTTCTCTAGCCGTCGAATATTTTTTACAGGAAAAATGCAGTTACGTTTTGTGGAGTATAGAACCGAGAGTGAGCCTTGTGGTTTCCTACGAGGGCAAACGCGACGACAAAGCCAATATAGCTCAGTTCGCTGAATTCTGCACTCACGTTCGAGGGACGCCGATTTTAGCATCTTTGAAGCCGTCAAAGTAGTGCACGAGTGATATTGTTGTTTAAATATCCGGTTCCTAGTAATACGTTCCCTTGAGAAATGGAAAAATTCAATCGCATTACAAAGGCTCACAAGATCGAACTTATGAACAAAATGTGGGAAATTAATCTGGCAGAACTGTTTTAATACTGAAGCCAAAAGGAAAGGTCAATCTAGGAATTCAGGTCAAGAGGTCAAGTGCTAGGAATTTGATATGAATTCGAATTCAGCACCAGGTAAATATTTCCCTTCCCTGGTACATACTACAGCAATAACTGAACGTACTGTCATCCTTGTCTCAACCAATTTACCTTTTTACTCGTGTAATGTTGATCATAAAAACATTAGTCAAAATATATTTATATTCTAGATCTTTATTTTTATTCGTCTTATATTTATTTTTATTCAATATTAATTGTCGTAGCCACAGTAATTCCGCACATTCGTTTTAGCATTTTTCAGGACTGCTATTTCAGTGGATTTCAATGATTTTATCTTTCAGTAGATGATAAATTACGGCAATGTGAGTGCTCTCCAGTGTCTAGGAAAAGTTGGAGGACATGTTTATTTTTTACAAAAACGCTCGTCTAACCGAAAACTAACTGTTCAATTTAGGTTAGGTTTCAATTGAGGTTAGGAACTGTGATAACCGGTGCGGAACGCAGTTCAGCAATGGAGCGGTTGAAGCTGACATTTTTTTAATGAGACAATAGTGAAAAAAAAACGAACATCACTTGAAACAGTTTCATTCATTCTACAACAATATATCTCAACAACAATATTAATTTAAAACAAATAACATTCGCCGCAGCGCTGGTAGTCAAAGGATCGCGCTCCTCATTTTTTCCCAACGAACTTTCCCTCGCATCTAGTCCGCTCAGCTGCAATAGAACAAATAATTCTATTACAATGTTGTTTTAAAAGCATTGCAAATAGTGGACGTAATAAATGGATCCTCGCGTTTATTTCAGTTAGAAACAATTACACTGCACACGGTTAATTTCAAAATTCGCCTTGCTGCATTCCCAGATTTTAGTGCAATAGAAGAAAAACACGACTCACCGAAGAAAAATGTTAGGATCTCTAAAGTAGGGTTTACAGGCTTCCGTCAAATGCGTTTTGCTTCGGTTCTGGCAGAACACTTGTAAACTCCACCCATTTGAATGCAGCAGATCATAAACAATAATCAACACAAAGCGTCTACTGATATAATGCAGAGGGACTGATGAGGAAGTTTTTAGAAATGCTCTCTCGTTGCTATCAACAATTGCTAGTTGCCGAGAGCAGATCGTCAGAGCGGGAAAATATTTAATGAAAGTAATTGGATGCCCTAGCATTTGGGGCTAAAACCATGCCTACTAGGAAATTTCGACTGCCAATCAGCAGGTCGAACGCATCTGACGGAGACCTGTGATCCTAGTTTGAAACAAAACCTAATTACGAACTATCTGATAAACCAAACAGTCTTTACGTTTTAAACTTTATTTCCATCATCATATTCCTTCTGCCCGACTTAGGTGCACAGGGTGTCTGCTACTTCAAAATTTTGGTATCCTCTACTAGTGAATCACGGTTTTGCAAAAAACCTTTGAGGCTGTTAATGACAATATTGGTTCATTATGTAGCGCAGAAATTTTAATTGCTCCAAGAATCGTTAATATGTTCACTATTGAGGCTTACCCCTTACTAATAATCTGTCCCCAAGCTATTATAGATGGTGTGGCGAGCTCCGCGTTATTCATATATTTAATGATAAGGTTATCAGTTAAGTGTTGTGTCTTAGCAAAAATATACTATTCAGACTATTTTGATGCTTTGATAAGTACGCTGAGGAAGTAATGCAGTTTTTATTGTTATCCGAGAAAGAAGAAACCCCATGCAAATTGGAGGATGATGCGTTCAAAGAACGGTTTGGAGAGATTGGGAATTACAGGGAAGTATGGTGTTAGAACTCGAAATAAAAATCATGCATCATCTGCTAGCGGTCGGAAATATTTTAAATCCTTGAACGTCAGAAATAATGACTTGGAACTCCATTTATCAGGTACCTACGTAATAAAGAAGTAAATTTTTTGAGCTCGTCTTGGAGAAATTGACTTCCAATGTCAGATTAATCAAGGGTTAAAATTGTGCAAATTGGTGCTTGTCAGCTTGAAAATATTGTTTCTATACAATACAGCGGAACAACAAAAAAGCGACTGCAAAAAGCTCCTTTATCAAAACCGGTGTTACATCAACTAGGCTACATTATCCTGAGTTTGGTTGATTCGCTTGGCCGTGATTCACATACATAAAAAATCAGTAACGTAACTCCAATTTTTCAAAACAAAAATTCCCCCGCGCTAAATTCGCAAAAATAGGAATGCAGGAAGATGGTGCATCAATAAACAAACGTATGAATTCGAACAAACATCCGTGCTCACCTCTATCATAGCTCGCTCACAGAAGTAGCACACTCTTCATCCATCAATCGACACCTAAACGCACTCAAAAATCTTGACACCTTGCAAGAAAGGTTTAATGAAAGGAAATAACAAAAAGTAATATCAATCAACACACTTGTAATATGTAGCCTTTCTTTACAATCATACATTCACAGCGGTATCGGATTTTTGTCGGATATTATTCCGCCAGGAAAAACTCGAGGACATCGAGAAAAAAAAACGGTAACGGGGGGCTGAAATTCAATAAACGCCACTCTAAAGCGGGACAATTTCTCGCAATAGTTTTTCAGTCGTGAATCTACCTCGTTTTGCTGGCAAACATACAGTTATAACATTTTTACTCATTTTTCTCCCCTAATTTTTTTATACATTCTATAATCGTAGCGTTTCTTTTCACTCTAACGTTGTAGCAACAGACATACTTTACGCGTACACAATACACCACCATTAGCGTTATGAATACAATCGATTGATGACGTTTATGCTCTCATGGTCCTCGGACAAATATTTCCTGCTGTCCATAATGAGAATCAATGAATCAAAATTAATTTAACCAGAAGTGGAATGTCGAACAGAGCGGTATCTATTTTATTTCACTTGAGAAAGAAAAGGGGAAGAAAATTTGTCACCTTCAATGAATAAATTGTGATAATGTTTCAAATCGATTGAAGAAAGGTCAAAAAAAAAAAAAAGACTGATGTTCTCCTTACTAAGCTAACACTACATGTTCACGAACGCTTAACACACCAAGTTTTCATTTAGTATTGGCCACACAAACTAGTTCAACTCATCGATTGGTATTAGAAATTAATTTGTTCCATATACATCCGATCTAATGAAAACAATTTTATACGAAACTAAAATATCAATTTTTTCAAATTTGATAACTCGATAAGACAACAATGTGGAAAGAGCGGAGCTTAGGCGGAGGTTAGGAAAATCTATCTTGGTTAAATTTTTCATTATTCGCCTATTATTTTTTTAAATTAATTACTATGTACTAAAAACGAGGAAATTATCGCTAATGATGAGAACGGTACTAGTCGTACTTGGAGTGGAAGTTCTGCTGTTTATCTTGTCGCGATTTCCAGACGATGGGTGGACCGCCAGGTTGAGGCGGTCCGTTTGGAGTTCCGGCCTGCGGCTGGTCGTTTCCCGGGCCAGCCGAAGGAGGCTGCGGGCCTCCGGCTCCGCCCTGAGCAGCAGCTGCTACTACTTGGGCCTGAGACATCCAGTTGAGAAAATTCCCAACGTTCGGATTGGCAGCTGGAGGCCCTTGTGGGGGTGGACCGCTAGCGTTACCCTGGGCACCTCCGCCGAAGCCGCCAGTCTGGTTAAAACCGCCAGCTCCTGGTCCGCCACCTTCAGCTCCGCTTGGGTTAGTGTTCGGCAGGTTACCTGGAAACAATAAAGCCAATTAAAATAGGTACTCATTTGGTAAAAGTAATGATAATAATGAGGGTTGAATTTTAGAAGTGGCGAAGCAACATGAAGTAAATTTTTTCACTAGAGCGTTGGAAAGATTTCAAGCCTCTTTTACAAGTTGCTTGGGAAATACCTAGAGCACAGAGCGCCAGACTAGCACAGTTCTAGTTGGACGAAGCCTTTCTTGGTCAACTTAGCCCATTTATAAATTAGCGATCGATCTAAGGTAACCTCCTAAAGGGCCATTAATCAATGCAGCTTATTCAGCTGATAGTGTTATCAACTAGCCTATATTATCCGGGCCTGGCATTCTCTAGATAAAGGCTTTATCTAGAGCATCCACTCTTCTCATGGAATGATGCTGTTTTTGTTCAATTGATATTATAAATCCTGCAAAAAATACAATTCGAATACATGGTACTTGTCAACAGACGCCCAAAGATTGACACCGAAGATGTCAGAAATATCACAGGATCCCATGCCCCGATTTTCTAAGTACCTGCGTGCGGCCAGCTAATAATGCAAAATCGTATCCTGCTGCATAAAAATTTCTGTCGCTTTGAGAAACTACCCTTAAACTGAGGTCTGAATGCACCTTTGTGCGTTCATCAAAGCAGAAATGTTGGAATACTAGCCCAACACTCTTTACTTATTGAAATTACTAGCGAATAATTCTTCAGTCGCCTTGGATTTTTGCGTATTTCGCCCTTGTCATCACCGTGGCCTCCCTTCTGACAAAAACAACTGTCAGCTCTCCGACATAAATCACCTCTCTCAGCTATCTCAAGATAAAAGGTCAACTCTGTTCCGACCCCCACCAAAGCTCAGTATCGTTCGAATAACTGTTCGCTCCTCCAACAAAATGCGACTCATCTTGATCGCCTCACTGTTTGTGCTATTGCTGGCAGTAAATTTGTCTCAATGTGGAACAAGAAATCAAAATTTATTGGATAGTAATACGCCGAAGAATATCACTTTGGGGAGTATTATAATCGCGCCAACAAGGAAATGCCCGATTGGATACAAGAGGTTCTCCGGACGGTGTCGGAAGGTTTACCATAGCTAATGTAATCAAGGTATGGCAATGGATGATAAATAAGAGTACTTCAAGATCTTACAAGCTAATTAGTTACTTGAATTATTATTCCATTATTATTTTCCACATCTAGGTTCATCCTTGAATTTCATTTGGCAAATCCCTCTCGCCGCATCTCTATCTCGATATCAACAGATGACCATGACTACTTCACCGATTCTCCTTGCGATTCTTCTCATAGTTCTAACAAAAAATACTCTCTGCTCACAAAGCATACGTTCAGTCGGATATTATACAAACGGATCTGATCTTATTGTCGCTCCGTTTCCATTATATCAGCTTTCATTACGATCCAAATGCCCCAAGGGACGGATTTGGGTGAAGAGACGGTGCCGGAGGTTAGTTCGTAAAAAAAATCAATATCAGGAAATTAAACAGCCTTCAAGTACAACAGATTCAACAGAAGCTCTGATTATGTAATGTAAACGTTGGCGTCATTTATTATTTTAATCTAAGCGGTAAACAACAGGAACTACTGATTGGATAATTTGTATTTTATAAGTAAAATATAATAAATTGTAGACTTGTTACTACTAACGTAGGCATTATCGTTATCATTAAAATGTCTGTTGTAGAGGGTAAATGCAACTGAAGATAAGATTATACATTGCTGAAAGAAAATGAGCTTCTTAAGTGTGAATTAATTCTAACCCCAACTAAAAAGATTACCGAAGGTGAAAGATACAGAAAAGGCATCACTAGTTCACTAGAATAGTTTCCAATTAAATTGCCACCGAGTAAAAATGATAAAAGGCCGAGTTACTTACCAAGGAATCCCCCCCATCCAGCTTGGTTGAGCGCTGCCGCCACGAGGGCAGGGTTCATTTGCAAAGCCCCTAGATTGATGCCCGCCAAACCGAGGGTATTGGTAAGATTGCCCGTTCCTGTCTGGCCACCTGTATAACCGCACACAGTTTGTTAAACGATTTCCACAACACTACAAACGCGTCCAATCTCAGGCTAAGAAAAATTTAAGCTCTAGGATACTAAATTAGAAAAGATAAATTTTATAAAACTATCAGGCCATCAATACGAAATACGGAAATGCAATTGGCCGAAATAATACGCAAGAAAGAAAAAAAACAGCTAAGAATTTGTAGAGTTGATTTGAAATCAACATAGACAACATACAACTTAAATCATACCACCCAAAAAGGTCTCCACTGTTTCAGACGCTAAATCATGCTTTCAGCTAATGAAAGTTTGTTATTGTTTTTCTATCATGAAGCCTGTAAGTGGCGAAAGCGCTCAAAATACAAAAAATTTACCCAAGTGTGTACCTTATAAGAGTGTATTCCTCGAACCTCATTCACTAGTAGATGATAACACTGGTAATTTCTACTGTCAAGTGGCTGTCTCTATTGGATCATGAATGCGAATTCACTTTTGAACTGCAATGGGGCGAACAAAATTCTTTCCTTGGCTACAGTTTTTTCATTGGCGTGGTTTTAATGATGACCTTATGCAGCGTAATTATCAATGAATAGGCCAATTAAAGGAACCAACTTGGACCTCGTACTACCTTTGAATGAGCCATGATAGAATTGCATCTTATTAGAGAATTGATGACAAGCGTAAGGTGGTATATTAGAGGCATAACATACGAGTTTCTAAGTATAGCTGCAGACTATCCCGGTTGACAAGTTGAGTGGAAAAGAATGGCCAGCTGTCAAACATAAAAAGCGGGATCGACCAAGCAGTTGATTTGTTACACCTGGCGCCAGGCAAGATATGGGGAAAATTTCTGAGATGACGAGACTCGTGAGTGACTACAACAAATCCCACCCTAGTTTTCAAGAGAGTAAACCGAGTAAATGCGATTTTCAAAGGCAAGAAATAAACAGCCACCAATCCAAAATATTGGTTATTCACAAGAACATAAGCACTCGTCATAGTATTTGTTCAGTATCTAATGATATAGATTTTAGTCTACTGAACAGTCCCAACAAAAAAGGAAATCTGAAACAATGAAAACCTTTTCAATTATCGACTAATCCCACACACGCAAAAACATATGCGCCCGTCACACCATGCAAACGCACAAACTCAAAACGCCTCAAATACGTAGCATTCAAAGCGAAATTAACCTAAACGAATTCAGACAAACCATTCTCACACATCAATCGTCACCACAATCGAGAATTCAAACAAATCAACGGACAACATACCTGGGGGAGCCTGGCCAGTGATGCCAAGGGTCTGGAGGTTAGGCATATCAATTGAGGAACGGGCAGCGTTGCCCTGATTCCAAGGACTGCCACCGTTCATTCCTCCCATGTTATTACCACTACCCCCTGGACCCCCGCCACCACCGTGGAAGGGGTGAACGCCGTTACCAGCCGGCGGACCGTATCCTCCCCCGTACCTGCAACAATCATCGTCCCAAACGTTCACGTACAGGCAATCACCTTTCACGCAAACCTTTCGTACAAATCATGCCAGGTTCATACTATCAGGCAGGCAACTGTTTCGCCCTCATTTAATTGCGACACTGCCCTACCTCGCAACAAAACCTCATTGAATAGAAACTGTTTTCACTGTTCCAAGTGAGAGAAACAGTTGATAATCAAAAGTTAAACCCGATTCCACCTTATTTTCAAATGAATTTCTCTGAAATTCAGAAATTAAATATTTGGCTCTTTGAAACGGTAAGGTACCTACCAATTTTTTGACAAAAAAAATCTTTAATTTATCCTGTGGCGAATTAGCAACGTTTAATAATATAATTAAATACTCGTCAAACGGCTTCATTATGTATTCATGCTTACTGACAGTGTTCATGATATTCTTGTTTGACATGCAAGAGTAAGAACAAGTTAATTTTCAACACCGGCAACAATTATTAGCCATTCATTGAGGTAGCTATTGTTTCAGAATATTGCTTAGTTATTTTACATCATTTTGACCCCAAAAATACAATATTCCCAAGCTACATCCAGTTAATAAGGTCTCCGATTAAATAGAAACCAAAATATGAACTTGAAAACAATAATATTTAACTATAAGTTGTTGAAAATATTGAACTCACATCAATTGTTGATACTATGATTCTGAGCTGCTGGAACTGCTATAAAATACATGTAATAAACTACAGAAAAGGGCTGCAAATTGCGTCAATTATTTCAATTATATACAATTAAAACCTCAAGTGTCCTGAGGTATTCGTAATTCACCTGAACTCATCATATTACTGAAAAAGAATGACATGAAAAGGCAATTACGAGGTATCATTGAAAAATTTGCTTCCTCCTTAACCAATAAAAATCATCGATCAATTTTTTTCACTGTTTTTATTAAATTAAAGACTCAGCGTAAATATGACGCACTACCACGCAAACAACATTCATCTACACACAAACAGCAGCAAATCCCAACCAAAATACAAACCCACAACCTCTTTAGAATTGCTATCGTTCGTACACAGTCACACGATGTAATATCGCTTAGGATTTTTGAATTAGTGAAAGAGAAAAACGAGTCATATTCATTGAAATTCTTCACGCTTGAAACTACCTAACGCTGAATTAACAGAAGGTAGGATTACAAATAGCGCCCTTTTTTCAACTTTTTCTACAGGTTATCTCCTCTGATGAGGATGGGAATCAAAATGAAGTGAAACTTAGTTTCATAGCAAGACTTCTGGGAGGAAAATTTAAAAGGAACGTTCAAAGGGAGCTAAAACAGAAGAGCAGTAAAAAACTGTCGAATCATCAAACAATTATCGGTAGTCCTTGTAATACAGTTGTACCGATTAATAAAAAATGTGTAATTTGAACAGAGAATGAAACAAATAAATTTCACCACTCACCCTCCTTTTTCCATGGGTCCACCACGAGCCCCAGGACCGACACCGGAGCTGCCCCCTCGAGGAGCGGCGCCACCGCTTTGCTAAAAGTGGCAGAACGTAATTTATAATGAGATAATATCTAAAATTCTAAACAGCACTTTCAGCTCACAATTAATAGCAAGAAATATACAGAAAAACAGCACTTTCAGCTCACAATTAATAGCAAGAAATATACAGAATTATTGACATTTATATCATTTATATTTTTTTAGAAGTACTCAATACTGAAATAGTAAGAATTGAAGCAAAAATATTGGCTAAGGTCGCTTAGTCTTAGAACGAATTTCAATTACAGCCACCACGGCGTCAAATACAATTTACCTGTTGATTAAGGAAGCCACGTTGTTGGTAATCCGATTTCGGTGACGCTTCCGAAACGTGAACGGACGTTTGTTTGATTATGTGATCCTCGCCGCAGAGGGCTTGAGCGATATCAGGGTCGAGGAACGTGACGAAAGCGAATGCTCGGAAGGGTTTCGGAATGAAAACATCAGTCACTTCACCGTACTTGGAAAAGTACTCCCGAAGATCGTCAGCCGTTATATCCTCGGTGCACCTGCCTACAAAAACTTTGCACGGCACTTGCTGGGGAGCTCCCTGAAAATTGAAATAACTTTTAACATAACAACAAAAAAGGGAGAACCTTCGGCAGTTATAACACTCAGGTATAGAGCAGTCACCTTCGAATTGGGAACTTTGACGTCACACCATCGCCCATCGATCAAGTGTCTCTGCGCCATTACTCTAATTTGTGACTCATGGTTGGCAAACCTGATGAAACCAAATCCTTTCGATTGACCAGTTTTCGAATCTTTTTTCACCTGAAATCGGAACAGACACATGAGATGCAATGATGATATTTATGATATAGGTAAACAGGAAGCAAGGAGATTTGAAATTAGCATGAAGGAGACTTGAAACTAGCATGAAGCAGTAAGCTAAGGTACTAAGTGCTTTGGTATTCCGCAAACCTCTTACAGCAAAAATGGGAAAAGCGGAATGTGACGATTGTTCGGAGTCAGTGGCGTGCCACTCCTTACGTTTCTGGGTTTTCAGTTCCCGCATAAACCGACGGCTCCCAGTATAAATCATTTTATTTTGTGTATTGAAAAATAAAATAGCGGAAGCATAATTGAATACGAACTTGTGCCATTAGAACTTCGCCGAAAGACTCGAAGTATTCTCTCAACTGCTGCTCGGAGGTTTTCCAAGGGAGGCCGAGAATAATGAGATCGGAGCATTTCATTTTGGTTTCCATTCGTTTGGTTTTGGCTGTTGAATTTTCCAAATGGTCGTCGGATTTACGTTTATTTTCTGCAGAGAAGAAAATGATTGTACCAAGTGGAAAACATGGATATCATTTAGAGCGTCGAAATCATGTTCCCAGAATACGCATTATACAGAAAACGTGGGACATATTTGAACATTAATTTGCCCTCGTTTCACTCGACGTTAATGAAGTCACAGTTCCGGAAGTCGTTTCGCCCATCCCGGAATTCGAACATCCGTCATTCTAAGGTGACACCAATTATCGCGTTGCAGCTCTTCTTCTATAACTAGGGAAGCTATGATAATATCATTACAAAATTGCACTCCACATATATGATGGCTAAAACTGCGACAAAATCAACTACAGTACCCTAATTCACTAAATTTCGCCTTCCCAATTGCGCAGTGGAACGGAATGGCGCGTTTCATTGATAATTTTCCCATCAATCGTACTCACCTTTGGGGAAGACGCAGTAGTAAACATTTTGCCCCCATCCATCTTCGGGTGGATGAAGCCGGCCGTCGCAAAGTCGTACTCCGCGAATCGCTTTGGTTTCAAGATTTCGAAATTTCAACCCGCAAGTGCCGGGGAACTGTGCGGCCAGTGTCGACAAGAGCAGGGTACCGTCATCTTCGGAGGGCAGCTCTATCGGTTCTTCTCCATCGTCTTCAGCCACCTGAATATACGAAGTCATTACTTACCCTATCGAAATCAAACGAGCACTTTAACTAATTCGTCCCGGAATCATGTAACGAGTGAAATTTTCACCGGAACTTTCTTTACGAAACTCGGCTTTCGGCAAAACTCATCGGTAATTCAGTAATGGCGTAACCAGTGTTGCCACTGAAAGAAATCTCATGGAGGATGAAATTTTTCATGAATTTAAAAAATTAACTTCCCTATAATATTCGAAATGAGTTTTGCAAATTTCTACGTACGAGAAAGTAGTCTACCAAGGTACGGAATGATCGAAAATTGTGACGCTTTGTGGTCTCTGTCGTAGTAAATGAAACTATCGATATAACGTTTAATCGATAAAACGATTTGATTATAACAATCGATCTAAGAATAGTATACATCGATATTCTTCACAGAGTAACGATTAACCAAACTATCGAACCCCGCTGCACTAATATGACCATAATTCAACTAAAAATCGATCAGTCGATAGTTTTCCTCAGTAGACGCACTAATGTGAAACAATACCACCGTAACATCGATTAGCAAAAATAATCGATTCTTGCACACCATCACTTCGATGGAATGGTCTTATCAATCCAATGATAACAATCTGTCTAATTTGCGTACTTGTAGTTCCAGCAACTCTGTTATTAATTTAGGTACTTCATCCTCATTAGGTATTCTCAACTAATTTTTTTTTGTCCTGCCGCTGTCAAAATAGCACTTGTGAAGACAAATAAATACTTCAGGCGCATTCCAAAATTAATATCTGCGGTTAGTTAGTCGGCTGGTATGACTCGGTTCAACTAGAAAGACTTCCCGTAAAGCGAATAGGTGAGTCTAGCACTAATACACACTTATCGGACATGAATATCGAACAGGCGGAAAAAGAGGCGATGGCCACGGCCACGAAGCATGTAATCAACATGTTACAGCGACCTGGTCAGCTGGAGAAAGTAGAACAGTATAAGAGGCGAGTGACTCGCCAAAAAAGTCTCCGTCGAGGCTATGCTGAAAACAACTATGCAGAGTCAGCTTGACGGAGTGTGCACCGGATTGGGTCAACTGCAGCTTACAAAACTAGAATGCGAACAAGTGCAATCGGCCTTGGACGAGATGAATTCGAGCCTCGTCGAACTGCCAGATTAGTGAGAACGCTTCAAGGCGTCAGGGAGAAAAACATGCAGTACTCGCAGTATTCAACGGCGATGGAGAATTTGAAGAATTTATTTTCGGTGCCTGAAAGCGTCGAGAAGACGAAGCAGTGGATAAGCGAAGGGAAATTACTCTACGCTCACCATAGTTTGAACGATTTGGAAAATTCGCGCGACGATTTGTTGAACGAGCTGCACAAAATACCGAATCAACAGGCGGATAAAATTTTGTTAAAGGGGTCTTTCGAAGATGTGGCAGTCGTTTCGCAGCTTTTGGAAAAGCAATTACGGCTGACCTTGTCGCGTACGTTGAATATTGTCCGTAAGGAGCCTACAGAGCTTGTCACCGCTCTCCGGATTATTGAGAAAGAAGAAAAAAAAGACATATTTGCACTGCAGAGGCAGAAGCAGAACGGTTTTATACCCATAGGGCGCCCGAAGAAGTGGAAGGAAATGGCTCTTGAAGTATTGCAGGAATCAGTGGAGCAGCGAATCGAAGGTACACAGCCTGAAAGCCGCTCGAGCAATAAAATGTGGCTGGTGATGCATTTGGAAACTGACGAGACAGCTGATTTTGGAAGATTTGCGTGTCGTGAGAACTCTGTGCGAACCTTGTTTCCCGAAGCATTATAATATTGTTAATCTGTATGTGTCTATGTACCACAACACTCTGTCGCGGCATCTTGAAGAGATTATCGAAATCGGTTTGGAAGGGAATGAATACGTTTCCATACTAGCCTGGGTGAAGAATACCTACCTTGGACCTGACCTCATGGGCAGCCCCGAGCTTCGTATCAATTTGAACAATCTTTCCCCTCTGCTCAACAAAAAAGTAATGCACGACCTTCAGGCGAAGTACCTTAAAAACATGGAAGATAACTATGTCGATTGGATGAAGAAGACTCTTGAAACCGAGCAGATGGATTGGAACAAGGGCGTGCCTCCCGAAGGCGACCAAGAAGGCCACTTCCATACCGCAGCGCCGGTAATTATTTTTCAAATGATCGACCAGAACCTTCCCCTTCCCAAGTGAACCAAGACGATCGGTCAGGATCTGACTGACGAAGCTCTCATTCTCAGCATGAGGCAAGTCAGGCAGTACGGAAATTTGTACAGAGAGGCGATTGCCGGCTTCAAGATGCGACATTTCGAAGATCGCAGTAAGCAGCCGTATTTCACGCACTACATGATTACAATAGTAAACAACTGTATTCTTTGTCGTCGAGTTGGCTCAACAGCTTAAGCAGCATTACCTTCGGACGGATTTTTTGCACAAAGAGCTAAACGCAACTTCGTCAGCACTCTTGAAAACATTCCAAGATTTACGTAACGAAGCTGCCGGCTGTTATTGGAAGAGGCGTTCCTCGATTTGGAGCCCCAGTTTCAAGATCTTATCACCACCAAATGGATGACCACGCCGATCCCTGTAGACACCGTGTGTGTCACTCTAGATGACTATTTCCAAGACTATGTGCACCTGAGGCCGAAGAATTTCGAGTATGTCATCCGTGAAGCTGAGAATCATGTGACGCGCCGTTATCTCTCGGCTATGTTCCAAAAGAAGCTCACATTGCGAACTAACGAGGAACGAAGATCTGCTGGAAGTAAAATTAAAAAAGAAGTTGACCAATTGAAAAAATTCTTCGCACGTATCGCTCCTCAAATGGCTAGCCGGCCGGATTCGCCTTTCGAAGCGATTGCGCAACTAGCGGAAATTTTGAAAGTCGAAGACAAAGAGTTGACATCGCTTGAAGTTCACGCTCTTGTCCGTAAATATTCGGACATAAAAGAGGATCAGCTGACGAAATTTTGAGTCTAAGAGGCGACATAACAAGATCGGAAATCAAGGATATTGTCACTGATTTGCACAGAGTCGTACTTCTTCCAGGGCGTCGATTGTGACAAGTATTTTCAGTGAATTATGATATTAAATATCCTACATAAATATAAGGGAACACTTGAGATGAACTCAATAATAGAATGTTATACTATAAATTAATGGCCCTTAAGGTTTTTTTTTGTATTTTGTGTAAGATTGTATTTATAAAAACATAGCACATATTGTTACAATGTGTAATATTGTCACGTGATGATGTAAACATCAACTGGTTTAATATAACATGCTTTTATTTTCTACTTTTTTTTTATGCTTGTGCAAAGTGATCCAGAAGGCATTGCATCTTAGACGCATCTTTCATTTTGAACTTTGGTGTCGATTTACCGCAGTTTTTATAGGGAGTTTTCAAGATTTTGAGAAATTTAGCAACAAAATAGAAGACAAAGAGATAGTCACGAATCAAACTAATTTTAAATAAATTACATTGTTACAATATAACAAAAATCTATTATAGCTCATAAAAAAGTGGAATTCGTGACTGTCTCTTCGTCTCCTTATCTTGTGAAATCCATTGGTCCATACAGGATTCCGCTATGCCAGCGCAAATGATTAAAAAAATATATTTATACGGCAAGATCTTGGTTATTCGTAGAGCAATAAAAATCACCACATACTCATTGGAATGCTCATCAAACATGAGTTTTTGCTTAAATTGCAATTAATTTAGCTTTAATTAAGTAATTAGGATAAAACAAAATATCTAAAATTGCGATTTTTCCTTGGTTAGCAATTATTTGTTAATCGATGGATATTTTTGGCTGTTGAGATTTTTACGGATCGTCTTTTCAAATCATGACTAATGCAAAAGAAATAATAAATATAAATCATTTGTAGCTGTTTTCTATGTAGGTGTAATTTTGGTTATTTTGAAGAAAAAACACGCTGCAAATGATTGTACAGTGGTGTATTATTATTCGCTTCAATATTGATTTAAGAAGACTATCCATTTGTCATTTTAAATATTCCGATCATTTGTGGACATTCCCACCGAAAAGCAGATGGTAACTATAGGGGAAAACTCCATAGCAACTATTGTAATTTTAATCATTTTTATTTTTCTTAATTTCCTAATTAAAAGCTAAACTTATTGCCTAACGATACAGCTGGAGAGAGTGTTTGACGACCATTCCAATGAGTATAGAACGATTTTTATAGCTCCAAGAACTCTCGAGTTATACCCTAATGCCAAATTTGTGAAAATCTCCCAAATTCGGCACAAAAGCTGCGATAACTCGAGAACCAATAAAGCTATCGACCCGGTGATGGTACCACTCGATTCAGCGTCCAAAAATCTATATAATTTGATACCACGTACACATTTTTCTGAAAAACCTTTGAAAATATGAATTTTCTCCACCTCAAAACCCCCCAAAAATACCCTTAAAATTGAGCTAGCAAGTTGGTTCAAGAATTGGGCCGTCGTAGGACCAAGATTGATTTTTGGTGAAAATTTCAAATTTTTAGCTCTTACAGTTTGGTCGGAAAACTGCTAACGGCGGACGGCGGACGGCGGACGGCGTACGGCGGACGGACAGAATTTTTTTTATTGGATATTCGGATTCTACATGCCTTGAAACGTAAAACATCAAATTTTGAGGGGGGGTTAGAAATTTTTTTTTCTTGGGCGATTACAATGGTTTATTATTGAATAATAAACCAAAAACTAAAAACGCACGTGTCATAGGCGAATTAATATTATGGAAAGGGGGAGAAGTTTACTTATTTTCCCATGCCAAGATTTTCAAACGAACGTGTTACATAGAAACCGAGGGAGGTTCGGTTATCCCTGTTGAATAAAAGCACAAAGGGCTTCGAAGGGTTCGAAGCTATGGTTTGAAGGTTGCCCTAAGAACGGGATGCGCAGAGCATTGACCTTGGCAGTCTGCGCACGCGTGCACCCGGACCATACCCAACCAGCTGACTGATCCGATGCCCGCCCTCGCTTGCTAACCCTCCCGCCCCTGACCGCATGAAGGTTGCGTCGTGTAGCCGCACATCCGACACAGCTGGTGACCGCTGCCGGTTGTGACTCGAGGCTGGCACAGGCTGACTCACTCGACGCGAGCACCCGCTGTCGCACAGCTCAGTCAGTTCCGAATCTCGCGTCCGATACGCTCGTCAACTTCAGTTCATGTTGTGATCTCGCGGTGCTCTCGTCGTTCTTCCCATCTTCATGGCGAACAACCAGTGAGTCTAATTTTTTTTACTACTGATCATAATATAATATCATATGTACACAGATAATTCTCCTTGATAATAATAGTTGATGAAACGAGAGTAGAATAACCTAACCAGCGTTGTTCGATAGAGCATTTCTATCGATTTATTTATTTCGTCGCCAAAATTCGACTCCACCGAGAGTACGTTTTATTTTCGCGCGAAGGGCATTCCGATGTTATGAATAGTTCATTTTACGCCGAAGTAGTCCGCTTTTAGTATTCGCATCGACTCAATGTAACCATATATATCTCTACAATCGCTCGATACGTGATAACTTTATTTATAATACGAATATAATAAATAATTACTAAAGGAATTCAGAAAAAATTTACACGAATAAAAAATCCAGTGTGCGTGACGAAGTAACAAAGGTTTTTTCATAGCTCATTTATTCACAAGTGCGAAGTGCGTTGCTGCTCAATTTGACATCAAGCTTGATCATGTGGGGATCTTCAACAGTATCAAAGTGCGCGGCGTCCTATTAGTTTACACCAGTCACAACTGGCAAAAAAGCCCGATTATTTTCATCTATGTCGCAATCGCTTTGCTAAAAACTTGGAAACGATCAAGAGACTTATTATACAGAGTCACAGCAGTGGCGCGCGTTCGCCACCACTCCAGTCGCCTACCCTCGCATCTAGTGGCGACCCCGCGTGACTGCGGCTGTAGTAGCGGACCATTGGTTGCTACGGCGCTTATTATACTGCGCCACCGTAGTCGCGCCACCACATATAATAAAAACATAAAGCGCCTCACTAGGCCATTTACCTTGAGGCCATCGACCGATATTTATTTTGTGTGTCTTCGTTTCTTTCGTCTTCGTTTGCAAGAGAAGCTCTATTCAACAGGAAGAAAGGACGCAAGTTATGTCGGGCTGTTGGATTTGAAGCGACGATGGTGAAGAGTGAAGAGGTTTTTTAAAGGATTCCTCGTGGGGTTAGGATGTTAAAAGGGTCGCATTTTTTGCCTCGGACAGGTTGAAAAGCTTAATAAAGGGAGTTGAGCAACTCGTACGAAGGGTTGGGCGGAACTGGTTTGATTTCCACGACAAAGATTCCTTTCATCGTGAAGATGAAGGTATTGAGCAAGGTCTTTTGATTCAATGTCAACGTTGAAAAAATTTCCCCGCTCTCCTATCCGATGCAATTTTCCCTCAACGTTCGAACTTTTTGACGACTTGGAATTCAAACATCTTCGGAAGTCTGAGCTCGTCTATTGGCACAATTTATTCAGCCCGTTCTTCTCCCGTCTCGTAATTAACTCGTTTCGGTCCGACTCCGGCGAGAAATTAACGAAATTGCTCTTTTCGACGATCGTTTGATCACAGCTTTGTAACCACTTCTAACCGGTTTCAGATCTCTCCGTTCCACGCCCCGAGCTCGTCGTAGGTCGGAAGTTCCGTTGGAAATCACGTGTGGGCTTCGAAATTGCCCTGTCATTCGTTGACTCGGGCGCCTTGACGTTAATTCATTGTACCATAATCGCAGTAAATATGCTCGGGAGCCGATTTTGTCGATTGCACCCGCGAATAAATTACGGACAAATCGGATTTTTTCTCAACCTGTCTAACCTTTCAAAAACGAGAAATTCGTTGCGCAGAAATAATCACCAAAGCCAGTTTTGCGGCTGACTTGTCTTTCGATTGAGCAAGACGAAAAACCTTTGGAGTCGCGAGAGATACATCAAATTTGTCGAGTTTTTCGAGCCGTGCGTTGATTCGCATCTTCCGCCCATTCAAGTGTATAATTTATTGCGCACTTTTTTCGCTTTGAATTCGAACGGTTATAAAAGGTTTGGTTTATATTTTTTTCCATTCGATTATCCGATTACGTTTAAAGTGTTAACAGCCAAGAACTTGAAAGAAATCAATTAATGGGGAACTTGTATGGTTTTTTTTTTATGAAATATGTGTTCATCTATTAGTACCAATCATCCCTAAAGACACTATATACGAAATAACAAATAAATATCCTTTAGGATTCGTAATTTTTAAATTATAAGCGCCAAATGCGCACCGAAATGAAAAAGAGCAGAAAATTCGCAATTTGAAACGCGCAAGGAAATTTACAAGTAGTGTTCAGCCAGAAAAAATTATATTTGAAGTACAAAAATAGAGATTTTTCAAAGATTTAATTTTTTTTATTTCTTTTTTTATTGTCAGTTCCTACTAATCACGACGGGTCAAAATATAGGGAATTGAGAATTTAACGCTCTTTCAAACGGTTAATTAGATTTCAACTGACGATTCAACTGAAATAATTAAAGTTACGGTTTAATTAGTAATGTAAGGTCAGAAACACAAAAAAATCTAGAAACTGAGAAAAACATTGGTTTATTTAGTGTTATAAATATTTGAATAATTTCAAAAAAAAATTTCGCGCTATTAATAATATAGTTGCCCCTTTTGACTGTATTGTATGTATTCTGCTCATTAAATGCGGTCCTCGGTTCGAGACTTTAATGTAGGTCAATATTTCATCCGCTGGTATTCATTTGCTCGACTTGAGGGCCCACGTCTGACCTGTAAAGCTGTTACGTCCCAATCTTGAAAATATTGTTATCCTTAAATTCGTCACCTTATCTTATCAAAAGCGTAGAATGGTATTTGCGCGAGTATTTAGCTCACGAGTTGTTTACTCGGACAGGCGATCAGTATTTCCATATGATGTGACTTTTATTGTTGAAAAATCCGACTTTTTATTTTTCCAGCGGCTTTTCTAGTATAAAATGCAAACTAGTGGTATTTTATGTGAGCCAAGGTTCGCTTGGAATTCCGCTTTGTTTGCTGTCTATCCTTTCATTTATTTTCAAATTACAATTTTGTCTATGATCAAGTAGTCTTGTGTCACAAATGCTTAGAAAGATAGCTATTATATTTTGATATTCAAAATCGCCACAATTCGACAACCTCGGCTTTCGATGGTATCAGTGGTATTCTTTTTGTCGCGAATTTGCATCCTGGCTCGAAACAGGGCCGTCCATTGTCGGACTGTAATTTATATAGGAAACCATCAATACATTTTCTAGGAACCTCTGCGTGACTAGTAGATTTCCGCGATAGTCACTTGACGTCAGTTGGTCAAGGTGGTTAACTTCGAAGCTCGCACCGGAAGAAGTTAGCTCTTTGACCTGCCAATTCGTCGTTTCCTCTTCATAATAATAGGCGTTTTCAAAAATTCCAATAACCTCGCCTCGCCAGAATTTTAATCGAGCTCAACGGTTTAATCATTCCCTTGAAAGTCCCTGTGAAATTATTTCATCTCTCGTCGGGATACGAATTTAATCTACGAAGATAGCATTTTTTGAGGCTTTAAGGTTTGAAGATATTGAAAAATTGTTATTGGTTCATCTCTTATCGTGCTAAGAAGTCTACTTTGGTTTATTATTCAATAACAAACCATTGTGAAGCCCACATTTTTTCCAACCCTCCCATTTTAATTGTCCGAGCAATAAAAATCGTTCTATACTCGTTGAAACGGTCTACACTCTTTAGCTGTATCTTTAGGCGAATAATTCAACTTATGATTATTTGTAAATTAGGAAAATAAAGCTAATTAAAATGACCATAATTGCTAAGAATTTTCCCCTTACAGTTGCCAATCTGTTGATAGGCCTTCCTTATCAATCTCAATCTATGATCTAAGGTTGCAAAATTTGCAATCATTTCCCCGATCATTGTCTCGATGCTCTCCTAGAAGAACAAGTACTCCCTGACCTGACTGATAATGAATTCAGATCTTAATCTTCGGTTTCCCGTTCTTTTGTCCGAGGTAGCTGCTTCGAATTCAAATGGTTCAATTATGGTCGAACAAAGGCCAGGAGTGGTACAGAGTTTTAAGCGGTCGCTTTTTTTCTACTTATCGCCACTTATCTTGTTATCCTTTTTTAAGCTGACGCTCTACTTTATTTCCGTCGAGTACCAACAGTTTTTTTTTCGATGACATGAACTACCGAGGGGAGTGATAAGCTTCAATTATATTGATACAGTTATCAGCATAGATATTTTCATTAAGTATTCCTTCGTTTCGAAAATATTTGGCGAAACCTTTTTTCCACTTAGATAAGAATATTTTCAGTCAAAATTTATTTTTTTCACTTGTATAAAAATGTTTGTACAAAAAAAAAATTTCTTCACAAACAAAAAAAAAACACTAATTAAAATATCTTTTCCAAAGAAATGATTTTTTCAAAGATCTTTTTTCAAAAGAAAAATATTTTTTACCTTAAAGAAAAATTCATTCAGAAAAATCTATTTATAAAAATAAATTGAGAAAAAAAATTTCAGAAAAAATCGTTTTTTCCTAGTAAAAATATTTTCCAATAAATTGTTCGTCAAAAAATTGATTTTTTAACCGAAAAAATTGTTCACTTATAGCAAACTTTTTTTCCATGGAGCTGTGCTACATGTATAGAGAAAAAAATATTAGAAAATAAATTATTTACCTATTTTAGCGTGAAAATTCTATATCCACGATCCAATTTTTGTTAAGCCGTAAATGATTGCAATTTACAGAAAACACTACAGTTTTATTAATCGAAAAAACAATAAATAAAAACCGTTTATTTAAAAAAAAATGTATTTACCTAATGAGAACTGAAATGTCTCGTTTTTCAAATAGATTTTAATTCGATTAGGGGAAAAAGCTTCGATGAATATCCTCGGTCAAAATGGGGACATAAATCGTTGACCTGACTAGGGAACTTTCGTTTACCAGTTGCCTCGTCTTGTGTCAACAATGCATCGTAAGCGAAAACGGAGCCATCCGATGATAAGAAAAGGCCAACTCGTGGTTGAGAAAGCCATTAATTTTTCATGAGATGTAAATCCTCGCTAATATGTGTTCGATGTTTTTTTGCGCTTTCCCAGAGAAAAATCGCAGTTTCGAAAAGGGTTTATATCTTCCTATTACGAAACAAATGCAAACTTTAAGATCGTTTTTTTTTCTTCTCTGCTAGCGTAATTGATTATTTGATAGTCATTTTTTAAACAGTTCTTTATTTTAGGTATATAATTTGCGACTTTTCAACGTCAAAGACACTTGGATACACTAAATTTCCTGACCGCTTCGTTATTTATTATTTTCGTAGGTACCTAATTTCTTGAAAAATCGTTTTCCTATTCCGTTTGAATTAATTTGATGGCAAGCTAGGAGTTTTTACGATTCACACCGGGCCAACTGGGAGCTTGGGAGCTTTTCTTGTGAATATTCAAAGATAGATTCGTGTTTATCGGCTGATCAAAATATCGTATACAGATGTCATTTTGGCCGTCAATACAACCGTTTGAACTGAAAGATCGTAGTTCGTCGCAAAGATTTTTTGCGGAGATTCAAACTTTTTGAAGAAATCTTTTCATATTTTTTTTAGCAAACAAACTATATCTCTCTGTATAGATATGATGAACGCCAATTCTAATAAAGTAAATACGTTTTGAGGCGATGAAGGAGAACAAATTTAGATGTTTCGCAGAGACTCTGTTTAGACTTTCGCACGCAAGTTCGCTTAATAACGGGCTAACACAAAAGTTGTAGAACGCAGAATTTAATTTCCTATAACTTTTATAAAGGGATTTTCTCTCATGGAATTATCACTTTTGATGGTGCCAACGGTAAAATCGAAAATTCAGCGAAAAAGGAAAAAACGACCGATTTTCGACCGTCGATTTTATTCATAAAAGTTTATCAAATTTTACGTGTAGGGAACTTATTCGATGGAGATTTCACTGCCCTTTACTTTGTCTAATAGTGAATTTTTCGCTAGCACGCGCTGTTTTGAAGTTTTATTGGAAAAACCGAAAGGAGTCCGAGAATGTCGACGTTTTTCGGGGCTCCCATAAGTTTAAATCAGCTCCTGCTGTCGTGGTTTCTTAGATCATACGTATTTAGCACCGATGAAAGGCGTTGAAATCAATTCCAGTTTTCGTTATTCTCGTTCGGGTAACCTCATTTCTATTTTTATTTTTTCATAAAGGTCTCAAAACAACAAAAAGAAGCAATCATTCTCGGCATCCTTATGATGGTTTTAAAATAAATTTTTCTCTCTCGTAATTTACAAAACGAAAACTCTACTACTTTCAATTGGCCGTTGAATTTACATTTTACTCTCTCTACATTTTACAAATTACGTTAAATTTTACATTTACATTTTACTCATCGTGAATGTCGAGTCCGTTTGAAAGATGAGAGTGCTAAACAGGCCATTAATCATACTTCACAGATGGCGAGTTGGGAAAAATGTGTTTTCGTAACGAAAAGACCTTGGTCCAGTTGATTCAAACGGATCAACGGTTCAAGAGCGAGTGAATTGCGTGAGAACAATTGAATTTCAGCGGTTGGAAAAATATCCGTATGTGAATCGAAGAGGGTGATCTTTTCCATTTATTTATGACCTGAAGGTTACCTAAAATAATTCCTTTGATTTCAATTAATTAAACCGTGGTTACATAAAAGTGAGTGCGTTTTTACGTAGTCAAGTGAAGTTTTGTAATAAAAGTTATCTAGGATATAGTAAAAAAATTAATATTCGAGATTTTTTCCTAAACTAGTAAAGAAAAAAAATATATCTTCAGAAACGACTCCTTATTTTTATCGCTTTGATACTTTCACAATATTATAAAGTAGTTTTTTTTTTTTTTTTTTTTTTTTTTTTTCTTCACTTATTCAAGTCAAAATGTTTATGGTGTGTAAAAATCGAGAGAGAAAACGTCGAACGCTTATTATCGCGTATTTACTGTGTAATCACCTAAATTTCATGAAGCCTATTGTGCGCATTTACTAGTAGAACGTTTTCTGGAAATTTCATCGAATTCGAATAGATTTATTCGATAATGCACTTTTTTAGGGAGATAATTATGACGTATCATCACTTTTAAACCAGAGACGAGCCCTCTTTCGGAAAGTAATTTCGAATATGAAAAAAAATCCGAATTCACCTCTTTCACCAATTCAACTTTCCTAACGTTCTCAAATACTTCAATTCACCAGATAAGTACGTGGAAGTGTTCGAAAAAAGGGGCAAACGTTGCAATCGAGCGCTATCTTATCTCGAACAGCAATTTGAGGTCGAATTTTTCAAGATCGCACGCGCGTTGTGTGTTCGCTTCTTGAAAAAAAAAATACTTAGAATCGATTTAGTCCGCTGTTATCGCGAGCTTGCCTTCAAACTAATCAGCATTTTATGATTGCCTTCGGGATTGCGGATAACCGACATCGAATTAGGCGCAACTGAGGTCTACCCTTGACCACCCTTGCATTACTATGTAGATTTCATCCAACTTTATCGATTGTCGGGTGGCGGCGAATCAACGCGTAAATGACGCTTCGAAAATACCGTCATCGACGAGATTTTTCCCTCACAGATTTGCGACACTTGTTATTAACACGTCCAAAATGTCGGTCGGTTAGAAATTCTTGATTTTTCCGTTGGTTGATATAGTCCAGTCCAAAAAGGCATTACATAGAATAACAAATAAATACGGTGAACGGCGAGGGAACACTTTTGATTTAATTTATCTAACATCACTCTAACGCTATTATTTAGATTAATGAAATAAATACAAAAAAATTATAAAGTTTAATGCCTAATTTATATATATGGATGAAATATATTACCATTATGATCTGAACATAATAAACAAAAACAACTTGACAGAGTTGACAGGAATGCTGCAAATGATTGTATTTGGTTTATTATTACTTTGCTTCAATTATGATTTAACGATAACATTTGCGATAGTAGCTATTCTGAAAATAATGAACGTGTCAATCTAACAAAGATTGGTTACTATAAGGGGAAATTCCGTAGCAAGTGGAGTAATTTTAATCATTTTTATTTTATTTTATTTTTTATTTTTATTAATTATCAAATTAAAAGCTAAATTTTTCGCCTAACGGTACAGCTACAGATAGTGTTTAACCCGCATTCGAACGAGTATAGAACGATTTTTACAACTCATGAAATTCTCCTCATGCCGAATTTCTGAAAATCTTGAAAATTCGACACGAAAGCTGCGATAATTCGAGATCCATTAAAGCTATTGACCGTTCAAAAACTATAAAAATTGATTTTTTAAAATACATCTTTGTCGGAAAAACGTTGAAAAATACAAATTTTCTCCAAAATGGGGCCATTGACATACCGAGAAAAAGATTCACCCAATAACACTAAAAACACATCAGCAGAGGGGCACGATGATTCTACTGTACTTCCGCATTATTAATCCAAATTGGTGCATTTTTCTGTCTCCTTTGGATAGTTTTTTAATAACAGTTGTAGTGTACTGACGTTGCGGCCTATGTATCAATTTCTTGATTTTTTAATAAAAATACCTGTTACAGACTCAAACATAGGAGTACTGTGTGATCTATGAACACCTTTGGTTTTCGTCACTGTCCAACTACCGTTTGACTGGACTGAAGAAATATTGTATTTGGCGTTTTCGGGATAATTTATTGATTTACTATGAATTAAAGTTAAATAAATTTTCCTCCTCCCTTTTTAGCGTTCAAAAGAAAGAAAAACTGCGTGCTATCCTCAAGGGTTTTTATAATACTGCTAAATATAAATGCATAGTGGGCCGCCTCAATACTACGCATTGGAAACTAGGTTTCTTCGCAGCGTACTCCACCTGTTTCCTTGAAATTAATGAATGTGTAGATTTATAAATCAGTCAGTCCTGATGTACTTCATTGGGAAAAAATGTTAACCTCTCGTTTCCGCCTGACCGCGATCTCATTTGTTGAATACAATTTATTTGTAATTCGCTTTGAATCTCGCACCTCATAAACAACCCAGTAAACACCAAATTTTCTCATGAAGGATTGAAATTTGAGAAATTATTGGTTTTGACGAACTCTGTGAATTTTCTAAGATGCTATTTTATTTATTATTTATAGACTATCCCCGAAAAGATCATGAATCCAGATGAACCAATGGGAAATCTCTGAGTAATAGTTGACCCATTCAAATCAGTCATGAAGCAGTCGACTGCTTAGTCGACAGATGCGTTCGAAATGATAAAGAATTCTGATAGTTTCGATGGTGCGACTTCGGAACGTGACACTACTCTAGATTCGTATAAGGATTCCCGTTAGAACAAAATCAAGGCGAAATCAGTTCAATCAAGTTTTAAAGAGGTGGACATAACAACTTCAAGTTTTCCAAGATTTGTAACTTGCACAGTGGATAACTTAAAAAAAAAGTCTTCAATTCAGATGTTTGAATATACAAAAAGTTAGGTAGCTTAATCGACCACATTTCCGCCATGTAATATACCTATCCATTTTTCACCCGTTTGTATGGTATTCAACAATATTACTGGAATATACACGAAAACATCACATTTTTCTACTTTAAACATTCTTTTCATCTATTTAGTGCAAAAGAAACAAAGAATGGAGCATATATTATTGATATACACACCATCAACTATCATTTTGCTGAATTTGAGCGTAATCGAAATCAAAAAATTTTTCGCGAAAAATTCAAGGGGTACCCCTGCGATTTTTATGAACCGATCAGTTAACGATTTTTTACTCGTCTCCCAATACAGATAAAAATCTGAAATTTTCAGGAAAGTTGTATCTTACCAAGACGTATTTTTGTTATTTTTTTCAATTTTCTAAAAAATCTACAAGTGGTCCAAAAAAATCAGTTTTTAAACTCTTGAAAATTGGACTTTAGCCGTGCTTTTCGGGGTCAAAATTTATATGAATCAATTGTTTTATTATGCAGGAGTCTTCATTTGAACGCCTTACACCCGTATATAGCAAAAAATTTGGTGAAAAAAAATTAAACAGCGCCACAGAAATTATTTTTCGTAAATCGAGTTTTTAATCGGCCGATATTTCGAGCAAAATTAAACTTTTGTGTTTGAGCGATGTTGAAAGCGATTCTTATAGGAAATTTAACGCTGAATCCGAATTTGACGTCAAAACGACGGAAATTTGACGACAACTATTACTTTTTCCAAGTTTTAGTCCTACAAGTTTTCATGTTCTTAAACTTTGAAAATTCGTTGCAAATACAAACAGTACTGTTCAATTTTAATTAATTAATGATTTCTACGGGAAATTAGACGTAGAATTTGATTTTGAAGTGAAACGTATCAAATTCAAACAAATAATTTCTTCGGGTTTTTACACTTTTGAAGTTTTAACTTAAGAATTTTCTTCGCTACAATTTTCCAGTTTTAGGTAAAAAACGTGTATTTGATTTTCTTCGAGCGCTTATAGCTCCGCGGGAACGTAACATAAAAATGTATTCAACTATACCAAATTGTAGGATTTTGATAGCTCTTTCTCGCCTTTGAGTAATATACCCATGTAAAATAGTCGTTTCAAAAGTTATAGGGGAAAAACAGAAACGAAAACGCGAAAAACAGGGTCATAAAATTGTAAAGTGCAATAAAATTTGAATGAAGGTCTAATAAAAATAAGAAGATTTTCTAGCCGATGAAGTTGTCTCTATTTTACGACTCAATGATCAAAATTTGATTACATTGCTCCAGTTTCTCAATCAATTGTATACTACCTTTTTTCGGGTGTTCTCTTCGAGCCGCTCTAGCTCCGGCAAAATTTTTACATAAACCTTCCTCATGAAAAATCCAAGTCGAAAATCGAAAAAAGGGCAAAAAATGTATTCAGGAATTTGGATTTAATTGAAAAATGTAGTATCAAAAAAATTTATCGTTTCAAAATTTTTCTCTAGCCGTTTGAGTTTTTTCACGACGAAATTTTTAAATTCTGACGGAAGGCTCAGCGGAGGTGAAAGCAAACCGTACGATTTGAATTACAAAAACGTAGGAAATTGATCTGGCTTCAACTTCGCAACTACTTAGTATCTGTTAAAGTTGATAGACCGCTAAGTCGGCCGATAGACGAAATTCAGAGAAGCATACTTTTTCCAAAAACGACGTTTTTCGTTACATTTCGAGTTTTTAAAAATTTTCATTGGCAAAAATCGCAATTCTAAGATTGTTTCAACCGGTGGCCGTAAATTCTGAGCGTACCTTTTTTTCTTCATCAAATTCTATCCAATCAGTTTCAGAATCAATAGTATCCCACTATTTTTTGAAACTATTGCTCCTAGGTGTTTCGAGATATCTTACCAATTTATCTAATTTATATTATCCCCAGTTGAAGGTTACTCTTTTGATTTGGGTTTAGTGGAAAAAGTCTTTGAAACTATTTTGCAATAGAAAGTAATAAAATAGAACATCGTATTGCATTCCCAAGTAGCACACGTCGTTGGCCCAACGTTGGTCAACTGTTGGAATTGGTTGGACGGTAGGCGAACAGTTGGTTTAAAAACTGATGGTTGGTAAACTGTTATCCAACCAACGAAATACCTACTGTCCCGGAAAAACCGTTGGGTAATAGTTTTCCAACCAACTGTTCACCAACAGTGAGAAAAAACTGCAGTAAACCAGTTGGCCAACCAACGGAACACCAACTGTATGCATTGTAATGTTGGGCAACCGTTTCCCAACTAACTATTTCCCAACTATCAAAACCAACGGTTGGTAAACTGTTCCCCTACCAACCCTAAACCAACCGTGGAAAGTAATTGTTGGCTAACAGTACAACAACTAACCATATCCCAACGGTAAAAGTCAACAGTTGAATCACTGTATCACAACCAACTTTGCCCCAACTGTGCAACACCGTTAGTTGGTCTACTGTTTGCCAACCAGCACAAACCCAACAGTTGGAGCACACGGTTGGTTAACAGTTTCTTTAATAACACTGCACCAACCGTGCGACTATGATCGTTGGCCAACTGAACCCCGACGAACCAGATTCCAACGGAGGCAATCAACGGTTGGTTACCGTTGCTCAACGAACTATTCACCAACCGTTTATTCTCGGACGTCGGTAAACTGTTTGCCAACCAACACAAACCCAACAGTTGGAGCACACGGTTGGTTAACAGTTTTTCAACCAACCCTGCACCAACCGTGTGAATATGATCGTTGGCCAACTGAACCCCGACGAACCAGATTCCAACGGAGGCAATCAACGGTTGGTTACCGTTGCTCAACGAACTATTTACCAACCGTTTATTCTCGGTCGTCGGTAAACTGTTTGCCAACCAACACAAACCCAACAGTTGGAGCACACGGTTGGTTAACAGTTTCTTTAATAACACTGCACCAACCGTGCGAATATGATCGTTGGCCAACTGAACCTCGACGAACCAGATTCCAACGGAGGCAATCAACGGTTGGTTACCGTTGCTCAACGAACTATTCACCAACCGTTTATTCTCGGACGTCGGTAAACTGTTTGCCAACCAACACAAACCCAACAGTTGGAGCACACGGTTGGTTAACAGTTTTTCAACCAACCCTGCACCAACCGTGTGAATATGATCGTTGGCCAACTGAACCCCGACGAACCAGATTCCAACGGAGGCAATCAACGGTTGGTTACCGTTGCTCCACGAACTATTTACCAACCGTTTATTCGCGGACGTCGGTAAACTGTTCGCCAACCAACACAAACCCAACAGTTGGAGCACACGGTTGGTTAACAGTCTCTTTAATAACACTGCACCAACCGTGCAAATATGATCGTTGGCCAACTGAACCTCGACGAACCAGATTCCAACGGAGGCAATGAACGGTTGGTTACTGTTTCTCAACGAACTATTTACCAACCGTTTATTCTCGGACGTCAGCAAACTGTTTGCCAACCAACACAAACTCAACAGTTGGAGCACACGGTTGGTTAACAGTTTTTCAACCAATCCTGCACCAACCGTGCGAATATGATCGTTGGCCAACTGAACCCCGACTAACAAGATTCCAACGGAGGCAATCAATGGTTGGTTACTGTTTCTCAACGAACTATTTACCAACCGTTTATTCGTGGACGTTGGTCCACTGTTTGCCAACCAACATAGACCCAACAGTTGAAGCCAACGGTGGAATAACAGTTTTTCAACCAACCCTGCACCAACCGTTCGAATATGATCGTTGGCCAACTGAACCCCGACGACCAGATTCCAACGGAGGCAATCAACGGTTGGTTACTGTTTCTCAACGAACTATTTACCAACCGTTTATTCTCGGACGTCGGCGAACTGTTTGCCAACCAACACAGACCCAACAGTTGAAGTCAATGGTTAGTTAACAGTTTCTCAACAAACCCTGCCCCAACCGTGCGGATATGACCGTTGGCCAACTGAACCCCGACTAACAAGATTCCAATGGAGGCAATCAACGGTTGGTTACTGTTTCTCAACGAACTATTTACCAACCGTTTTTTTTTTCGGACGTAGGTTAACTGTTTGCCAACCAACAAAGACCCAACAGTTGAAGTCCACGGTTGGTTAACAGTCTCTCAACCAACCCTGCACCAACCGTGCGAATATGATCGTTGGCCAACTGAACCCCGACTAACTAGATTCCAACGGTTTATCAACAGTATATTCTCGAATGTTGGTGAATCGTTTGCCAACCAACAGAAACCCAACAGTAACCGTGCACGGTTGGTTAACAGTTAGTTAGCCAACACTGCACCAACTGTGTAAAACATATAGTTGGGCAACCAAATACCAACCACTCGCGGCCTACTGTTGGCAATAATCTGTTGGTGAACCGTAACCCAACGGACTGGCGGCCTACCGTTCTCAAAAATGTGTCGGGCAACGGTATTCCAACTGTAGATCTCTTTTATAATATATGTAAACATTATATTGAAATTATTGCATTTTTAAGTTAAAATTATTATCCCCCTTGTATTACTGAAATATTTTTGACACCTGACATAAATACTTTATTCACCTTAATTTAAGGATTATTATTAATAATAAAATTATAGTATATAATTACCCTCATACATAGCAGTTAAGTATTTATAGGTGTCATACGCATCAAAAGGTAGGATTCTAAATTTATATTTACCGACATACTATGTGAATCAACTTTGAAATTTCAAAAAAATTGGTAATAGCTGTACCTGTGAAATTAATAAAATAAAGGCTGCGGACCCTATGGCCTTACACGTCGCCGTGAGAATACCCGAATGGGCGAATGTGCACGACCAGCAACTAAAGAATTATTATTATCATTGATTATTAATTAGGGTTTAAAAATCCTAGTTATCGGCTGGTGAAAATAACTTGGCACCTATATTTTCTGGGAGAGGAATGGATCTGACAAAAATATAAATTTGAATACCTACCAACATCATGGTTTTGCTTTGAATATAATTGATTCACGTCATTGACAGCTATCTTGAAAAAATTACCAAATCGTTGTATTCAATTTAGGTGTTGGATTAATAAAGTTCGATGGTCACTTTATGACAATGAAGAAGATAATACCTACTAACAATTGAAGTTGGTTTCTTTACATCTAACCGGTTATAATAAATTGAGAGTTTTAGATCATAGTATAAAATTCATTCGTACAACACAATCGTTGATAAAATTGTCTAGAACTTATGAGTGTTTGAAAGATTATGTTTCTGTCCAATGAATCCTCATCTATAGCCGATTTCATTTTTGAGCCTATTTTTTATTAACGCCCTTGGAAAAAATTTTATTACCATTTTGTAATTAAAATTTTTCTCTTGTGTAATAGCAGCAAGTTGTTAAATTCAAATTGCGATGGAAAGTACCTATACTTATACGAAGTTGAAGGAAACTACTGTCTGCCACAGCCTTGGTGGCAGAAAAAAACCACGCGTAATACACGTGCTTTTCTAAAGCGGCAAACGCCCGGGAAAACGGGGAAAAAAGGCGGACGAACTCCCTCATCACCACCCCTCTCTACTCTACTGTCGCAGTCGGCAGTCGCCAATTTGCTAGGCCCTAGCGCTGCGCCGGTGTGAAACGTTCATCTCCATATCAATTATTTTGTTCCATACTTGATCAATCTGATCATCACTCTTCCTCAGGATTGAAAAGATGCTTCTGAAGCTCTGCCAAGGTAAGCAAAATTACCGATTCATTATGAACCATGTAAAACAATTTACCTACTGTTGTGTATTGATACGAGTAAATTTTCAGTAAAATTTCAATATCTCTGGGTAATGGTAGAATTCTAATATCAGTAGATATTGACTTGATTGGTTCCCTGTCGTCACACTGCATTCTGCTGGCCGTACTGATCGCCTTGTTTGTTGACCCATGATTTCTCAACCGAAAAGCAGGTAGTACTTAGGTAAATTTCAACAACTAGGAGCTCAAATATTAAAATAGTAACAACTGTTTTACAAGGGGAACTGAATCGTTTCTCACCATCTCCTCTGGTTTCCAAGTTTTTGAACGTTGGGTCAAAATAGGTTAAATTGAGGTGTATAGTTGTTGGGAAATGGTAGGGACAACCGTCAGAATGGTTGGCAATCATTTGACTGTTGGGGAACGGTTGGGTTATCGTTGAGATTTATTGGCAAAGATGTTGTTCATTAACGGCTGTAATGCCACTTTCTTGGTTGGGAAATGATGTGATGCCGACCGCATAGATCTGTAATAAACTTGAAATAAACTTTATAGCGATTGGTGTTACATTCAAAACGTAATACCTACAAAAAAAAAAAAAATAATAACAAAAATTGGAATAAACTTTATAACGATTGGTGTTAATTTCAAAACGTACTTAATACAAGAAAATATAAATAAAAGTAAACTTTGGAATAAACTTTATAGCGATTGGTGTTAATTTCAAAACGTAATATACCTAAAAAAAAAATAAGATAAACTTTATAGCGATCGGTGTTAATTTATTCAAAACGTAATACAAAAATAAAAATAAATAAATACTTACTTATAATTTGTCAGCGATTCACGTAATACAAAAAAAAAAAATAAAAATAAATAACATCAAAAAAATTTCAGAATAAATTTGATACTGGTCGATTTAATTACAAAATGAACCTAATCAAAAAAAAAAAAATAAATAAATAAATAGAAGTAAACTTTATTTCAAAATGTAATTTAAAAAATAATAAAATAAATAAATAAACTATATATAGCGATTGGTGGTAATTTCAAAACGTAATATATCTTTAAAAAAAAGGATTAGAGTAAACTTTATAGCGAATGGTGTTAATTTCGAAATGTAATACAAAAATTAAAAAAAAATTACGGAACTATAATTTGTCAGCGATTCACGTAATTCAGGAAAAAATAAATAAATAAATAACAGTAAAAAATTCGGAATAAATTTGACAGCGTTGATGTAAATTACAAAACGTATCCAATACAAAAAAAAAATTTAAATATACTTTTATAACGATTGGTGTTAATTTTAAAACGTAATACAAAAATAAAAATAAATAATTACCGAATTAATTTGTCAGCGATTCACATAAGTACCTACTACAAGAAAATAAAATATAAATAAACAACATTAAAAAATTCGGAATAAATTTGACAGCGATTGATGTTGGAATAAACTTTATAGCAATTGGTATTAACTTCTAAACGTAATACAAAAAAAAGAAAAATGATATATAAATAAATAAAAACATTTAATTTTGGAATAAATTTGACGACGTTTGTTGTTAATTTTAAAACGTGATACAAAAATAAATATAAAAAAATAGTTACGGAATAAATCTGTCAGCAATTCACGTATACAAAATACAATAAAATCAAATAAATAAATAAAACTTTTGGAATAAATTTGACAGCGGTTGATGTTAATTACAAAACAGACCTAATTAATACCTACAAAAAAAAAGAAAAAATTGTAATAAACTTTATAGCAATTGGTGTTAATTTCAAAACGTAATAAAAAAAAAAAATTAGATAAATAATTATAAAAACATAAATTCCAATAAAGCTATAGACCCGCGATAGTCTTAATCCAAAGCGTACAAAAATCCAAAGAAATTGATACAAAATACATCTTTTCTGAAAAACGTTGGAAAATACGGATTTTCTCCCCCTCAAAACCCCCAAAATACCCTTACATTTGAGGTAGCGATTTGGTTTCAGAACTGAGCAATTGTCAGGCCAGGCATTGTTATTGTTTGTGATTTTAACTAATTCTAGGTGCAGTTAGGATGAAACGCAAAAGAACATCATCCACTCAAAAAACGGTAACGATGACACAACTACCTTCTTCTGAATTCAGAATGATCATCAGGAGAGGTTGAGAGTGATGAAGAAGCCCTATCCAAACTGTGCTGTTCCAGTTCAAGTGGTTTTTGTGAATTGTTAACTTGATGAATCGGCCAAGTACTTAGCCTTATTTGATAAAAACTCACCAGATCACTTTTTCTTTTTTTCAAATTTATTTATTTGATAAATAATGTTAATGTCAAAATGAGCTGCAAATGTTTAATGGTAAGCCAGACAAAAGTGATGTATTTATGTTATGTAGTATCATGTGCGGGTGTAGGCATAAACCAGTGGTGTGCATAGATCACAGAGTACTTCCATGTTTGAGTCAGTCACTGGAATGAGCAATTACATGAAGTCGGTTAAAAATCAAGAAGCTCCTACAAAGGATGCAACGTTATTACTGTTTAACTGCTATTGAAAAAAATAGCACCTAATATTAGTTTGATTATTCAAAGTGCAGTATGTGAGCCTGACATAACAATACAAGCCAAGTTTTGTAAAATAGGATAATTTTTATGAACCTCCAGCGACAAAGATATTGTTTTTTCACAAACTGTACAAATCGAAATACTTGATAAAACACATAAGGCGGAAGTACGATGTATGATCCAATTGATATGTAACTAGTTTTGTGAAATTGATAAAAAAATTAACATATTTCGGAAAATGATTCTCTATAGGTAATTTGTTTTGTTTCATTCATTTTGTGGTTCTGTATCAAGTCTCAATAAATATACTCTTATTTATACTTGAATGTTTTTCATTCATTTCAGCATGAACCAACCACTGGCTGAATTTACTCGCCCAACAGTTGGTAATGAATTGACTGCCAAAGTAGGCTCACCAGTTGACTAATGGATCAATTTTAACTTTTTATTACAGGTGCTAGTGGTTGGGATACCGTTTACTGTTGGGAAACGGTTGGGACAACCGTTGGCAAAGACGCTCTCAACGGTTGAAAATTTCCTTAATGGCCGCTTTTTGGTTGGGGAATGGTTATTCGCCAACCGATCCCCTCAGTTGGCCCAACTGTTTTCAAAATTACGGTTGGGGAACTGTAATACGCAGTTGGGAAACTGTTGGGCCGACCGTTGGCAAAAGGTGCTAGTGGTTGGGATACCGTTTACTGTTGGGAAACGGTTGGGATTCGGTTGGGACAACCGTTGGCGACAACGCTCTCAACGGTTGAAAATTTCCTTAATGGCCGCTTTTTGGTTGGGGAATGTTATTCGCCAACCGATCCCCTCGGTTGGCCATACTGTTTTCAAAATTACGGTTGGGAAACTGTAATACGCAGTTGGGAAACTGTCGGCCCGACCGTTGGCAGAAGGTGCTAGTGGTTGGGATACCGTTTACCGTTGGGAAACGGTTGGGATTCGGTTGGGACAACCGTTGGCGAAGACGCTCTCAACGGTTGAAAATTTCCTTAATGGCCGCTTTTTGGTTGGGGAATGGTTATTCGCCAACCGATCCCCTCGGTTGGCCCAACTGTTTTCAAAATAACGGTTGGGGATCGGTAATACGCAGTTGGGAAACTGTCGGCCCGACCGTTGGCAAAAGGTGCTAGTGGTTGGGATACCGTTTACTGTTGGGAAACGGTTGGGATTCGGTTGGAACAACCGTTGGCGAAGACGCTCTCAACAGTTGAAAATTTCCTTAATGGCCGCTTTTTGGTTGGGGAATGGTTATTCGCCAACCGATCCCCTTGGTTGGCCCACCTGTTTCAAAATTACGGTTGGGGAACGGTAAGACGCAGTTGGGACACTGACGGCCCGACCGTTGGCAGAAAGTGATAGTGGTTGGGATACGGTTTATTGTTGAAAACGGTTGGGATCTTGTAGAGATAACAGTTGGGAATTGTTATCGCAACCGACAATTAACCGTATTCTAATCTTTAACACCATCTTCCAACGGTCGGCGTGACAGTTTCCCAACTGCGAATTACCGTTCCCAAACCGTAATTTCGAAAACAGTTGGGCCAACTGAGGGGATTGGTTGGCGAATAACCATTCCCCAACCAAAAAGCGGCCATTAAGGAAATTTTCAACCGTTGAGAGCGTCTGTTCCAACGGTTGTCCCAACCGAATCCCAACCGTTTCCCAACAGTAAACGGTATCCCAACCACTAGCACCTTTTGCCAACGGTCGGGCCGACAGTTTCCCAACTGCGTATTACCGTTCCCCAACCGTAATTTTGAAAACAGTTGGGCCAACGAGGGGATCGGTTGGCGAATAACCATTCCCCAACCAAAAAGCGGCCATTAAGGAAATTTTCAACCGTTGAGAGCGTCTTTGCCAACGGTTGTCCCAACCGAATCCCAACCGTTTCCCAACAGTAAACGGTATCCCAACCACTAGCACCTTTTGCCAACGGTCGGGCCGACAGTTTCCCAACTGCGTATTACCGTTCCCCAACCGTTATTTTGAAAACAGTTGGGCCAACCGAGGGGATCGGTTGGCGAATAACCATTCCCCAACCAAAAAGCGGCCATTAAGGAAATTTTCAACCGTTGAGAGCGTCTTTGCCAACGGTTGTCCCAACCGAATCCCAACCGTTTCCCAACAGTAAACGGTATCCCAACCACTAGCACCTTTTGCCAACGGTCGGGCCGACAGTTTCCCAACTGCGTATTACCGTTCCCCAACCGTTATTTTGAAAACAGTTGGGCCAACCGAGGGGATCGGTTGGCGAATAACCATTCCCCAACCAAAAAGCGGCCATTAAGGAAATTTTCAACCGTTGAGAGCGTCTTTGCCAACGGTTGTCCCAACCGAATCCCAACCGTTTCCCAACAGTAAACGGTATCCCAACCACTAGCACCTTTTGCCAACGGTCGGGCCGACAGTTTCCCAACTGCGTATTACCGTTCCCCAACCGTTATTTTGAAAACAGTTGGGCCAACCGAGGGGATCGGTTGGCGAATAACCATTCCCCAACCAAAAAGCGGCCATTAAGGAAATTTTCAACCGTTGAGAGCGTCTTTGCCAACGGTTGTCCCAACCGAATCCCAACCGTTTCCCAACAGTAAACGGTATCCCAACCACTAGCACCTTTTGCCAACGGTCGGGCCGACAGTTTCCCAACTGCGTATTACTGATCCCCAACCGTTATTTTGAAAACAGTTGGGCCAACCGAGGGATCGGTTGGCGAATAACCATTCCCCAACCAAAAAGCGGCCATTAAGGAAATTTTCAACCGTTGAGAGCGTCTTTGCCAACGTTGTCCCAACCGTTTCCCAACAGTAAACGGTATCCCAACCACTAGCACCTATTGCCAACGGTCGGGCCGACAGTTTCCCAACTGCGTATTACCGTTCCCCAACCGTTATTTTGAAAACAGTTGGGCCAACCGAGGGGATCGGTTGGCGAATAACCATTCCCCAACCAAAAAGCGGCCATTAAGGAAATTTTCAACCGTTGAGAGCGTCTTCGCCAACGGTTGTCCCAACCGAATCCCAACCGTTTCCCGACAGTAAACGGTATCCCAACCACTAGCACCTTTTGCCAACGGTCGGGCCGACAGTTTCCCAACTGCGTATTACCGTTCCCCAACCGTTATTTTGAAAACAGTTGGCCAACCGAGGGGATTGGTTGGCGAATAACCATTCCCCAACCAAAAAGCGGCCATTAAGGAAATTTTCAACCGTTGAGAGCGTCTTCGCCAACGGTTGTCCCAACCGAATCCCAACCGTTTCCCAACAGTAAACGTATCCCAACCACTAGCACTTTTTGCCAACGGTCGGGCCGACAGTTTCCCAACTGCGTATTACCGATCCCCAACCGTTATTTTGAAAACAGTTGGGCCAACCGAGGGGATCGGTTGGCGAATAACCATTCCCCAACCAAAAAGCGGCCATTAAGGAAATTTTCAACCGTTGAGAGCGTCTTTGCCAACGGTTGTCCCAACCGAATCCAACTGTTTCCCAACAGTAAACGGTATCCCAACCACTAGCACCTTTTGCCAACGGTCGGGCCGACAGTTTCCCAACTGCGTATTACCGTTCCCCAACCGTTATTTTGAAAACAGTTGGGCCAACCGAGGGGATCGGTTGGCGAATAACCATTCCCCAACCAAAAAGCGGCCATTAAGGAAATTTTCAACCGTTGAGAGCGTCTTCGCCAACGGTTGTCCCAACCGAATCCCAACCGTTTCCCAACAGTAAACGGTATCCCAACCACTAGCACCTTTTGCCAACGGTCGGGCCGACAGTTTCCCAACTGCGTATTACCGTTCCCCAACCGTTATTTTGAAAACAGTTGGGCCAACCGAGGGGATCGGTTGGCGAATAACCATTCCCAACCAAAAAGCGGCCATTAAGGAAATTTTCAACCGTTGAGAGCGTCTTTGCCAACGGTTGTCCCAACCGAATCCCAACCGTTTCCCAACAGTAAACGGTATCCCAACCACTAGCACTTTTTGCCAACGGTCGGGCCGACAGTTTCCCAACTGCGTATTACCGATCCCCAACCGTTATTTTGAAAACAGTTGGGCCAACCGAGGGGATCGGTTGGCGAATAACCATTCCCCAACCAAAAAGCGGCCATTAAGGAAATTTTCAACCGTTGAGAGCGTCTTTGCCAACGGTTGTCCCAACCGTTTCCCAACAGTAAACGGTATCCCAACCACTAGCACCGTTTGCCACGGTCGGGCCGACAGTTTCCCAACTGCGTATTACCGATCCCCAACCGTTATTTTGAAAACAGTTGGGCCAACCGAGGAGATCGGTTGGCGAATAACCATTCCCCAACCAAAAAGCGGCCATTAAGGAAATTTTCAACCGTTGAGAGCGTCTTCGCCAACGGTTGTCCCAACCGAATCCCAACCGTTTCCCGACAGTAAACGGTATCCCAACCACTAGCACCTTTTGCCAACGGTCGGGCCGACAGTTTCCCAACTGCGTATTACCGTTCCCCAACCGTTATTTTGAAAACAGTTGGGCCAACCGAGGGGATTGGTTGGCGAATAACCATTCCCCAACCAAAAAGCGGCCATTAAGGAAATTTTCAACCGTTGAGAGCGTCTTTGCCAACGGTTGTCCCAACCGAATCCCAACCGTTTCCCAACAGTAAACGGTATCCCAACCACTAGCACTTTTTGCCAACGGTCGGGCCGACAGTTTCCCAACTGCGTATTACCGATCCCCAACCGTTATTTTGAAAACAGTTGGGCCAACCGAGGGGATCGGTTGGCGAATAACCATTCCCCAACCAAAAAGCGGCCATTAAGGAAATTTTCAACCGTTGAGAGCGTCTTCGCCAACGGTTGTCCCAACCGAATCCCAACTGTTTCCCAACAGTAAACGGTATCCCAACCACTAGCACCTATTGCCAACGGTCGGGCCGACAGTTTCCCAACTGCGTATTACCGTTCCCCAACCGTTATTTTGAAAACAGTTGGGCCAACCGAGGGGATCGGTTGGCGAATAACCATTCCCCAACCAAAAAGCGGCCATTAAGGAAATTTTCAACCGTTGAGAGCGTCTTCGCCAACGGTTGTCCCAACCGAATCCCAACCGTTTCCCAACAGTAAACGGTATCCCAACCACTAGCACCTTTTGCCAACGGTCGGGCCGACAGTTTCCCAACTGCGTATTACCGTTCCCCAACCGTTATTTTGAAAACAGTTGGGCCAACCGAGGGGATTGGTTGGCGAATAACCATTCCCCAACCAAAAAGCGGCCATTAAGGAAATTTTCAACCGTTGAGAGCGTCTTCGCCAACGGTTGTCCCAACCGAATCCCAACCGTTTCCCAACAGTAAACGGTATCCCAACCACTAGCACTTTTTGCCAACGGTCGGGCCGACAGTTTCCCAACTGCGTATTACCGTTCCCCAACCGTTATTTTGAAAACAGTTGGGCCAACCGAGGGGATCGGTTGGCGAATAACCATTCCCCAACCAAAAAGCGGCCATTAAGGAAATTTTCAACCGTTGAGAGCGTCTTTGCCAACGGTTGTCCCAACCGAATCCCAACCGTTTCCCAACAGTAAACGGTATCCCAACCACTAGCACCTTTTGCCAACGGTCGGGCCGACAGTTTCCCAACTGCGTATTACCGTTCCCCAACCGTTATTTTGAAAACAGTTGGGCCAACCGAGGGGATCGGTTGGCGAATAACCATTCCCCAACCAAAAAGCGGCCATTAAGGAAATTTTCAACCGTTGAGAGCGTCTTTGCCAACGGTTGTCCCAACCGAATCCCAACCGTTTCCCAACAGTAAACGGTATCCTAACCACTAGCACCTTTTGCCAACGGTCGGGCCGACAGTTTCCCAACTGCGTATTACCGATCCCCAACCGTTATTTTGAAAACAGTTGGGCCAACCGAGGGGATCGGTTGGCGAATAACCATTCCCCAACCAAAAAGCGGCCATTAAGGAAATTTTCAACCGTTGAGAGCGTCTTTGCCAACGGTTGTCCCAACCGAATCCCAACTGTTTCCCAACAGTAAACGGTATCCCAACCACTAGCACCTATTGCCAACGGTCGGGCCGACAGTTTCCCAACTGCGTATTACCGTTCCCCAACCGTTATTTTGAAAACAGTTGGGCCAACCGAGGGGATCGGTTGGCGAATAACCATTCCCCAACCAAAAAGCGGTCATTAAGGAAATTTTCAACCGTTGAGAGCGTCTTCGCCAACGGTTGTCCCAACCGAATCCCAACCGTTTCCCGACAGTAAACGGTATCCCAACCACTAGCACCTTTTGCCAACGGTCGGGCCGACAGTTTCCCAACTGCGTATTACCGTTCCCCAACCGTTATTTTGAAAACAGTTGGGCCAACCGAGGGGATTGGTCGGCGAATAACCATTCCCCAACCAAAAAGCGGCCATTAAGGAAATTTTCAACCGTTGAGAGCGTCTTTGCCAACGGTTGTCCCAACCGAATCCCAACCGTTTCCCAACAGTAAACGGTATCCCAACCACTAGCACTTTTTGCCAACGGTCGGGCCGACAGTTTCCCAACTGCGTATTACCGATCCCCAACCGTTATTTTGAAAACAGTTGGGCCAACCGAGGGGATCGGTTGGCGAATAACCATTCCCCAACCAAAAAGCGGCCATTAAGGAAATTTTCAACCGTTGAGAGCGTCTTCGCCAACGGTTGTCCCAACCGAATCCCAACTGTTTCCCAACAGTAAACGGTATCCCAACCACTAGCACCTATTGCCAACGGTCGGGCCGACAGTTTCCCAACTGCGTATTACCGTTCCCCAACCGTTATTTTGAAAACAGTTGGGCCAACCGAGGGGATCGGTTGGCGAATAACCATTCCCCAACCAAAAAGCGGCCATTAAGGAAATTTTCAACCGTTGAGAGCGTCTTCGCCAACGGTTGTCCCAACCGAATCCCAACCGTTTCCCGACAGTAAACGGTATCCCAACCACTAGCACCTTTTGCCAACGGTCGGGCCGACAGTTTCCCAACTGCGTATTACCGTTCCCCAACCGTTATTTTGAAAACAGTTGGGCCAACCGAGGGGATTGGTTGGCGAATAACCATTCCCCAACCAAAAAGCGGCCATTAAGGAAATTTTCAACCGTTGAGAGCGTCTTCGCCAATGGTTGTCCCAACCGAATCCCAACCGTTTCCCAACAGTAAACGGTATCCCAACCACTAGCACTTTTTGCCAACGGTCGGGCCGACAGTTTCCCAACTGCGTATTACCGTTCCCCAACCGTTATTTTGAAAACAGTTGGGCCAACCGAGGGGATCGGTTGGCGAATAACCATTCCCCAACCAAAAAGCGGCCATTAAGGAAATTTTCAACCGTTGAGAGCGTCTTTGCCAACGGTTGCGCACACCATTTCCCAACAGTTGACCAACGGTTTTGTGCTACTAGGGTATTTGGTATCAATTTCTATAGATTTTTGGACGCTGAATCCAATGGGACCGTTGCGGGGTCGATAGCTTTATTGGTACTCGAGTTATCGCAGCTTTTGTGTCGAATTTGGGAGATTTTCACAAATTGATGATATAACTCGAGAGTTCTTGAAGCCATAAAAATCGTTGTGTACTCGATGGAATGGTCGTCAGACATTCTCCAGCTGTACCGTTAGGAGAAAAACTTAGCTTTTAATTTGGAAACTAAGAAAAATAAAAATGATTAAAATCACGATAGTTGCTACGGAGTTTTCCCCCATAAATACATATCTGTTTTTTATGGTGGGATCGTTCACAAATAATAATTTATTGGAATAATTACTATCATAAATGGATGGTCTTCTTAAATTATTATTGAAGCGAGGGAATAATAAACCAGTATACAATCAATTGCAGCGTTTTTTCCTCTTTAATCGGCACCACGAAGTCTGAGTGTGAGGAAATGCTCTCGAGTATTTACAATCTATAACAGGTCTCCGTGTGTTTCATTTATTTATTTGATTTCTTTTTACTTCCACGATAAGATCGACTGAAAAGTCGAATTTTTTTGTCTCGAAGGTGTTCCTACCTAGTGTTTCTAGTACCTATGTAACTATATTTAAGGAGCCTTAAGCAACTCACCCCGTTGGCACAGATCTCGATCTATGAGGGAGGTAGTTTCCATTACAACTTATTATGCACATTATAATTTATGTAGATCTTTATGGAAATATACCAATAATCTATCTATCTATGTACTTTCTTTATTCCGGTTAGAACGTTTCGTTTCTTCGGCACAATTCAGGGTTGCACAGTGCCCTGCAATGAACTAGTAAAAAAAAGTATTAAAAAGAAAATTGCTCTACGATCCAAATTGAGGTTTATTTCCATTTATCTTCGTTAGGTTACAAGTACAACTAACATAACTTCAGGTCCGGCTGGCTGCAGTTTATCGTAAAATGGCCAGATTTACGGCAGCATGGCTACAAGGTTCCTAACAATGTTGTTTCGGCACTGACTCTTATTTTGAAGTTGTGACCGACACGGCTTCTTACATTTATCAGTTAGAAGTTGGAACCTGCACATTTAGCTTCACCTCCGCAACGAAAGTTTTTCAATCTGCTCGCCAACCCTTAACCCATGCGATCTTGTCTTCCTATCGGTACCCTTGTTGCGTTTGAGCTGCTCGAACTTGTTACGCTGAAGGAAAAGCTTGGGCCTAGGTAAGGTGAGGCCGCCGTTACCGTCGTGCAGCATCAACTCGAGATTATACCCTTGTTCCAAAGTTGGCCAAGGAGGTTGAAACGCTGTTCGAGCTGTTTATCCAGCATTTCCCCGTCCACAGCGATGGCTTCATGGGCTGGTTCCCTTCGGGTTTTAAACCGCCATCGGTCCGTTTCCAGCGTCAAATTATCTCCGGGCAAACGAGCTCGGCGCGAGTGCGGTTGGAATAAATTGGAACGAGCGCTGGTGAACATTTCGCTCCCCTTGGTAAGGTAGACTCTCGTTTTGCTTCATTACTAACAAAAAAGGTAGCCGAAAATAAATGGACGAAACGCTTTTTAAAACGACGTTTCGCTGCCGTTTATCCGCCGGAAAAATAGAACTCAACTTCACTTAACCGGTGGAATATGGAAAGCGGGAATACGTGCGTGCCTGACGACCACATCATCAATTAAAGTTTATAAACTCGCGCAAAGCACTCGCATAAACGTGAAAGAAGGTTCAGAAAATGAAAATCTTCTATCGTAAAAGGCGGACGGAGAATAATTTTGAATCAGCGTTCAAAGCATCGAACGCTGCGGCCCCAATTACCTAGATTAGAAAAAACAAACAAAAAAACATTCAACCTTTTAAAATAATGGCATTGATGTTTTTAAAATCAAACTAATCACGATAAGCATAGATTTTTTCTAGTATTGTTTTATTTGGATAATTATTCAATAATAGACCATTCTAATAATTGCCTAAGAAAAAACAATTCTAACCCCTTCAAAATTTGATGTTTTATGTTCCAAGGCACGTAGAATCCGAATATTCGATAAAGATTTTTCGCTTATTCCGGTGTTTTACTTCACAGGGCGTGGGGAGTTTTGGTTACTTTGTACAAATCTTACAGCTCTCATAGAACCACAACCTCAATCCACGGTCCATATTAATGAAAGTAACCTATTCTCCCCACGGCCTCCGTAGAAAAACACCAGTAAAAGCAAAAACTCCCTAATCGAAAAAAAATTCTGTCCGTCCCCTCATGGTTTTTTTTTTTTTTTTTTTTCTATCAGACACTTATAATTTTGCGGCGCCAAAACTCCTCACGTCCACGTTTGAAAAAATACGCAAAGAAAAGAACGCTTTAACGTCAGTAACTACATATAGAATCTTATCAATCCTGTTCATAATAATTTTAGAATCATATCCAGCTCAAACACTCGATAGTGGGCCCAAAAATTGAAGTGAGCTTGGGATAAGGAGAATAGTAAGATTATATAATCGATTAATCGAGTTAAAAAATATTTTTAAGGTAAAACACACATTTTCCGTCATATACATCAAGTATTGTTAGTGAAAATATTAGAATTCTTGTGACTCTTATGAAAACGTGTCACCTATGAAGATGGGAACATAATTTTAATGCTGGATCTAATACTGTAAAAACGATTCAACTCAATCTCCAGCATTGACATTGCAGCTAAATCCCGATTAGGACGGATGTGAAGAAATGAAATTTCGACCAGAAATGTGGCGATAATCTCAACAGAAGCTTAGCATCAACTGATTGAATTGCGAGTGATCCGATTTCATTGGCAGATGAAACTCGAGCTTCAATCGAGTGTTTCATCATTAAAATCAATGGGGAGGGGGAATGTGGCGTTACAAACAGAGTATTTAAGCTTAGAGAATCAACAAATAAACTCAAATAAACAATTCGTAACAAAAAAACATTTCAAAAAAACGAATTTAAAAAATTAATTTAAAAACAATTAAAAATAAGTAATAAAATAATAATAACGCAAAAAGTAGCATCAATATTAGTTTTTTAAATTAATTAAAAAAATTTTATTGCTCTGATTCCAATCGTCAATCAACAATTTATTAATCTACGGGTGTAAAACTAGTTTCATTATTAAAATTTCTTTGCAATTTTGATACGAATCGATTTACCGTAATGCTCATATTTTATAACCGTGGTAAGTAATACCGACTTGCCAAGTCTTGCCATCTGAGTTTACACAATTCTACATACTTAGTTGGTAAGCGTGTCACGAGCCTTTTTCTCGAGCAACAAAATAAACGACTCGTGAATGAGAAAGGGCAAGGTCTGCCCGAGGCCCGTCACAATATTCTGCGGAAGCATTCCATCAAAGCCAAGTGCTTTCAAGGTGGTTGACGCTTGAAGGAGAAACAAGTTAGGTATGCTTCTCAGGTTGATAAATCTCCTAAACGTGAGAGGAAGCCCTGATTTCGGTATAACACCTGGACATTAGGGCTGTATCACTCACGCGTCCTTCAGGCATCTCCTCCCCGAGCAATATTGTTTCGGTTACGGCTTAGAAGAAGGGAAAAAACAATAGCGTTTAATAAGGGGTAAAAGAAAATCGACAGGTTAGCCAAGCTGTTACAAAAAACGGCTTCTCTAGACGAACGTTACGAACACGATTTATTTTATCAATTCACAACCGTCAATATAGCTGAGGAATTTGAAGGTTTGAGGCTTGGACTATAAAACTGAAGGCCCTCTACATTCCACCATTGAAAAGAAATTCGAAAAATAAAAATTAAATAAATATTTTTATATATATGCATAGGTATCTAAATATAAATAGAATTAAATTGAGTCATTATCAGTGAGGGTATCTGTCTATGTCGGATTCGAACCGGAGCTCATCTTTCGATGATATCGACCAATATGACTAATTAATCTCTTAGCTGGAGAGGAAAACTTGGACAATGGTCGTACAACCTGCTTAACACAATACCTTAATTTTCTTCACCTCCTATTTTCTTCTTCTCCATGATAAGATTATAATTTCCTTCCTCGTAATTTGCGTTGGTATTCGAGCTCTGAACGATGGAGTTGAATGTATTGATACTAAAATGTGTGACCTTTCAGTCGTCAAGGCATAGTATAACCAGAAAGTTTTCAAATTTAAAAAACAATTAGGGAATTAATAAATCAAGCAATTTGTACCAGTGATGGAAATATAAATCTGTTTGGTGAACCAACAAAATCATTTAATGAAAAGATCTTCCTTCGTGGTTCGTTTTAGTCGCCTAGATCTTTCGCCCGTTCGGGCATCTTTAGGGCTACATAGGTTCATCAGGTACCGATGTTCCTGAAGGTCGTGCAGCCCAGAAGATCCCGGCAAATAAAAGAAATTATTAAGAGAAGCCAAGTTCGTTTCCTCTTCACCACAATAATATAAATATGCGAAAAACAAAAGAGAACTATCTTCAAAGTTCCCATGTAAGTTATTAGTGAGTTTTAAAACTTTTTCTTTTTTTTTTAAACGTAGGAATTATGGTACTGGGTTGGTGAGGGGGAGAAGAACCAGGCGACATGTTCTCCGATTTTTTATTTACTGGCCGAGTACTTTCGCCCCTTCGGGCATCCTCAGGGCGATGTGGAACCATAGGCCACAACGGAGAACATGTCGCCTGGTTCTTCTCCCCCTCACCAACCCAGTACGATGAGAGATGCGACGACTCAACCAAGTAGGAATTATGGTTACCTGTAAAATCACAAATCTTAAATGGTCACCGCATTCCGCCATTCATTAGTCGGGAACCATAAGATGATTTTACCAAGTAACCAAGGCTCCGACGTTTAAGTTTTCTAAAAACACAAAACGCACTCCAAACTCTCCAATAAGAGCATGAGGTGCTAGGATTCAATGACGTAAACGAAATGATGATCGAGTCTATTTTTTGTACGGACGTTCATGAACGGACATGAAGTAATACATTTTTCTGATGCTGAAAAATTCGAAAAGATGCTTATAATTGAGCAAAGTTTTAGTAAGAGAGGTCTACCTTCTGTGTAAGTGATACTAATGATAAACCAGAAGTAGTTTTAAGCTAAAAGTGGTCGACTTCATCTGTTTTTCAAGTTTATTGAAATAAAACATCTTTCTTCAACTTTTATTATTTGCCAATTATTAATTATTTTCTCTAGCTCTACGACATTACTTTTATGTTGTCGCAACGCTTTTTTTCAATATTTTATTGCAAATACCTTTCTTTCCAATAATTTTCATTAACACACATTTGTCTTCGTTCAACCATTCAGTCAGAACTAGCTCGTAAACTTAGTTCTGTGTCTGTGTAGGTCTCTTTTCTAACTGCAGACAGGAAAGCGCCTCACTTCACCCACACAACATGTTCTTCCACAGTTAGAAGTCAATACTCAACCGTCCTAGTATTATAGCTCTTCACGCAGTTTCTCCGTCTCGGTTCTAACTTCATATTCCTCTCGATCTCTACTCCAAGTCCCAGGGGACCAATTTAATAAACAATTTCAAACATGAAATCGCACCCGATGCGTGACGGTGTAGCATTCGAGCTTTTCAACATCGATGGAGCGGATTGGAGCGTTTCCCCTTTGAATGCTCTCAATTGGCACACGTCTCCAGGCCAGGTCTACTAGACTAGGCGGAATGAACAGACTCTTCCTCATGAGTCGTAACGTCTGACGAGGCAGCGCTGGAATAATGCGAACCGCAGGTCGATACTCAGCACTGGGAATAGTTTCTCACAATGATCCGTTCACGCTTCCGTGGTTTCCGTATATGTCCGTTCAGCTCTAACCGACAAATTTGATGTTCGCGGTATTCTGCTAAAGGTGCAATGGAGATTCCAGTCAGATATTGAGATCGAGACACATTCAGCGGTAGCTACGGACGATTCAATTAACTATCAACTCAACAGTTCGTATGAGATGGTGTTAAAATTGGATTGAAAAACGCTGCCAATGATTGTACAATGGTTCATTATTCCTTTGCTTCAATAATGATTTAAGAAGACCATCTGTGGTAGTTACAATTACGAAAATTTCTGTGATCGTTCCCACCGAAAAACAGATTGGTAACAATAGGGGAAAACTCCGTAGCAACCATTGTAATTTTAATCATTTATTTTTATTTTTCTTAATTTTCTCTTCCCTTTTTCTAACACTCTCTTCAGCTATACCGTAAGGCGAAAAATTCCGATTTTAATTAGAAAATTAAGAAAGTTAAAAATGATTAAAATTACAATAGTTGCTAGGGAGTTTTCCCATATAGTTACCAATCTGTTTTTCGGTGGGAACGTTCACAAATATTCGGAATAATTACTATCACAAATGCACAATCTTCTTAAATCATTATTGAAGTGAAGGAATAATCAACCACTATTCAATCATTTGCAGCCTTTTTTCATTGGGTATTCGGATTCTACTATTCATGCTTTGAAATGTAAAATATCAAATTTTGAGGGAGAGTTAGAAATTTTATTTCCTTGGGCGATTACCCAAAGATTTATTATTGTACAATAAACCTAAAACTCATAGTATAAATGACCTGTGTTCTCTCTCACCAATACGGGTTTAATAGGTAATAAATGAATAGATAACGAAATTAAAAACGAATAGAGATGTCTATGTAATATTTCAAACATGCTATTCACTTTCCAGATTCGAGTAACATGAAAAATTAAAAACTTCCAATTTTTTGGACTGGCTGGGAAATACAAATTTTTTCCCCTCAAAATCCCCCCAAAAATAACTTCAAAATTGTGGCAGCGGCTTCGTTAAAAAATTGAGCTATTGTCAGAGCAAGATTTTTTTTTCTGGGAAAATTTCATAAAATTAGCTTTTAGAGTTTTGTCAGAAGAGTGTGGTCGGACAGTTTTTTCAATTGGATTTTCGGATTCTACATAGCACTTTGAAAATAAAAAGATCAAATTTTGAGATGGTTTAGAAATCCACGAAAATAGGAAATATTTGGTGGAACCAAGTGTGTCCCATAGTTGCTCCATTAATCATAATCTGTTTCAAGTCGCATACCCTAATTTTTGGAGAAAAAATCGCTTCCGGGGGTTATCTACGACGCTATCAAAATAATCTCATCGATCTCGGCCTTGGTAATGCATTTATGTTACTTGTCTGGTGGAATCAATGATATCAAGCGGAACCATAAAGCAAGCCGATCAGTTTACGGTACAGCTGGTATCTACTGAAATAGAATAATTAAGTTCAGCGAATTTGGATAAGTTTAATCTCAGAAGCACAACGGACGAAAATGTAATGGATAGAGGAGGAAAGGGATCTCTCTTACATCAGAAATTATCTCACGAGTGAAACATTTCCTTCTGAATATGCACGCCCTCTCTTTATGCTCAGGCCTGCTTCCGTCGGCTCATCGTTTGCACCCTAAAACCACCACCACACGGGTCCCCGCATCACTCTCAGGTTAGGAATAAGTTTTCACCTCAACCCACTACAACTTCACGCCCAAATCCTGAGTCACGCCCCTAAACCTCCATCCATCACTCACCGTCAACCTTCAACACACGGGGAAAATTTAATTTACCGAACTCATCTTCAACGTTCTATGGCCTCCTCACTATTCTCCTTTTTTGAGTCTCATAAAAGTACCCGAATAGTCTACGAGCGTGGTTTTCGATATTGATGATAATATGAATTAACATTTCAGCATTAACCTAAGATAAAGCCGTTAATCCCCTTTTAACATTTTAGATTCATGACAATCCCAGCCTTGTGGAGCTACTTACACTACCAATTAATAAAAAACTTTATGAAGAAGGTATTCACTATATATTATATATATTAGATTATTTATTTCAAAAAGAAAAAGACTGAACTCAGTCTCAAACTCAGGAAGATGAACTGGCTAATAGGCAGGCGCTCTAACCTGACAATCCAAAACAAACTACTTCTATACAACCAAGTCCTAAAACCCGTATGGACCTATGGAGTGAAGCTGTGGGGCTGCACCGCGCCTAGCAACAGAGAGATTATACAGCGCTTTCAGAACACCGTGCTTAGGAGCATTGTCAATGCACCGTGGTACGTTCGTAACGACAGGCTCCATCTGGACCTTGAAGTGGACACTATTGAACAGACCATCAAGAAATTCGCTACTGCACATCTAGGGCGTCTCCAAGGGCATGTCAACGTGGAAGCTGTGAAACTTCTTAATGTGGACGACCTAGTGAGAAGATTGAAAAGGACAAAACCTCACGAGTTGGCAATCAGAGACACAAATTGAAGTGACCAGAGTGCAAGCTTCACTCTTAAAAATCCATGAAAGAAAAACAAACCTAGTCTATGTACACGTTTTGTTGATTTGTGTTAGTATTTAAGGTCAAAAGAATGTTACTTATGAGCAACACGCTCGGTGTATCTAACAATAAAGAGTATTAAAAAAAAAAAAAATTATTTATTGTTTCCTATTGGCTAGTGTGATCAGGCTGTGCTGTCTCTGTAAAACTATCTATAATAACGAATAATTGACAGATGTTTCCTGAAGGGGCCTTGATTGGCGAAAGCGCTCGAAGTATAGAAGTTCAAAACGAGATAACGTCGCTGCTTACATCTTAACCACATCCCCACGTCGAATAAAATAAAGGGTGAGGGTACACGGCGACTCCTCCTCTATTCATTATTTTATTTGCGCTATATCTATCGCCCATTCGGGCACATCAAGGCTACCAAGTACGACACGTCACAAATCATATATATATCACATAGGAGGTAAATCAGTTGCTAGTATTGGAATTTTCTACTTTTTTAAAGTTTATTTTACTTTTTAATATTTTTTTTTTAAACCTTCACGATGTAAAACTGAACGAGAATGAAGGACGGCGTCTTGCTCATGTGCGACTCTATCAATTCACGATTTCAATGACGTTCCTGGACTCTGCGATCTACCAGTGTATGGATGGATGGACCAGTGTAGTGGATCTACCATTGTATAATAGTGAAACTATAGTATCCGCTATACGCTTGAGCATGCTTTGCACCTGGAAAGCCAAAATTTCATAGTCCCTATTTCAAAAACAGCAGGGCTTATGAACTACTACATCTGAAAGAGGTCAGATCCAAAAATCCATAGGCTAGAAGTAAGGTTTTCCCCAGCTCCCGAAGCGTTTTCGTAGCCCCTCTTTATAATTTTTGGCTAAACCAGCTCCGAAGCTGGGTTGCGAAAACCCAGGCCGTTTACGAAACAGACGCCTCAACTGTTTCACCCACGGAAGCCGAATATTTTCTGCGTAAATTTGTCCATCAGGATAGGTTCTTGATGGACGAATGTAAGTTGGAAATCCGTGTCTGGAATGAGTAATAAAATAATATTTAACAGTACTGTAAGTATTTGCAACGAATTTTCAAAGTTGAAAAACTTAACAACGGCATAGTACTAAAACTCGGAAAAGTAATAGTTGTCGTCAAAATTACGCCGTTTTGACGTCATATTCGGATTCAGCGTTAAATTTCCTATAAGAATGACTTTCAATATCGCTTTAAAACGAAAATTTAATTTTTCACTATCACGGAGCTCGGAATTCCGGCCGGCGAAAAACTCGATTTACGGAAAATAATTTCTCTGGCTCTGTTTGAAATTTTTTCACCAATTTTTTTGCTATGTACGTTTGTAGGGCGTTCAAATGAAGACTCCTGCATATTGAAACAATTGATTTACATAAATTTTGACCCTGAAAATCACGGTTAAAGTCCAATTTTCGAGCTTTCAAAAACTGATTTTTTAAGACCACTTGCAGATTTTTCCGAGAAATAAAAAAAATCACAAAAATACATCATAGTATGACACAACTTTCCTGAAAATTTCAGATTTTTATCTGTATTGAGAGAGGAGTAAAAAATCGGTAACTGTTCGGATGAAAAAAATCGCAGGGGTACCCCTTGGATTTTTCGCGAAAAATTTTTTGAAATCGATTTCGCTCAAATTCAGCACAATGATAGTTGATGATGTGTATATCAATAATATATGGTTCATTCTTTGTTTCTTTTGCACTAAATAGATGAAAATAACGTTTAAAGTTGAAAAAAGTGATTTTTTCGTGTATAGTCCACTATTATTGTAGAATAACGCAAAAACGGTTGAAAAATGGATAGGTACATTACATTGGGAAAATGTGCACAGTTAAATTACCTATCTTATGGTATGTTCAAACAACTGAATTTACGACTTTTTGTTTGAGTTATCCACTGTGCAAGTTACAAATCCATGAAAACTTAAAAGTTGAAACGCCTACCTCTGCTACAACTTTGCTCCAGTTGAAAAACCCATATTTATGATAGAAAGTACATTCAAACACCACCACCTACATACCAAATTATAGAAACTACTACTACCTGTTATAATAACAACTATAGATTCCCACTCTCCATACACAAATAATAAACTACTACTACTACTATACTATATATAGTAGTGATATAGTCTATGTATATAGTCTGATATATAACTAGAGAAAGCAACTGATAAATTAACCCTGTACCTTATATCTGATATAAATGATTTGTGACGTGTCTCACAAGATAGCCCCGAAGTTGCCCCAATGGGCGAAAATATCTTGGCAGTTATAAGAAACAATGGAGAACGAAACGCGTTTGGAGGTGCTCCAAAGTCTAATCTGGGGGTAGAAATCATAGCCGGGGAGGTTTGACAACATGAACGTGGATTGTTTCTATAATAGATTTGAAATAGTCTGGCTGCTCATGGAAGAAGGAAAGGGCTGATTTTATGAATAGTTGCTAAATATAAAATACGAAATTATTTTGAAAAGTTGCGGAAATCTTTGAGGTAGGTGACCAATAATTTTCCAACCATAGACCGACCTCGTCAGTGACCTAGCCAAATCTTTATGGGCAATTTCTATCCCTAGCACCCATTAATAAAACCTTCCCAGATGCATCGTACAGATTTAAATCTTCCACTCGAAAAAATTAAAAACGCTTCTCTTCGCGCTATTTCGTATTCCCCCTATTTCTCCAATTTCCACACAATTTACTCTTTTGTGAGAGCTGCCCTTTCGCATTTTCCGTCAGACGCAGTGAAAAATTCACTTTATACTCGCAATTCGGTTCCTCGGAAATTGTCTACAATTCCAAGTACGAAAAGTCTCATACAAACCAACACACGCTTACGAAACAGTCAATACATTTTCTCCCATTGAACCGAAAATCTCAGTCTTCGTGAAGGATGTCGGCAAAATCCGTCCAACTAGACCCCGCGTTCTCTTCTTTTTCTAAATCCTTTTTCCTCTTTTATCATCCACTCATCTCCTACAGCTCGAGCTTGGAGGTCTCTTATCTGCGATGAAGTGAAGCGAGAGAATGTACGGGCTTTTTCGCTGCCGTATTTCCATTTCAGTTATAAATGCGACAGGCGCAATAAATCTGAGTTGTTTTGTCGTAGTATATGTGATACAGTAGTGTGAAGCACGTACACAAAATGGTATCGCCGCCGGTCCAAGGAGAGCTTGTGGTAAAAAATACAGTCTGAGGGTTAATGAGTTTAACCCTCAAATGTGAGGGAAATTCTGGGTTAAAGAAGTGAGAACCGCGTTAAGAGACATCATACGAAAAAGTAATGGAGGGGTACAAGGGCTTGGAGAGATGGGCTCATTTATTATTTGTTCTTCCGTCACTGGAAATGTCTTTTTTGCCAGGGATTTCATCCCACCTAAACTCACCAGTGATCAACCCGTTCAAACAGAAGCGGCTCCGTATAAACTATTAATATGAATTATACTTCAAAGTTTAGGTTGAGTGCCGATACTATTTTCCTAGGCATAGAATCTATAGGAAAAATTGGTCATCAGAATATGTAATTATTCAAAATTGAATAACGTATCAATAAACGTAATAACGTAATAACGTAAAGTGAATAGCCGTAGTAACGATCGATATAGATTATTCAGCTTGCAATAATATTGTTATTACGGTATATCAGTTTTTCGATTTGTCGCATTTTTCCATGAATAGAGTAAAAATATTATTTATTTTATAAATATTCTTCTCTCTATAGATGAAATCAAGTATATTGCAATAAATCGTATTTATCATTTATCTATCTGCGGATAAATTAAACATTTATTTTATAAATATCTATCTCACTACAGAAAATTATATTTTTCACTAAAACAACAAGGGCTAAACAGAATATTGTGCCCTTAACAAATAAAAAATATTTATTAATTAATATTTAATTAATTAGTTTATTATAATATTTATAAAATATTTATTTTTAATATTTATAAATATTTAATTTTAATATTTTATAAAATATTTATTTTTAATACTTATTTGAAATATTTTAAATATAAATATTTATATTGTGACCTTAACAAATAAAAAATATTTATTTGTTAAGGTCACAATATTCTGCTCCCGTTCGGGCATCTTTAGGGCTACTTAGGTATTATGTGCCCATGGAGAAGAAGTCGCCAAGTTTGTCTCTCCCTCACTCCAATAAATAGTATTTCAGTTGACGTTTCGATTTAGCATTTTTGCGAAACTAATAAACATAGAAAATTCCTACTAAATTATAAAAATATTCCGTTTTAGAGAGTTTAGAGTTTTTAGAGAGTAATTTAGAGAGTTCGAGTTCTTGGATGAGTTTTGAAAATCGGATAAGCTCCAAGTTGAAATCAAAATTATTTCCACTCGTAAGATAATTTACTTTCTAGGCATTTGAATCTCAATGCCGTTTCTACCCTATCCTGGTATCATTGGGGAACTTTATTGTTGCTTGGTCGATGGTGAAGTTTGACGCGAATTTATTAAAGTGGCACGATAAACTTCTCATAAATCGAAAACAAACTTGGGACATATAAGAAAGGCTATCTAAGTTCGACGTGGCAGTTTTGAGCTCCATTAAGCTTCTAAGATGGCCAATGGAGAAAGTGAACCACGGCATTCTCGCTAAATATTTGATAACCTTCTAAATTAGGTTTAAACTTAAGCCCGACGAGAATATCGGAAAATTAGCCGGCGATGGAGATGGTAATCGTGTAATCAAAGCGATGGTACGAATTAAATTCGCTCCATCATTCGGTTATAGAAATTATTATTTTTTTTGCCACTTTTTGAACGACGCGGTTCTCTGTATGGAAACACACCAAATTATGGTGAGAATAAAAGTGCTGGAAAATGGAAATAAGAGAGTTACACTCGTACTTGTCGTATAGTTGGTACCGGACGAGACTTCAAAAACACCTGAGAAATATTGGTGTTTGTTGAAACAATTTTACGTTCTGGCGAGTCCTTGCTTCAAACCCTATGAAATCAATTAACTCCGTACTTCTTCTTCTTTTTTTTTATTGCCAGTTTCTGATTCGCACAGTTCTAGCGAAACGCGGTCTGAAACTCGATTCGCAAGTCAAAAAAATAGACGGGAACGTGCGACGGCTGAAAAAGAAAAAGAAAATTAAAACGGAGCGTACCGTTTCAACTGGCCAATAGCCTGTCAACAACACATGACACGATGCTTCTCGAACACTCCCATTAATCTGTTCAATTTTCACAAAATCTTTTTGTAGAAGTTCTCCCTGGCAAAAGTCATCAGCTGTTCGTGATAGGTCTACGTTTTTGAAGAGAGGCGCTTCCATATTCCTCGGTAACTCCCGGCTATCAGTATTCCCTGTGTCGGACTACTTGTTCCATTTCATTCTGAATAATTCCTTGATATTGCTACGTATTAGGTATTTACGTATTAGGTACGTTTCTAGGTATTATAGGTACGTAATAATAAAAAGTAGATGGCTTTAAGGAGAATAAACTCGAGATAGATATTGTGTGGATATTTTTTAAGCATCATACTAAAGTTATGATGATCATATTCGCGAGTAATGGGCTTCAAGCATTTTGGTGCTGCTTTCCTAACGTCTAAAAAAAATACGAGTATTTAAAATATAATCATAAATCGTATTTAAAAAATAATAATTCTTAACGACGGTTTGAAAATTGTTTGAAGACATCTGCCAGAATTAGTTCAAAATCACTGATTATGTTCGAAACTGTCTGAATAAAGGCTTTAAGATTCTCATAGTAGTATATTTTGTCAGACTTTTCAAAATTACGTCGGAAGATCGAATATATACGCAAAGCTCGTCTCCAAAGCCGTTGAATAAGGATCATACATTTTTCTAGAAGAGTGGGGAAAAATTACTCTACATCTAGATTTAACTTGAGTTACCATGAATCATCCAACGATAACGACAACGGGAGGGTTAGCTGATGCGAGTACAACAGGTCAGGACGTGAAAAGATGATAAGGTGAAAATTTACACCCAGAGCAGCCCTCGTAGTCTGAATAACTCTTTTCCTTTAAGCAAGCATTCAATTTTCTACAGGTTTTCTTCCGTCGGTGTCCACAAACTAGTTAGTACTTCCGGTCCACCGGTTATTACCTTTGATCAAAGGGATCCCCGAGTACACAGTTTTTTCGAACCAATCTGGAGCTACACTAGTCGGCGTCAATACTTCATTCCTTGCCCGGTATCGATCTTTCTACGAACTCCACCGGGAAGCTTTCACAGGGAGTTATAATTGGCCAGCGCTCCTTTACCCGGTAGAAAAATCACGTTGACAGGTCGACTCGACGCTCTAATGTCAAAGGCAAAACTTCCAAAGGACTCTTGCGAAAGACATATCCTTGTCAAAACGAATTCATTTTCGACAGAGAAACGTATATACAAGGCGTGTTGCTTCTGTGATTAGGTACGTTCCTAGGTATTATAGGTACGTATTAATAATAATTAGATGCTTTTTTTCCTTTTCGTCGCATTTCTTGATGTCCGGGGGTTGTGAGGTGGAGAAAAACCAGGCGACTCATTCTCCAATTCTTTATTAGCTGGCCGAGCAGGACTCCACCCTATGGACCCTATGGCTCCACGTCGCCCTGAGGATGCCCGAACGGGCGAAAGTGCTCGGCCAGCTAATAAAGAATTGGAGAATGAGTCGCCTGGTTTTTCTCCACCTCACAACTCCTGGACAATAAGTAGATGGCTATAAGGAGAATTAACTTGAAGATGAATATAGCTTAGATAGTGTTGCTTCTGAAGAAGGCTACAACATTATGATTACTATGTAAGGGAATTTTGAAAAAATTCAAAAGATGGAAAATAGATGAAGGCACTCACTGTGATCTTTGATAGCCGTTATCACAAGCTCGAAACCGTTCAGGTCCGTACCCCATCCGTCCGTGACGTATTTGAGAGAGACAAAGTTGGTTTTGGTGTAGAAAGCGCCCACCGCTGTTTTCGTGTTTCGACAGCTGAGGTCGGCCTGCAAAAGAAACATAGGTAACCGTCGAACACATTATAAACAATATACTAGGTCGAGATTTAAAAAAAATATTTCCATGTTTTTGTAGTGAATAGAAGTGTGCGATCGAAAAGTCGAATTCGGAACGGAGGTTAATTTTGGAGAAATTTTTATAGTTCTATACTCGCAAACACTTTTTGCGTCTGTGTCTGTCTGGCTGTCCGTGTGTCTGTGGTCAAAAAGTGACATAAATCGTCATACTTCCGAAAAAAAATTATGATACTCAATGCAATTTTCAGGAAGTTTTCTGTCAGTGAATAAGCAAAATTAGCCGTTTCAAGGTTAAGGATAACACACAGTAATTCCGAAATGTAAAATTCAAAGTTTTTTCTGTTTCAATTTTTACAGACTATAAGAGTCAATATTTTTAAACGTTTGTGGTCTTGAAATGTTTACTATGGCATGCAGATCACCCTTGATATTTTACCTATTGGCCAAAACAGTTCTTCCACGCCATGAAAATTTTCACTAGTGCGAATTTTGTATTTTAATTTTTACAGGGCGAAGAAACTCAATATATTTGAACGCTCCAGGTCTTAGAATTTCCTGGAAGGTAACATACCGTACTTCCTTCCGTGTTATTCGCATATTGACAATATTCCCATATTGAAAATTCCTAGTCGTATACATTGGTCATCCATTTTTCCGCCATTCATATCGCCAAAAGACTGTCATTCATAAATACAATCGATGTGCTTTGAACTCAACGCGAAATTAGTTTATCTGGTAGTCTGCGAACAAACGTTTTTCCAATTGGTATCACCTACATCTTTCGGTCAGCTACATACTTTAAAATGATTAAGTTTTGATGAAGTTCTCGAAGATTAAAGTTAAAAAAGCTGGAAATTTGATAGATCGGAATGAAAAAATCAAAGCATTGAGGGCGGAGTTACATGACCAATAACCTCGGCCTC
>JASJUZ010000875.1:0-53102 GCA_037159825.1 Tupiocoris notatus
GATATAACCAAAATTATAAAATCAAGAAACTAATACGAAGGCCGCAACGTTAGTACACTACAACTGTTTTGAAAAAAAGAAAGAAAAGTAGAAAAACCTACGAATTAGGTTAATAATGCAGAAGTGCAGTATCTGAGCCTAACAATACAAGCCAAGTATCATAAAATGAGGTCATTTTCATAGCAATGACACCCAAAAATTTATGACCGTCCCTGAAGGGGGAATCAAGTAATTTACACATCGCTACAAACATTAAAGAACTTCAAGCATTCAAATATACTGATTTTTCCAATGATGGTTAAAAATCAATTTTAATACGGGAGCAATCGATGTTTTTAGGGACCTATGTTTGGGACTGCATAATTTCTAAACGAAAACTGTTTTTCCTTAGTTTGAAGACAAAAATTGTTCAAATTTAACTCTAGTTTACGTGATATAAGTTTGGTATTGATTGAACCAAGCGTAGATACTTTTCAGGCCGTAATTCTAAAAAAATTGTTTCGAAATCACGTTTTTTGAACTATTTATGCTTGTAGAAAAAAAAACTACGTTAGTCATAGAATTTTCGTTAACAGGTTTGAATTCAGCATTACTTTTTCAACAAATTACATGGTTTTGAGGGCCAAATCCTGTCATTATAATGCACAAACGTTGGGTGAATTTCTGAAATTTTGTTCGGATCCTCTCATTCAGTGTAATTGCGGATAGGCTCGAGAAAATCATAACTCTATTATCATTTGAGAAATACAGAACAAGTAAATTGGAGCATTTCAGTAATCAAAAATGGTGTACTAAATTATTTGAGTTTTGTAAGGTGGATCAATGGGATCAAAGCATCCGGTACGTAGACCATGAGTCTCAAATCAGTGGATAGATTATTCCATTAATTTCTAACGTTCAAACTCACTCTCAATCAACATAATAACATTGAAAGTAGTTAGGTAATCATTATAGTTTAGATCTTCAGTGTCCAACAGATTTATGAATTTTGTTTGGTCTGTTAATAGTAAGTGACAAAACCACAATGGAGAAAGCTTGGGCAAATTTTGTGAAGAGAGCTGTCCATAATTGTATGACACTAAAAAAAGAAAAAAAAAGTTTAAGAAAATAATAAAACCAACTTTGAAAATTATCTGCCTATAATACAAACTCTGAAAAGGAAAAAAATAACAAAAATGTCGCAACTTCGCGGCAACTACCTGCATGTTATTTCTTGAACATTTAACGCTAAATTCAAATCTTTCAACGAAAATTCTATGACTAACGTAGTTTTTTTTCTACAACCATATATATTCCAAAAACGTGATTTTGAAACAAATTTTTAAGAAATACGGCCTTAGAAGTATTATTTACTTTTAGTCCAATCAATACCAAACTTTGATTACGTAAACTAGTCTTAAATGTGAACAATTTAGGTTTACAAACTATGAAAAAACAGTTTTCGTTTAGAAGTTATGAGGTCTCATACATAGGTCTATAAAAACATATTGATTTTTTACCATCGTTGGAAAGCTCTTGCTAAGTACTTCCAAGTGCAATAGTGTTCATATTTTTTTCTCGACGTGGCTGGGTACTAGAAAAACCTCAAAAAAGTGAAACCACTCATCGCATTTGCAAGGTTTTTGTAAAAGTTATTAGCTTGCAAAATCAAAAGTTGCTATTTTCGCAAAAATCACTTTTTCCAGCATTTCTCCGAATCTGGGGCTGTAACTACTGGATGGATTTTGTTTTAATTTGGGACCTACCAGGATAGTATCCCTCTCAAAAATAAGTTTAAAAAGTAATCTCATCGACTTACAGGGGCTGAACACCAGCCCTATCACACAATTTATACTGAACGCTGACTTCTTTCACCAAATATTTAGCTGCATGTATCCCAGAAATTTTATTCCCCAATCATGAATCAGTTTATCACTCCACAAACAAAAAATTGCCACCATCCTCACGTATTTGATGATTAGGTCGATAAACCGACTGTCCTGTTTATACTGCTCCACTTCCTTGAATTGCATGATGGTATCTTCAAGAAGCGGTATCAGATTCACTTCTTTGCCATGTTTTGGGCAACTCTGTTCAATCCAATCGACATAGTCATGCCGCGGCGGTAGGGGGTCATTTCCATCATATGTCATATTTTTCATGCTCCCTGAAAAATATCATCAACTCAAATCACACAGATTGAAATTAATTAGAAACAAGAAAAATTAAAAACAGCTATAATATACAAACTCTCGCTCTTTTTGGAGTTTCGCCCGAAGTTCAACATCACTCAGGGCACGAAGTGCTAATCCAAGTTTGCTTGCTCTCGTCCCTGCTCCAGGGGTTGGATGTTCTTCTTACAAAGTTCCAACGTATCAGGAGCCATCCTTAACCACTCTGAAACAACACGTTGTTAAACAACGTTCACTACGCACAATCATGCTCGACTGATTTATTTATTACCAAACTTTTGATTCCACACATAAATGCATGATCATATTTATGTGACTCCAACTAGTAACTGTGTTGAAGTGTACATAGATAACACAGAACATACATGATCTAGTCAGTAACAGATATAACCAAAATTATAAAATCAAGAAACTAATACGAAGGCCGCAACGTTAGTACACTACAACTGTTTTGAAAAAAGAAAGAAAAGTAGAAAAACCTACGAATTAGGTTAATAATGCAGAAGTGCAGTATCTGAGCTTAACAATACAAGCCAAGTATCATAAAATGAGGTCATTTTCATAGCAATGACACTCAAAAATTTATGACCGTCCCTGAAGGGGGAATCAAGTAATTTACACATCGCTACAAACATTAAAGAACTTCAAGCATTCAAATATACTGATTTTCCCAATGATGGTTAAAAATCAATTTTAATACGGGAGCAATCGATGTTTTTAGGGACCTATGTTTGGGACTGCATAATTTCTAAACGAAAACTGTTTTTCCTTAGTTTGAAGACTAAAATTGTTCAAATTTAAGTCTAGTTTACGTGATATAAGTTTGGTATTGATTGAACCAAGCGTAGATAATTTCGGTGGAAACGTCAAATTGTTCGGAATAATTACTATCACAAATGGATAGTCTTTCTAAATCAATATTGAAGCGAAGGAATAATTAACCAGTGTACAATCATTTGCAGCGTTTTTATTGGATATTCGGATTCTACATGCCTTGAAACGTAAAACATCAAATTTTGAGGAAGGGTTATAAAAATTTTTTTCTTGGGCGATTACAATGGTTTATTATTGAGCCAATCCAGTTCGCCATAATTGGCGAACTTGACATAAGTTATCAACATTTTAATTTTCTGATTATTAGAATATCCTATAGCTGACACTTGAACGTTCTTACAGTCTTTAATCATAACCGGTGTTGTGGATACGAAAATACAGGAGTCCAGCATGATTTCAACAAAATCTCAAGAATTGTTACATCGTTTCAAATTGTGTTTGGATATTATGTACTATGAAAAAGTATTTTCGAACCCTCCTACTCAATAGCACAGCAAATCACTTCAACGCATGCCACATGTTGCATTTAGAGACCGACCATGAGATGAGGCGTATGAAAGCAAATAAATAGCAACGTAGTAAACTTACCATAATAGAAGTTCGGACGAAGAAGAAAAATAAACACTTGGCGCGAGGTGATACGAGACTGAGCACAGCGGACGTTCGTGCCAGGCGCGAGGAGATACGAGACTGAGGTGAAAGGCCGTACCAGCCGCGAGAGCTCTGCCTTGCCTAGCCTTGAGAAGGTGGGCGGGGCGGGCCTTATGTCTCGTTCGGGACCGAATGTGAGCGGCAGTCTCAATAATTTTTTCTTAAATTATATTTTACCTTGTATAGTGTAATTATATTTACCTTTATTACCTATATTTTTCTCCTACTCTAACATGATTAAATTGATACCTACATGAACAATGAACTAACTAGTAGCTTTTTAATTTGTGAAATAATCAAAAGAAATTATGCCGATCTTCCAACAAACAAAACTCTTCTCAAAAATCTTCTAAACAAAAAAATTACCCAACATGCTTTCTAACTCAGCCAGTAGGATTTATTTGCTCCGAGCATTTTTCTGCAGAAGATTTCGAACGAGATCTAAAGGTGTATAATTAGGATGGGGTATCTTAACAAGATCAAAGAAGAGGACAATTAAAAAAAAGAAGAAGATTTTCTTCTGACAACAAAACCTCAAAGAAAATGGCAAAAATGATAAATTAATTGTAATTTATTTTTTAATAAAGTTTTTTGTTCTTCAAAAACGTTGTTTTTTTATTGCTACTGTGTTCTTTGATAAATTTGTTGAACTTAAGATTTTGATATGCTCCAAGAATATTATACAACATTCTAAAAATATTCTCCAACAGTTATGAACATAAAACAATAATGAACAAAAAAAAAAGTTGAATGAGTACATTCATGCTAAACTTTACTTTCTACGTACCTGTCATTTTTGCACCAATAGTAGCTAGCCTCAACTCCATTGATCACTAAGAAACTAGTATTGATGGCATGCTATTTTCAGAAGGAAAAGATATATATGGTTCACATGCCATTGGTGGCGAAACACTGGTTTTCTGGACAATTTTGCTCGTCAACTTGCTCAATTTTGATGCTATTCAAATGGGATCTATATTATTATGTCGGTGGAAAATACATAAGAAACGACCAATCGTACATCTCAAAAATTCAGTTGATTTTTATCAGACTAGATATCCTAGAAAAATTTTATTGAAAATAAATGTAGACACAAAAAGTAAAGGACATTGTTAAGCTGAGTCAAATAACACAAAATTTATTGGAATCTGATGTAAAAACGTCAATATCAATCATTTTTTCCCACTTTTTTTTCAACGGTGATTTATTTTTTTTAACTTCATCAGTGAAGAACGTTAGAAATGAGAAAATAGTGTCTCAAAAATAAAATATCTGAATCTTTACGATTAGGTAAGTATTTTAAAAGTCAATTTTTAAATTATTTGAATTCTATCAGATTATTTTTGTATCATTTAATTCTAAGTATGGTTATAGATAAAAAAAAAATTTTATCGAGAAAAAATGATAATTAATAGTAAGTAATGAAATTCCGCTGCCAAAGGTTAGTTAAAAGCTATCTAACTAGTGTTTGTCTTTATACCAGTGACGTCATGCCGTGCGGGTTAGTATCGGATCGAGCCCACCTGTCACCTTGGGTCGGTGTATAAATTACAAGGCGGGCTCGAACATCAAGGGGCAGCTTCCTCTGACGTCACTGGTATAAACCTTCCTCAAAGCCTCATCAGACTTTCATCGCAACAACATTACTTCTCCGCTTTCCTTTCAATGTGAAGGTTTTGTGTACGCCAAGTTTTTTATTACAGTTTTAATAGAGAGTTTCATCAAGGGTTTTTAAAAATCATTGTTAATAAGAAATGGGAAAACCAGTTGTAGTGCGTGCGATTGCGGAATGCCGTGACACGATCTTTCTTTTCACCGGTAAGTTCACTATTTTAATTATTTATTGCCCGTAGATCCATTCTAAAATGCATAATTATTTAGTATCATGATTACCGTTATTAAATTTGAAGAATGTATTGGCTGTAATATTAATTGTGGAAAACTCTGAATTCTAAACATGCCTCGGCCAGTTTGTCAGTGTACTTGTTCTCTCAACTCTTGTGTTTTAAATATGTGTATTAATTAATTGCTATTTTGTCATATTTCCTACAGATAAATCCATTAGGAAGCAATGGATCGCTAAGTGCCGGAGAAAATGACGATTGGAATCCCAATACCAGTAGGATTTATTTTTTGCTTCGATCATTTTGCTGCAGACAATTTCGAACGAGATCTAAAGGTGTATAATTAGGATGAGGTATCTTAACAAGATCAAAGAAGAACACAATTAAAAAACAAAAACGAAAAAGATTTTCTTCTGACAACAAAACCTCAAAGAAAATGGCAAAAATGATCAATTAATTGTAATTTATTTTTTAATAAAGTTTTTTGTTCTTAAAAAACGTTGTTTTTTAATTGCTACTGCGTTCTTTGATAAATTTGTTGAACTTAAGATTTTGATATGCTCCAAGAATATAATAATATACAACATTCTAAAAATATTTTCCAACAGTTACGAACATAAAACAATAATGTACAAAAAAGTTGAATGAATGCATGCTAAACTTTACTTTCCATGTACCTGTCATTTTTGTACCAATATCAGCCTCAACACCATTGATCATTAAGAAACTAGTATTGATCGCATGCTATATTCACATGCCATTGGTGGCGAAACACTGGTTTTCTGGACAATTTTGCTCAACAACTTGCTCAATTTTGATGCTATTCAAATGGGATCTATTTGTCGGTATAAGAAAAACATACACAAGAAGAAAAAATACATAAGAAAAGAAATACATGAGAAACGACCCATCGTACATCTCAAAAATTCAAATAAAGTTTATTGAAAATAAATGTAGACACAAAAAGTAAAGGACATTGTTAGCTGAGTCAAATAACATAAAATTTATTGAAATCTGATGTAAAAACGTCAATATCGATCATTTTTTATGGATTTTGATCTTCATCAAAAATGATCGATATGTGAATTGCGAAACGTGAATTGCGTGAAGTGCGCAAACTAAAGCAGTGTAAGTCTACAGACAATGAAAAATACAGCAAATAATAGTACAGTGGTTTATTATTCCTTTTTTTCAATAGTCATTTTAAGAATATCCATTAGTGATGATACTTATTCCGAACATTTGTGAAACAGATTGGTAGCTATGTGGGAAAACTCCGTAACAACTATTGTAATTATTTTAATCATTGCTATTATTCTTAATTTCGAAATGAAATGCTAATTTTTTCGCCTAACGGTACAGTTGAATAGGGTGTTTGACGACCATTCCAACGCGTATACAACAATTTTTATAGCTCCAAGAACTCTCAAGTAATTCCCTCATGCCAACTTTGTGAAAACCTCCCAAATTTTACACACAAACTGCGATAGCTCGAGAACCAATAAAGCTACCGACCCCGCGATGGTGTTATCCGATTCAGCGTCCAAAAATCTATAGAAATGGATATCAAACACACCTTTTTCTGAGAAACGTTGGGAAATACGAATATTCTCCCCCTCAAAAATACCCTGAAAATTGAGATAGCGATTTGGCGAAAGAATTGAGCCGTTGTCAGGCCACGATTGATTTTTTGTGAAATTTCAAAAATGTAACTATAATAGTTTCCTCCAAAAAGTGATGGCGGCGTACGGCAGACGGACAGGATTTTTTCTACTGGATATTCGGATCCTATATGCCTTGAAACGTAAATTGTAAAATGTTGAGGGGGTTAGTAAAATTTGGGAGATTTTCACAAATTGGGCATAAAGGTATAACTCGAGAATCGTTGGCGCTATGAAAATCGTAATCTTGTTGGAATGGTCGTCAAATGGTCTCTTCAACTATAAAGTTAGACGAAAAATGTACCTTTTAATTTAATGTTTGAGCAAGTTATGATAGTTTTCCCAAATCATTACCTATTGAATCGAAGGAATAATAAACCACTCATCGCATTTGCAAGGTTTTTGTAAAAGTTATTAGCTTGCAAAATCAAAAGTTGCTATTTTCGCAAAAATCACTTTTTCCAGCATTTCTCCGAATCTGGGGCTGTAACTACTGGATGGATTTTGTTTTAATTTGGGACCTACCAGGATAGTATCCCTCTCAAAAATAAGTTTAAAAAGTAATCTCATCGACTTACAAGGGCTGAACACCAGCCCTATCACACAATTTATACTGAACGCTGACTTCTTTCACCAAATATTTAGCTGCATGTATCCCAGAAATTTTATTCCCCAATCATGAATCAGTTTATCACTCCACAAACAAAAAATTGCCACCATCCTCACGTATTTGATGATTAGGTCGATAAACCGACTGTCCTGTTTATACTGCTCCACTTCCTTGAATTGCATGATGGTATCTTCAAGAAGCGGTATCAGATTCACTTCTTTGCCATGTTTTGGGCAACTCTGTTCAATCCAATCGACATAGTCATGCCGCGGCGGTAGGGGGTCATTTCCATCATATGTCATATTTTTCATGCTCCCTGAAAAATATCATCAACTCAAATCACACAGATTGAAATTAATTAGAAACAAGAAAAATTAAAAACAGCTATAATATACAAACTCTCGCTCTTTTTGGAGTTTCGCCCGAAGTTCAACATCACTCAGGGCACGAAGTGCTAATCCAAGTTTGCTTGCTCTCGTCCCTGCTCCAGGGGTTGGATGTTCTTCTTACAAAGTTCCAACGTATCAGGAGCCATCCTTAACCACTCTGAAACAACACGTTGTTAAACAACGTTCACTACGCACAATCATGCTCGACTGATTTATTTATACCAAACTTTTGATTCCACACATAAATGCATGATCATATTTATGTGACTCCAACTAGTAACTGTGTTGAAGTGTACATAGATAACACAGAACATACATGATCTAGTCAGTAACAGATATAACCAAAATTATAAAATCAAGAAACTAATACGAAGGCCGCAACGTTAGTACACTACAACTGTTTTGAAAAAAAGAAAGAAAAGTAGAAAAACCTACGAATTAGGTTAATAATGCAGAAGTGCAGTATCTGAGCCTAACAATACAAGCCAAGTATCATAAAATGAGGTCATTTTCATAGCAATGACACCCAAAAATTTATGACCGTCCCTGAAGGGGGAATCAAGTAATTTACACATCGCTACAAACATTAAAGAACTTCAAGCATTCAAATATACTGATTTTTCCAATGATGGTTAAAAATCAATTTTAATACGGGAGCAATCGATGTTTTTAGGGACCTATGTTTGGGACTGCATAATTTCTAAACGAAAACTGTTTTTCCTTAGTTTGAAGACAAAAATTGTTCAAATTTAACTCTAGTTTACGTGATATAAGTTTGGTATTGATTGAACCAAGCGTAGATACTTTTCAGGCCGTAATTCTAAAAAAATTGTTTCGAAATCACGTTTTTTGAACTATTTATGCTTGTAGAAAAAAAAACTACGTTAGTCATAGAATTTTCGTTAACAGGTTTGAATTCAGCATTACTTTTTCAACAAATTACATGGTTTTGAGGGCCAAATCCTGTCATTATAATGCACAAACGTTGGGTGAATTTCTGAAATTTTGTTCGGATCCTCTCATTCAGTGTAATTGCGGATAGGCTCGAGAAAATCATAACTCTATTATCATTTGAGAAATACAGAACAAGTAAATTGGAGCATTTCAGTAATCAAAAATGGTGTACTAAATTATTTGAGTTTTGTAAGGTGGATCAATGGGATCAAAGCATCCGGTATGTAGACCAAGAGTCTCAAATCAGTGGATAGATTATTCCATTAATTTCTAACGTTCAAACTCACTCTCAATCAACATAATAACATTGAAAGTAGTTAGGTAATCATTATAGTTTAGATCTTCAGTGTCCAACAGATTTATGAATTTTGTTTGGTCTGTTGGTAGTAAGTGACAAAACCACAATGAAGAAAGCTTGGGCAAATTTTGTGAAGAGAGCTGTCCATAATTGTATGACACTAAAAAAAGAAAAAAAAAGTTTAAGAAAATAATAAAACCAACTTTGAAAATTATCTGCCTATAATACAAACTCTGAAAAGGAAAAAAATAACAAAAATGTCGCAACTTCGCGGCAACTACCTGCATGTTATTTCTTGAACATTTAACGCTAAATTCAAATCTTTCAACGAAAATTCTATGACTAACGTAGTTTTTTTTCTACAACCATATATATTCCAAAAACGTGATTTTGAAACAAATTTTTAAGAAATACGGCCTTAGAAGTATTATTTACTTTTAGTCCAATCAATACCAAACTTTGATTACGTAAACTAGTCTTAAATGTGAACAATTTAGGTTTACAAACTATGAAAAAACAGTTTTCGTTTAGAAGTTATGAGGTCTCATACATAGGTCTATAAAAACATATTGATTTTTTACCATCGTTGGAAAGCTCTTGCTAAGTACTTCCAAGTGCAATAGTGTTCATATTTTTTTCTCGACGTGGCTGGGTACTAGAAAAACCTCAAAAAAGTGAAACCACTCATCGCATTTGCAAGGTTTTTGTAAAAGTTATTAGCTTGCAAAATCAAAAGTTGCTATTTTCGCAAAAATCACTTTTTCCAGCATTTCTCCGAATCTGGGGCTGTAACTACTGGATGGATTTTGTTTTAATTTGGGACCTACCAGGATAGTATCCCTCTCAAAAATAAGTTTAAAAAGTAATCTCATCGACTTACAGGGGCTGAACACCAGCCCTATCACACAATTTATACTGAACGCTGACTTCTTTCACCAAATATTTAGCTGCATGTATCCCAGAAATTTTATTCCCCAATCATGAATCAGTTTATCACTCCACAAACAAAAAATTGCCACCATCCTCACGTATTTGATGATTAGGTCGATAAAACGACTGTCCTGTTTATACTGCTCCACTTCCTTGAATTGCATGATGGTATCTTCAAGAAGCGGTATCAGATTCACTTCTTTGCCATGTTTTGGGCAACTCTGTTCAATCCAATCGACATAGTCATGCCGCGGCGGTAGGGGGTCATTTCCATCATATGTCATATTTTTCATGCTCCCTGAAAAATATCATCAACTCAAATCACACAGATTGAAATTAATTAGAAACAAGAAAAATTAAAAACAGCTATAATATACAAACTCTCGCTCTTTTTGGAGTTTCGCCCGAAGTTCAACATCACTCAGGGCACGAAGTGCTAATCCAAGTTTGCTTGCTCTCGTCCCTGCTCCAGGGGTTGGATGTTCTTCTTACAAAGTTCCAACGTATCAGGAGCCATCCTTAACCACTCTGAAACAACACATTGTTAAACAACGTTCACTACGCACAATCATGCTCGACTGATTTATTTATTACCAAACTTTTGATTCCACACATAATTGCATGATCATATTTATGTGACTCCTACTAGTAACTGTGTTGAAGTGTACATAGATAACACAGAACATACATGATCTAGTCAGTAACAGATATAACCAAAATTATAAAATCAAGAAACTAATACGAAGGCCGCAACGTTAGTACACTACAACTGTTTTGAAAAAAGAAAGAAAAGTAGAAAAACCTACGAATTAGGTTAATAATGCAGAAGTGCAGTATCTGAGCCTAACAATACAAGCCAAGTATCATAAAATGAGGTCATTTTCATAGCAATGACACTCAAAAATTTATGACCGTCCCTGAAGGGGGAATCAAGTAATTTACACATCGCTACAAACATTAAAGAACTTCAAGCATTCAAATATACTGATTTTTCCAATGATGGTTAAAAATCAATTTTAATACGGGAGCAATCGATGTTTTTAGGGACCTATGTTTGGGACTGCATAATTTCTAAACGAAAACTGTTTTTCCTTAGTTTGAAGACTAAAATTGTTCAAATTTAAGTCTAGTTTACGTGATATAAGTTTGGTATTGATTGAACCAAGCGTAGATAATTTCGGTGGAAACGTCAAAATTGTTCGGAATAATTACTATCACAAATGGATAGTCTTTCTAAATCAATATTGAAGCGAAGGAATAATTAACCAGTGTACAATCATTTGCAGCGTTTTTATTGGATATTCGGATTCTACATGCCTTGAAACGTAAAACATCAAATTTTGAGGAAGGGTTATAAAAATTTTTTTCTTGGGCGATTACAATGGTTTATTATTGAGCCAATCCAGTTCGCCATAATTGGCGAACTTGACATAAGTTATCAACATTTTAATTTTCTGATTATTAGAATATCCTATAGCTGACACTTGAACGTTCTTACAGTCTTTAATCATAACCGGTGTTGTGGATACGAAAATACAGGAGTCCAGCATGATTTCAACAAAATCTCAAGAATTGTTACATCGTTTCAAATTGTGTTTGGATATTATGTACTATGAAAAAGTATTTTCGAACCCTCCTACTCAATAGCACAGCAAATCACTTCAACGCATGCCACATGTTGCATTTAGAGACCGACCATGAGATGAGGCGTATGAAAGCAAATAAATAGCAACGTAGTAAACTTACCATAATAGAAGTTCGGACGAAGAAGAAAAATAAACACTTGGCGCGAGGTGATACGAGACTGAGCACAGCGGACGTTCGTGCCAGGCGCGAGGAGATACGAGACTGAGGTGAAAGGCCGTACCAGCCGCGAGAGCTCTGCCTTGCCTAGCCTTGAGAAGGTGGGCGGGGCGGGCCTTATGTCTCGTTCGGGACCGAATGTGAGCGGCAGTCTCAATAATTTTTTCTTAAATTATATTTTACCTTGTATAGTGTAATTATATTTACCTTTATTACCTATATTTTTCTCCTACTCTAACATGATTAAATTGATACCTACATGAACAATGAACTAACTAGTAGCTTTTTAATTTGTGAAATAATCAAAAGAAATTATGCCGATCTTCCAATAATTCAATATTGAGTAGTTCATTGATTTTTAAGCTAGAATAGCATTATTTTAAGGACAAAAATCATATTATGCGAATTGACCAGCTCTTGGAATGTTTGACTTGGATGGACAGTTCTACGCCCTCTCTCTTGCTCAACATGTTATCTTATCTGTTACTACTTACTGTACTGTGATAATTTATTATTCATTCTCGAACTTTCGTTTGTCTTCCCGTTAACTATTTTGATTTTTGCTATATTTCGCTAATAAACTAATTAATATTAGTTTCGTGTTTTTCCCAGCGTCGTTTACTCTTACTCTTCTCAACAGGTTATGGTCATTTGCACGGCGCGCGCTAATGCGTAAATTGTTTTTTACGCGGGTGATTATTTTCGAAAGCCGGTTGCCCTTTGTTTACGTTCGATTTCCTTTTTTCGTTCGGCCGCGTGCGTGATAATTTCGCCTCGCCATAAATCAATCGTCAATAATTTACGACTAATTCGACGTTATTACCCGTTCTATTGGGTGTTAATTTCCAAAACTGGCTATTCCGAGTAAAGATGATTCTCGAAGATAAAGGACTCGTCTATGTCTTATCAGACGTGGAGCCCGCTCATCGCGTCAACTTCAGTTCCGCCGACGTTTCTGCTATAAATTTGATTATTCCATTGACCATTTTCTCGTTGTGGACACCATCGTTCGTGAGTTAGAGGATCTCGGATCGAAGTTTGATGAGTCAGATAAAATCTGCCACTTGTTGCTAACCCTTCCTCACGAATATGATACAGTCACAACTGAAATACCTAGTGTTTTGTCAAAGCAAGGTTGTTGGATGAGGAGATAAAGTGTGGTGTTAATTAAAAACTCATTGACAATGATATTGATTTATTTAAACATACATTGATTGTTTACCACATTTTCTATGTATAAAACTATTGGCACCCAATCGACCTAATATGCTGCCCTAACCAGTCCGAAGGGGTGAAAAATCTTTGCCGAATTAGTGAACCAATAGTGGAAAAAGGCACTAAGTTATTCTACTTCTCGACCCTATTGATTTAAGAAACCAGTTAAAATCATTTTCAACGGTTTATGTCCTTTTTCAGGCTTTGTTGAGGAAGAAGATACTTTTTCGGTTATGGAAACGGACGTCAAGATTGAGTCACAGTCAATCTGAAGGTGAATTACAAGTATGTGGCGTATTCATTAATTTGCTTTACAAAACATTCCTCACTTCCATAAAATTACTCGAGTGATTATTATTGTATAAAATTATCTAACAACTGGTCAACTCTTCAACATTGTGTATTGGTTTCAGGAGCGATTCGAGCCTACTACCTTCAGTTGTTCACATTACCTGTAGAGTACGGTCTCGGCAGAACATAGACGTGTTCATTTCATTCTCATCGAGCAATATAATTATTTCGCTGTTATTTACACCAACCAAGATTTAAAAAAAATATAGGTAAACTCTGTACATTGGGCAATAAAAATCCTCAAAAAATTATACATGCTGTCTTATCCCTTTTCAACCTGCATGCAACTTAGAGTGGCCCCAAAAGTTAACAAGACCTTTCAGTTTCAGTCTACTGCACTCTGCTACTAGGAGTTAATTACTGTATTCATTGTTGTGGGTAAGAAAAAAGTGAGACAATGGAAAATATGCATTACACATTTATTTTTGGCAATACATCAGAAAATACCCTTTTTCAGGACATTAATTTTCAAGAAGGTGATAAGTCGATTGAGAGGGGGTGAATATTATTTAGGTAAATATTTCGGCTCTGAATGGGCACCATCAACTGATAACTGGTCGATCAAACAGAATATTTCTCATTCCTCTCCACTATCATCCCCCATTGGTCGTTTTCTTTATTTCTTCATCTCTTCAGCCAGCACAGGTACAGCTTCTTTTATGCACGGGAAGGCTTCTCAAAATCCCAGCTCTGAAAAATGGCAAGTGGACAGCGGATGAATGACAAGGTTTATACTGCAAGAGTTGTATCATTCTTCAAAATTCAAGGAAAGAACTGTAGGTAGGTATGTATCAGGTACCTAAATAATGTACGACCTAACTGAAAAAATGGAGTTGTTCATTTAATATAAATAAAACACTATCAAATTGAAAATTTAGATAGGTGAACATGGACGGCTAGAACAAGCTACCAGCTATAAATGGAGCCCTCAGCTTCAGCTGATACGCTCGCTATCTTTCTACCTACTGCAAATATAAATTCCCTTTCACAAAAAAATTAAAATAAATAAACAAAAAAATTACCCAACATGCTTTCGAACTCAGCCAGTAGGATTTATTTGCTCCGAGCATTTTTCTGCAGAAGATTTCGAACGAGATCTAAAGGTGTATAATTAGGATGAGGTATCTTAACAAGATCAAAGAAGAGGACGATTAAAAAAAAGAAAAAGATTTTCTTCTGACAACAAAACCTCAAAGAAAATGGCAAAAATGATAAATTAATTGTAATTTATTTTTTAATAAAGTTTTTTGTTCTTCAAAAACGTTGTTTTTTTATTGCTACTGTGTTCTTTGATAAATTTGTTGAACTTAAGATTTTGATATGCTCCAAGAATATTATACAACATTCTAAAAATATTCTCCAACAGTTATGAACATAAAACAATAATGAACAAAAAAAAAAGTTGAATGAGTACATTCATGCTAAACTTTACTTTCTATGTACCTGTCATTTTTGCACCAATAGTAGCTAGCCTCAACTCCATTGATCACTAAGAAACTAGTATTGATCGCATGCTATTTTCAGAAGGAAAAGATATATATTATGGTTCACATGCCATTGGTGGCGAAACACTGGTTTTCTGGACAATAAATTTTGCTCATCAACTTGCCCAATTTTGATGCTATTCAAATGGGATCTATATTATTATGTCGGTGGAAAATACATAAGAAACGACCAATCGTACATCTCAAAAATTCAGTTGATTTTTATCAGACTAGATATCCTAGAAAAAGTTTATTGAAAATAAATGTGGACACAAAAAGTAAAGGACATTGTTAAGCTGAGTCAAATAACACAAAATTTATTGAAATCTGATGTAAAAACGTCAATATCAATCATTTTTTCCCACTTTTTTTCAACGGTGATTTATTTTTTTAACTTCATCAGTGAAGAACGTTAGAAATGAAAAAATAGTGTTTCAAAAATAAAATATCTGAATCTTTACGATTAGGTAAGTATTTTAAAAGTCAATTTTTAAATTATTTGAATTCTATCAGATTATTTTTGTATCATTTAATTCTAAGTATGGTTATAGATAAAAAAAAAATTTTATCGAGAAAAAATGATAATTAATAGTACCTAAGTAATGAAATTCCGCTGCCAAAGGTTAGTTAAAAGCTATCTAACTAGTGTTTGTCTTTATACCAGTGACGTCATGCCGTGCGGGTTAGTATCGGATCGAGCCCACCTGTCACCTTGGGTCGGTGTATAAATTACAAGGCGGGCTCGAACATCAAGGGGCAGCTTCCTCTGACGTCACTGGTATAAACCTTCCTCAAAGCCTCATCAGACTTCGAGACTTTCGAACGAGATCTAAAGGTGTATAATTAGGATGAGGTATCTTAACAAGATCAAAGAAGAGGACAATTAAAAAACAAAAACGAAAAAGATTTTCTTCTGACAACAAAACCTCAAAGAAAATGGCAAAAATGATCAATTAATTGTAATTTATTTTTTAATAAAGTTTTTTGTTCTTAAAAAACGTTGTTTTTTAATTGCTACTGCGTTCTTTGATAAATTTGTTGAACTTAAGATTTTGATATGCTCCAAGAATATAATAATATACAACATTCTAAAAATATTTTCCAACAGTTACGAACATAAAACAATAATGTACAAAAAAGTTGAATGAATGCATGCTAAACTTTGTTGAAATAATCATTTCGATGTATCGATATATTGCCTTGTGTTCTACTCTGCTGCCATTTTTGATTACAGTCACACAGTTGCGTTCATGTCGTGCAGTTACTCTATCCCAGACTTCCACTTAATTAGCGAATCCCCTTAAACTATAAAAGGTTATGGGCCCAGATGTACCAATAGTTACATTTTTGCGCGAGGACCATTAGAGAGTAATTGAAGTTATCGTTCACTACGGTTGCCCCGACAGAGTGGTACCAGTCTTCGATACACATTCAACATGTCTTCGACCTCGTCCGCCGCTGCTACAATCGCGCAGCAATATCCTCAACTCTCAAGTGAGAATTTCGCGAATTGGAAATTCAGAGTTAATACTCTTCTTGACGACAAAAAGGTACGTCATGTTTTGGATATATCTATTGCGGAATTCGGACAGCTAGATAAAGCTAAAAAAGATGAATATTTATCCAAAGACGCAACTGCTCGTTCGATTATATTACAAAGTATTACTGATCGGTATATTGGTTACATTAAATCCGCGACCACAGCTCGTGAGATGATGACAAATTTATGTAACGTATTTGAAAGAAAAAGTACCGCCGCTCGTTTCATGGTTACTCGTCGTTTACATAATTTGAAGTGTGGCCCGAACGATGATTTGCAAGAGCATTTTAATAAAATCGAAAACCTGTTTGCCGAACTAATTTCGATGGGGAGTAAAATGGATGAATGTGATAAAATTTGTTCGCTACTACTATCATTACCACCTAAACTTGATAGTGTTGTCACTGCTATTGAAACGATGAATGAAGAACTGACTCTTAGTTTCGTCAAAGGTAAACTCCTCGATGCGGAAATGAAAATGAAAAATGAAGCATCGACATCGTCACAAAATGATGGTGAAACAGCATTTAATTTCTCCCGTTTCAAACATTTCAATGGTCATTCACAACAGCAGCAGCAGAAACGAGGTAATTTTCGATCTAGATACAGTCGTCGATTTCGACACACAGGATTTTCAGGAGGACGCCATTATGCTCAAGAAGCTGCAACCTGCAACGCGTAACGAAGGTGATGCAAACTCGTGCCAATCTTCCACCGAGTTCGATATATCGTTTGTCGCTCTCAATATCGATTGCAACTTATCTCGAAAATCCTCTGATATCTCGATTTTACGTTTCATTATTGACTCTGGCTGTACTAACCATATCGTACGTGAAGATTTACGCGATCTTATGATCGACGTTGTTAAATTGACAAATCCAATAAATATTCGAATTGCAAATGGGCAAACATTAACTGCTAACTATCAAGGAATGCTGATAATGAAACATCCAGATTGTCCGTTCAAAATAGGAATTCCTGCTCTAATTGTCCCTGGAATTGTTCATAATTTATTGTCAGTCAAGTTATTGAACCAAAAAGGATTTGATGTTATTTTTTCAAAAGGACACGCCAAAATTGTAAACGAATCACAACATTTTTCCTTAGATTGTTTCTCACAAAACAATTTATTTTACGTTGATTTCGACCTATATCAAGAAGATTGCATGACAGTCCAGAGCGAAGCAGAGCTTTGGCATCGTCGCCTTGGACATGTTAACAGAAGAGGATTGATGGAAATGGGACTTCCATTTTCTGACAAAATATGTCCATCCTGCATAAAAGGTAAATCAACTCGACTTCCGTTTCGTAAAATTGCTCAGGCAAGGTCAAATCGCGTCGGTGAACTGATTTATTCGGATCTTGCAGGACCAGTCCGAACCCCTACTCTGGATGGGGAAAGGTACTACCAAGTTGTGGTCGACGATTTTTCACATCATTGTGTCGTCTATTTATTGAAAAATAAATCTGAGGCAGAAAACAATCTCATCAAGTACATCGAAAGAATGGAAAATGAACATCAGACAAAAGTTTGTAACTTGCGTTGCGACGTAGGAGGTGAATTCTCGTCAAATCGTTTCAAAAATTACTGTGCCGCCAAAGGAATCAAAATCCAGTACACGATGCCCTATTCAAGCCAAATGAATGGCGTTGCTGAAAGAATGCATCGAACACTCCAAAATAAAACTCGAGCGTTAATGGATGAAACACAACTTCCGAAAGAGCTTTGGGGAGAAGCAATTCGTACATCGGCTTACACCCTCAATCGAACGCCATCTAGCGCCATTGAAGGAAAAATACCTACTGAAGTTTTGTACGGAAAAAGAGATCTCAAACGTTTAAGAGTATTTGGATCACTTGCATGGGCAGTAAAACTTCTGAAAGGTGGCAAATTTGACACTCGAACCTGCAACACAAGATTCGTTGGCTATCAAGATAACGGCTATCGTCTATACAACCATCAAGAAAAGAAGATTGTTACCTCTCGCGATGTTTATTTCAATGAAAATGATTTTGTTTTCAAATCACATCACACAAACTACGACAACCCGCACATCGTGGTGGATGAAGAAGAAGTGAATGATAATCCAATGAACCCTCAATCATCCGAACCTACAAACACCGAACAGCCATCAACATCAGTCGACGACGTGCTCGAAGAAACTAGATTGACATCAACCAAAAGAACTGTGAAGACGCCTAAACACCTTAACGACTACGAGCTTTACTCTGCATATTGTCTGTGCGCAGGTGTACCATCGAATTATCAAGAGGCGATGGCATCTGGGCCAAAGTGGCAAAAAGCTATCACAAAAGAGTTAGAGGCTCACAAACGTTTTGAAACATGGATACCAGCTGAACAACCCATTCATAAAACACCGATTGAGACCAAATGGATCTTCAAAGAAAAATCTGATGGAACATGTAAAGCAAGGCTAGTAGCCAAAGGATTCCAGGAAGAAGACTCCTTCAATACATACGCACCAGTTGCAAGAATGCCAACTGTACGAATGTTTCTGTCAGCAGCATTGCAGAGAGGTTGGGAAATAGTCCAGTTAGATGTTCCCACAGCATTTCTCAATGGCTCTCTTAACAAAGATATTTATATCTACCCACCAGATGGAGTTGAAACAAATTCAGATGTATTAAAGCTGAAAAGACCTCTCTACGGGCTACGAGAAGCGCCTCGATGTTGGAACGATTCATTCCATTCATTCATTGAAAAACATAACATGCACCGTTCTCAAAATGATTTTTGCTTGTATACCAATGATGATACATGGCTTCTACTTTTTGTCGACGACATACTCATTGCTGGAAAATCAAAGGATCTAGTCTCCTCACTCGTTGAAAAGTTCTCTGCCAAAGTCATTGGAAAACCTTACGACTTCCTTGGGTTTCATATCAAATGGGAAGGAAATTTGCTGAGGATAACACAACAAATCTTCATCGAGAAAATGGTCAAGAAATTCAACCTCGTCGATTGCAGACCTACGAAAACGCCGATGGAAGCAAAATTTCAAGCAACAAAGGACGAACAAGTTAATGTACCCTATCGCCAAATCATCGGAGGACTTCTCTACATTTCGCTGGTCAGTCGGCCGGATATTAATTTCCCTGTTTCATATCTCAGCAGATACCTAGATTCCCCAACTTCTCAATTGTGGATGGCAGCCAAACGTATATTGAAATATCTGCATACGACCAAAAACCTTTGTTTGACCTATCAACCTGGAAAGAACAATTTGCTCAACGCCTACAGCGACGCTGACTGGGGTTGCAACACTGAAGACCGCAAGAGTGTCAGTGGATTCGCGATTTTTCATTCGGATAACTTGGTGTCCTGGGGCTCTAAAAAACAATCGGTCGTTGCTCTAAGTTCTTGTGAATCTGAGTACATAAGTGCAGCACTTGCCACATCAGAAATCTTGAGTTTGCGTGGAACACTACTTGATCTTTGTAAAGGAAGTGTGAAAACACTCCTAAACGTTGACAATAAGAGCGCCCTTTCCATGATTCATTCATACGAAAATTCTAAACGTTCAAAGCACATTGATACCAAGGCGCATTTCATAAAAGATATTGTTTCCAAAAATATCATGAATGTTAATTATGTTTCAACAAATGATAATGTAGCTGATATATGTACCAAATCTCTATCGCGTGAAAAGTTCGAACATTTTCGTAAACTAATGAACATAATTTAACTGCTTTCACATGCTAAATTTGAGTGCCCTATGATTATTAACAATTTTTTCCGATGGTATGCTACCGAATCAAAATTGACGGGGGATGTTGAAATAATCATTTCGATGTATCGATATATTGCCTTGTGTTCTACTCTGCTGCCATTTTTGATTACAGTCACACAGTTGCGTTCATGTCGTGCAGTTACTCTATCCCAGACTTCCACTTAATTAGCGAATCCCCTTAAACTATAAAAAACTTTACTTTCCATGTACCTGTCATTTTTGTACCAATATCAGCCTCAACACCATTGATCATTAAGAAACTAGTATTGATCGCATGCTATATTCACATGCCATTGGTAGCGAAACACTGGTTTTCTGGACAATTTTGCTAAACAACTTGCTCAATTTTGATGCTATTCAAATGGGATCTATTTGTCGGTATATGAAAAACATACATAAAGAAGAAAAAATACATGAGAAACGACCCATCGTACATCTCAAAAATTCAAACAAAGTTTATTGAAAATAAATGTAGACACAAAAAGTAAAGGACATTGTTAGCTGAGTCAAATAACATAAAATTTATTGAAATCTGATGTAAAAACGTCAATATCGATCATTTTTTATGGATTTTGATCTTCATCAAAAATGATCGATATGTGAATTGCGAAACGTGAATTGCGTGAAGTGCGCAAACTAAAGCAGTGTAAGTCTACAGACAATGAAAAATACAGCAAATAATAGTACAGTGGTTTATTATTCCTTTTTTTCAATAGTCATTTTAAGAATATCCATTTGTGATGATACTTATTCCGAACATTTGTGAAACAGATTGGTAGCTATGTGGGAAAACTCCGTAACAACTATTGTAATTTTAATCATTGCTATTATTCTTAATTTCGAAATGAAATGCTAATTTTTTCGCCTAACGGTACAGTTGAATAGGGTGTTTGACGACCATTCCAACGCGTATACAACAATTTTTATAGCTCCAAGAACTCTCAAGTAATTCCCTCATGCCAACTTTGTGAAAACCTCCCAAATTTTACACACAAACTGCGATAGCTCGAGAACCATTAAAGCTACCGACCCCGCGATGGTGTTATCCGATTCAGCGTCCAAAAATCTATAGAAATGGATATCAAACACACCTTTTTCTGAGAAACGTTGGGAAATACGAATATTCTCCCCCTCAAAAATACCCTGAAAATTGAGATAGCGATTTGGCGAAAGAATTGAGCCGTTGTCAGGCCACGATTGATATTTTGTGAAATTTCAAAAATGTAACTATAATAGTTTCCTCCAAAAAGTGATGGCGGCGTACGGCAGACGGACAGGATTTTTTCTACTGGATATTCGGATCCTATATTATGCCTTGAAACGTAAAACGTAAAATGTTGAGGGAGTTAGTAAAATTTGGGAGATTTTCACAAATTTATTGGGCATAAAGGTATAACTCGAGAATCGTTGGCGCTATGAAAATCGTAATCTTGTTGGAATGGTCGTCAAATGGTCTCTTCAACTATAAAGTTAGACGAAAAATGTACCTTTTAATTTAATGTTTGAGCAAGTTATGATAGTTTTCCCAAATCATTACCTATTGAATCGAAGGAATAATAAACCACTCATTGCATTTGCACGGTTTTTGTAAAAGTTATTAGCTTGCAAAGTCAAAAGTTGCTATTTTCGCAAAAATCACTTTTTCCAGCATTTCTCCGAATCTGGGGCTGTAACTACTGGATGGATTTTGTTTTAATTTGGGACCTACCAGGATAGTATCCCTCTCAAAAATAAGTTTAAAAAGTAATCTCATCGACTTAGAGGGGCCGAACACCAGCCCTATCACACAATTTATACTGAACGCTGACTTCTTTCACCAAATATTTAGCTGCATGTATCCCAGAAATTTTATTCCCCAATCATGAATCAGTTTATCACTCCACAAACAAAAAATTGCCACCATCCTTACGTATTTGATGATTAGGTCGATAAAACGACTGTCCTGTTTATACTGCTCCACTTCCTTGAATTGCATGATGGTATCTTCAAGGAGCGGTATCAGATTCACTTCTTTGCCATGTTTTGGGCAACTCTGTTCAATCCAATCGACATAGTCATGCCGCGGCGGTAGGGGGTCATTTCCATCATATGTCATATTTTTCATGCTCCCTGAAAAATATCATCAACTCAAATCACACAGATTGAAATTAATAATTAGTAACAAGAAAAATTAAAAACAGCTATAATATACAAACTCTCGCTCTTTTTGGAGTTTCGCCCGAAGTTCAACATCACTCAGGGCACGAAGTGCTAATCCAAGTTTGCTTGCTCTCGTCCCTGCTCCAGGGGTTGGATGTTCTCCTTACAAAGTTCCAACGTATCAGGAGCCATCCTTAACCACTCTGAAACAACACGTTGTTAAACAACGTTCACTACGCACAATCATGCTCGACTGATTTATTTATTACCAAACTTTTGATTCCACACATAATTGCATGATCATATTTTTGTGACTCCTACTAGTAACTGTGTTGAAGTGTACATAGATAACACAGAACATACATGATGTAGTCGGTAACAGATATAACCAAAATTATAAAATCAAGAAACTAGTACGAAGGCCGCAACGTTAGTACACTACAACTGTTTTGAGAAAAAAAAAGAAAAGTAGAAAAACCTACGAATTAGGTTGATAATGCAGAAGTGCAGTATCTGAGCCTAACAACACAAGCCAAGTATCATAAAATGAGGTCATTTTTATAGCAATGACACCCAAAAATTTATGACCGTCCCTGAAGGGGGAATCAAGTAATTTACACATCGCTACAAACATTAAAGAACTTCAAGCATTCAAATATACTGATTTTTCCAATGATGGTTAAAAATCAATTTTAATACGGGAGCAATCGATGTTTTTAGGGACCTATGTTTGGGACTGCATAATTTCTAAACGAAAACTGTTTTTCCTTAGTTTGAAGACTAAAATTGTTCAAATTCAAGCCTAGTTTACGTGATATAAGTTTGGTATTGATTGAACCAAGTGTAGATACTTTTCAGGCCGTAATTCTAAAAAAATTGTTTCGAAATCACGTTTTTTGAACTATTTATGCTTGTAGAAAAAAAAACTACGTTAGTCATAGAATTTTCGTTAACAGGTTTGAATTCAGCATTACTTTTTCAACAAATTACATGGTTTTGAGGGCCAAATCCTGTCATTATAATGCACAAACGTTGGGTGAATTTCTGAAATTTTGTTCGGATCCTCTCATTCAGTGTAATTGCGGATAGGCTCGAGAAAATCATAACTCTATTATCATTTGAGAAATACAGAACAAGTAAATTGGAGCATTTCAGTAATCAAAAATGGTGTACTAAATTATTTCAGTTTTGTAAGGTGGATCAATGGGATCAAAGCATCCGGTATGTAGACCAAGAGTCTCAAATCAGTGGATAGATTATTCCATTAATTTCTAACGTTCAAACTCACTCTCAATCAACATAATAACATTGAAAGTAGTTAGGTAATCATTATAGTTTAGATCTTCAGTGTCCAACAGATTTATGAATTTGGTTTGGTCTGTTGGTAGTGAGTGACAAAACCACCATGAAGAAAGCTTGGGCAAATTTTGTGAAGAGAGCTGTCCATAATTGTATGACACTAAAATAAGAAGAAAAAAAGTTTAAAAAAATAATAAAACCAACTTTGAAAATTATCTGCCTATAATACAAACTCTGAAAAGGAAAAAAATAACAAAAAAAATGTCGCAACTTCGCGGCAACTACCTGCATGTTATTTCTTGAACATTTAACGCTAAATTCAAATCTTTCAAAGAAAATTCTATGACTAACGTAGTTTTTTTTTCTACAACCATATATATTCCAAAAACGTGATTTTGAAACAAATTTTTAAGAAATACGGCCTTAGAAGTATTATTTACTTTTAGTCCAATCAATACCAAACTTTGATTACGTAAACTAGTCTTAAATACGAACAATTTAGGTTTACAAACTATGAAAAAACAGTTTTCGTTTAGAAGTTATGAGGTCTCATACAGAGGTCTATAAAAACATCGATTGCTCCGTCATTATGCCACCTAAAATTGATTTTTTACCATCGTTGGAAAGCTCTTGCTAAGTACTTCCAAGTGCAATAGTGTTCATATTTTTTTCTCGACGTGGCTGGGTACTCGAAAAACCTCAAAAAAGTGAAAGTCGGCATCACGTTTTACTTCCATGTTTACGTAGTAAATGGAAGTATTGAGATCGTCTGAAAAGTCGAATTCGGAACCGAGGTCCTGATGGAAGAAATTTTCATAGTAGTATACTCAGAAACACTTTCTGAACAAGTGTCTGTGTGTCTGTGTGTCTGTGTGTCTGTGTGTCCGTCTGTCCGTCCGTCTGTGGTCACAAACTGACATAAATCGCCATATCTCCCTGAAAAATGGATGAAACCTTATGAAATTTTAAGGGAATGTTTTCCCAGTGATTGTGCAAAATTAGGTCTTTCCGGATTTTGAATTACACACAGTACTTCCGAGATATAAGCGTTCAAAGTTTTTTCTGTTTCGATTTTTACAGGCTATGAGAGTCAATATTTTTCTACGTTTGAGGGCTTGAAATGTCGGTTATGACAAGCAGAAAACACTAGATTTTTTGTATAGTGGGTCACATACAATGCCTCCACGTTATGAGCGTTTTTCACGATTTCACTAGTGCATGTTTTGTATTTTGATTTTTACAGGCCGCAAAACTCAATGTATTTGAATGTTTGAGGTCTTAAAATGTTGGGGTGGACGATTGAATGATGCCTGATTTTTCTGAAATGGGTCACATGCAGTACATCCGCGTTATTTGCACATTTGCTACATTTTGATTTTTATAGACCACAAAAATGAATATATTTGAACGCTGGAGGACTTAAAATGTTTCTATATGACAGTTGAATATCGCTTGATTTTTATTATTGGGGTCACATGCAGTACCTCCTCGTAAAACGCATTTTCAGTTGTTTAATTTGTATTTTTAGGGTCTCTTTGCTATAAATATGTCCAACTTTGACCTCGTTCACAAAACTTGTTTTGTATGGTTTGGATAACACACAGTACTTCCGCTTTATGCCATTTTTTAACTTTTGAGATTTTAATAGACCGCAAGAGTGAATATACATTAGACTTTAAATTTTCTATATGACAGCTGAATATTGCTCGTTTTTTTATTATTGGAGTCACCTGCAGTACTTCCTCGCAAAACGCATTTTCAGTTACTGTACTTTTTGGGGCTCTTGCTATATATTTGACCAACTCTGACCACGTTCACAGAACTTGTTTTGTATAGTTTGGATAACACACAGTACTTCCGCCGTATGCCGTTTTTTGCATTAGAGATTTTTATAGACCACAAGAGTGAATATACTTTAGACTTTGAATTTTTCTTTACGACAGTTGAATTTTGCTTGATTTTTATTATCGGGGTCACGTGCAGTACTTCCTCGTTAAACGCGATTCAGTTATTTCATTCTAGCGCTCTTGTAACTTTCGGGTCTCTGCTTTAAATGTGACCAACAACGATCATGTTTTGTTTTGTTTTGATCACATACCGTACTTCCGCCCTACGCCGTTTATCGCTGTTGAGCTTTTTACAGGGTGCAAAAATCAATACGTTCGACGCTAGAGGTATTAATATTTGTAATGGCGAGTGAATGACGCCTGATCTTTACCGCTAGGGTCATACGTTTCGGCCTTCGTACGATTTTCTCGATTTTATAATTGGTTATACCAGTTACCGACTCAAACATGGAAGTACTGTGTGATCTATGCACACCACTGGTTTTTTACGTTTTCTTCTCTACACGCAATATCAGATTTTTGAACAAAATTGAAGCTAGACACTGCTCTTCGCACGGCACTGGAACTAAACACTAATCGATAGCTTCTTATCGATGAAATAAATCGATGTTTATCTATAGAGTGGAGTAATTGAATCGAACCAGTTAAGTCGATATAGGTTTTTGCCGCTCTTTTATAAAAGATACTACAAAATAGTACGTTGACTCATGCATTTCCAGTTTTCTCAGGCCGCAAGAGATCGAAATTTAATCTCTTGAAATTCACTGAGAAAACTGGTTAACATGGATTCTTCAGAGAAAACTGACAGTATCTGACAAATTTGTAAATAGAAGTAATGATCAAACGTGTGGTACATGTTTGTTTTATTTAGAATAAACAAAAATAATATCATACCGTATCACAAAAAGTCCACACAGAGATAACAGGGAAGTAAAAACCCGCTAGCACTTTTGCCTAATGACTACACTGCTGTTCGAGTTCAGTGTAAAACGAAAAATTCCATTCAACTTTATGTGGCTAAGGTCATTTCCACCTGCGATGGCAGAGGCTATCTAGGAGCGTTCTATAAAAAACTGCTTGGCGCCTACAAATTTATTGAAACAAAAGAACAGTAATTTATTGGCGATGATGTTATTGTTTTGAAGCTATCAAAACCGACTGAGATGAATGGCAAACGATTCAATAATGCGATACGATTCCTAGAGGACCTAACTGATCTCACTATTTACTAATTGTGATTACGATAAGGCATTCTAAGTTTCAATGACCTTATAGTTCCTTTTCTGTTAAATAATATTTTAAAATTATGTACATTCCTGGTTACCAGTTGTCCGGTCTGCTGAAAGCACTTAGCTTTGAGAATAAAAAGATTCATACTGTGAGTTATTATTTTTATATTTTGGAAGAATTAAACATTTTTCCAAATGTTGTATGATGAACTTTTTTTCGTCTGCTCTCCTGAGGTGCCCCATTCCATGGGGGTTTTGAGAGGGAGAAAATTCATATTTTCCAGGGTCTTTCAGAAAAATGTGTACGTGGTATCAAATTGTATAGATTTTTGGACGCTGAATCGAATGAGTCCATCGCGGGTTCTCGAGTTATCACTTGTGAAAAGTAAATAACGAGCGCTGCCACTGCCTCTACCGCAGTCTGGCGGTGATATGTGAAAACGGGTCTCAAGCTTAAAACTGCATGTCCAAACTGAACCTGAACCTGTACGTGTACGTTTTCGTCTCTCGTGTATTAAAAACAACTCACTATTTATCCACTGTTATTTTTACAATCCTCTGCTCAAATTCAGAGGTTATGGGCCCAGGATTCGCGTAGTGAGTTAAACTTCGGTTAGTAATTGTCTCAGGAAGTGTGAAGTGTGGAAATATTGCCTCACAAGCAGACAACGTTACCTAACCAAGCATGACGACGACAACGGAAAATCGAACTTCGGCGACCGCTGGAATTAAACAATTCGATGGAAAAGGATTCTACGCCCGGAAAATTCGAATTCATGCCGCTTTGGATGAAGTTGGAATACTGAAAGTGATTGGTGAGGATTACGGTAATGTGAGTGATAAAACGTTTGCAACAGCGAACCGGAAAGCCAAGAATTTAATCATTCAGTGTTTACATGACCGTATCCTGCACAGCGTTCATAATAAAACTACAGCGAAGGAAATTATGGATTCGCTTGAGAAAACTTACTCGCGCTCGGGACTTTCTGAGCAAATTGAACTCAAAAGTAAACTCAATAACATGAGATTCAGGAACGGCCCTCTATCTGAACACTTGGAAGAGTTTGATCGAATTGTCACCAATCTTGCGAACGCGGGAGCAGAAATGGAAGATAAAGAAATAATCGCCATCCTTCTAGGAGGAATGCCTCGATCCTACAATCCTGTCACAGCGTCATTGGATATTTTACTGTCGAGTGATAACAAGGAAGTTGATATTCACTTTGTGAAAAATAAATTGTTATTGGAAGAATCGCGACAGAAAAGACAAGTAGGACACAATGGTGCGCCCTCCACTTTCATGAGCCAATCGCGCGGACGTGGACGAGGAAAACCAACTTTTCAAGGTAATTCCCAAACTAAAAATTTCCCATACAGATGTCATAAATGCAACGCATTCGGTCACAAAAGAAGCGAATGTCCCTCAAATGATATGAACCCATCTTCAAAATCGAGTGTTGGTGGTACTCAATTTCAATCGGCGCCAAACGCCATTAACCGACGAATCGCCGTCTCTTCCCACGTTGAAGCTGAAGAAAACGAGGAAGAAATATCTTTCGCTTGTGACTCCCAAAATCGTGATGAAGACTCTGGAAAATCTGGAATGGATGGAACCGCTCCTTTGGTCGAGTTCTTGGTTGACTCCGGTTCGAGCGACCATCTTATCAGCGAAGAAACCTACCTGACAGATGTTGAAGAGCTTCAACCCCCGATCGTCATACGAGTAGCCAAGCAAGGACAATCCCTACTGGCGACTAGAAAAGGTACCCTCCGCACAACAGCCTGTAAGCTACTTAATGTTCTTTGTGTTCCTAATTTAAGATGTAACCTGTTATCTGTGTCAAAAATGGAAAATGCTGGGTTAGAAATAATTTTTAAAGACTCGAAAGTTTTTGTTCTTAATAAGAAAAAGAAGGTTTTCTTGGAAGGATTTAAAAGGGGAAACATGTTCAAAATCAGTTTCACTGTTGAAAATTCAGTTGATTTTTCTGCCCTAGGGGCATACTCAATTTTAGGAAGTCGAATGCTTTGGCATCGGCGTCTAGGCCATACTTCAACCGGAAAATTGGAATTGATGATCAATAAAAAGTTAATTGGCGTTCATGGTAAGTCAAGTACGGATGAGGAAATTCTCTGTGAGCCGTGCGTCAAAGGCAGACAAACAAAGGATATTTGTGCTAGGTATGATGGAAAAACAACACGACCGTTGGAATTAATTCATTCGGATGTCTATGGGCCAATCAATCCTCCAACTCATGACGGTAAACGCTATATTTTAACATTCCATGATGACTTTTCTAAATGTACATCTGTTTTTTTGTTGGAACGTAAATCAGAAGTTCCGGAACGTTTCAAAGAATTTGTTACAAAAGTAACTGCTCAATTTGGTACAAAAATTTCTCGTTTTAGATGTGACAATGGCACAGAATACATGAACCATGATCTGTTGGACTTTTGCAATAATCAGGGAATTAGAATCGAAAATACCATCCCATTCTGCCCATTTCAAAACGGAAAAAGCGAAAAATTAAATAGGACTCTAGTGGAAAAAGCTAGAACATTAGTTTCGGAATATTCTCTTGACCGTGAATTGTGGGGAGAAGCCATATATTGTGCGTGTTATATCATTAATCGAATCCCAAATGTTGACGGAGAAATACCTGCAGAAAAATGGTTTGGTGAAAAACCAAATTACGCAAAATTGAAAACTTTTGGCTGTCCCGCTTATGCACTAATACCATCGGAAAAAAGAATCGGAAAATTTGATGAAAAATCGAAGAAGATGACTTTTGTTGGCTACACGACGAATGGATTTCGTTTGTGGGACGCGGACACAAGAAAAATTGTACGTTCACGACACGTTGTTTTTGATGAATCTCTACCTGTGAACAAGTCATCGCTGACGTCACCAACTCCTAACGACGTGCCCGAGGAAAATAAGTCAGAGGATCACGATGAAGGCGAAAATGACGGAAGGTCCGACTTGGAAATTAATAACAAAGATTCACAACAAGACGACACCCCTGAACTTGAAACGGGAAGACGACAGAGAAAAACACCAAGCTGGCTTCAAGACTTCGACACCTCAGCTCATTTCGCTTTTAATGCTGCCGATTGGATTTCCGACGTTCCCATAACTAGAAAAGAAATTCGAGGCAGAGCTGATGAACATCTTTGGGAAGCAGCAATCCAGGAGGAGTTGAATTCAATGAAGGAACACGATACCTGGACTCGAGTGGAAAAACCCAAAAACAAAGAAATTATCGATAGCCGTTGGGTGTTTCGCATCAAGAAGAATGAAGCTACTGGTGAAAAGAGATATAAAGCTAGACTAGTAGCGAAAGGCTACCAATCGTCAAATTATGGTGACACCTACTCTCCTGTAGGGAAATTATCAACATTTCGCACCTTAATATCTATCGCTAACGAGCTTGATTACGAAATGGAACAAATGGACGTAAAAACGGCGTTTTTGCATGGAGATTTAAAAGAAGAAATTTTTATGAACTTACCGGAAGAGCTATCTGAAAAGCAGCACGTTTGCAAACTTAACCGTTCAATTTATGGTCTGAAGCAATCTCCCAAAAATTGGTACGAGAAATTCCATGAACTAATGTTAAAAGAAAACTTTAAACGCTCTTTTCATGATCCCTGTCTTTACACTAAAATAACCTCAATGTTCAAGCTTTACTGTTTCATTTATGTTGATGATTTAATTTTGATCAGCAATAGTACAACTCAGATTGGAAATTTTAAATTGAAATTGAACAAAAATTTTGACATGGTGGATCTTGGTGTTGTTAAGTCTTTTTTAGGCTTGGAAATTGATCGTGATAGGGAAAAGGGTATCACAAAATTACACCAATCAGCCTACATCAATCAGTTGTTGAGGAAATTTCAGATGCAGGACTGTAAGGGAATAAGTACTCCAATTGAAAGAAACTTGGCACTGACAAAAGCTAAATCAGAGGAGGAGAAAACAGATGAACCTTATCGTCAACTTATAGGTTGTTTAATGTATCTAATGATAGGTTCACGCCCTGATATTTGTTTTGCGCTCAATTACTTGAGTAGATTTCAGGAATTTGCAACAAATGAGCATTGGAATCATCTCAAACGTGTGCTTCGTTATCTTAAAAGCACTGATCGCCTTGGATTGATCTTTGTTCGTGGTAATTCTGAAAATTTAATTGAAAGTTACGTAGACGCAGACTGGGCTAATGACTTTGATGATCGAAAATCAGTGACAGGTTTTTTTGTGTGTGTTTACGGTAACGTAGTTTCCTGGGGTACTCGAAAGCAAAATACTGTTTCCTTAAGCAGCACGGAAGCTGAATATAAAGCTCTTACAACCTCAATTTGTGGATCTATTTTCATTAATGGAATCCTGAAAGACATCCTGTGCATTGTCCAACCGATAGTCGTTTTCGAAGATAACATGTCTTGTATTCATTTGGCAAAGAATGGCGAAAACAACAAACGCACCAAACATATAGATATAAGGTACCATTTTATTCGGGAACAAGTGCAAAATAACTCAATAACATTAAAATACATTCCTACGAATGAACAGAAAGCCGACGCACTCACAAAAGCACTTGATGTTAAAAAATTTGTATACTTCCGCGATTTGATCAATATTAAAAACTGAAATTGTATTTTAACTCGCTGATAAGTTCGTTATTCGATTGTTTGTTAAAACGTCTAGGCATTGCATTATTATTTTGTGTTTGTATACTTGTGGCAGTTGTTGCAACTTTTGTATGGAACCTCTCGGAGGTGTTATGTTATAATCAGTTATCGTAAATGCAAAACACAGTGTACAGCGTCGTTAAGGAGGAGTGTGAAAAGTAAATAACGAGCGCTGCCACTGCCTCTACCGCAGTCTGGCGGTGATATGTGAAAACGGGTCTCAAGCTTAAAACTGCATGTCCGAACTGAACCTGAACCTGTACGTGTACGTTTTCGTCTCTCGTGTATTAAAAACAACTCACTATTTATCCACTGTTATTTTTACAATCCTCTGCTCAAATTCAGACCATCCGTCAGAAATACCGTCGATCCATTTTCAGAAAAGTACCGCTGCTTCGCATCGGTTTTTACCTCGATCGAATGACATATTTTGCCATTTTGGAACGAAAAAGAAAAAAAACAATGTCTTATTGGAGATACTAATTATTCCTCATCAGTTCTCTCGTAACTCCTGCTAATGTACATTTACACCTAATATTTTCTCTTCCGCATTTCTGTTAAATACTTTATTCGATCACTTGGCCGCCGACTTTATCGCGGAGAAACTGGAAAATAACTTAATTGAACGGCGATGTTGAGCAAAAACTTAATAATATCCCGAGTAGCTGATCGCACTCGGAGATAAAAGACGGGAAAAAATTTCCGAGTGGGGAAAAAACTTGCAAAGCGAAAGGAACGAGTGAGACGGAACGGTGCGCGTAATTTGGCTCGGATGGAGGCCTACGGGCGGAAAGCGAAGAATCTTACTCGGCCAACGCATTTCCTCTCGCGTTCGTAAAAATGGTGATGTCACAAACCTATTAATAAAACCGCTCGGAGGATCTACCACAACCGGTTTTCGTTCGGATCATACTCGGCCTTTATTGCCTAGATCCTTCGAAGATTTTTTTCGTATTATCTCAGATTGCACTTCGAACGTTTCTCTCCGTCGTTTAGTATAAATTATATTCGCATACAATCTAGGTACTTTATGAGTAAAGCATAGGCTTCGTCAAGAAACCATGAACTATGTTAGAAATTTTTTGCCGCGACATCAGCTCGATATAAAAAAGTTTGACAGTTTTTAACGGTAGTTATATTTTTTCAGAGGGGATTTCAGCTTGTCAGTTTCCGGCAGTTTGTTAACACGAGTTTTCTATTTGACAAGCTTTTGACGATTTCGACAGTTTTTGACATTTTCACAGTTTTCCAATTTTTCGTCTTTAATTTTTTCAATATAAATTTTTTTCATTTTATAGCTTGACGGCGGGGCAAAAGTTGACAATTATTGTAATTTTGATGGCTTTTAATACCTACACTTAACAATTATGCTAAATACTACTAATAAAAAATAATCACGAATTATATTTAATACCTAATATTTTTTCTGCAGTTTTCTGCTTTTGAAATGAAAATTTTTTGACGTTTTTGAAGGCAGCAAATAATATTGAATATAAAGCATAAAGTGAGTAGTTTTTTAGAAGCAGCTCAATATTGACGTTTCTGCTAAAATATTTGACACTTGGGTAGTTTTTATGACTTGGGTCGTTTTTTAAATTTATTTTATTTATTTTTGTTTATTTTATTTTTATAGAAACATTCTGAGGAGGACGAAATTTGCAGTCGACCGTTTGAAATAATCAACCGTTTTTGTCAAAGTGACATTGTTATTTTGACAGTTTTTAACGGTTGGCAACAGTTATATACCAGAAAGTTATCCTTCCTAAAAAAAAAGTTGTTTTTTTTTTCTTTGACGCGGGAAAGCAAGCGGTTTCGGAGCATAGAATTACGTTTGTTTTTGAAATGCGGCGTGTTAAAATGGTTGGAAATGTATTTGCAACAGCGCGAAATTTGCCGTTGGACAGTTTGGCAGTTATGAAAGTTGATAGCAACGCAACGATTGATTATTTGAAAATTTCGATGCTTCGTGGATTTTTTGACAAGAATAGCGACGTTTATTATTTTATTTATTCATTTATTTGAGAGAGAAAAATAAAGAGCTAATGCAAAAGATATTGTTCCATTTGTAAACAGTTTTTTTTCCTTTTTTTACACAGTTTAACATTTTGACTTTTTTTATTATGGCAGTTGTTTGCAGTGTGCTCGTCGTTTCGCAGTTTGCAAACATTGTTTACAGCACGCAACAGCAGACATTTAACAGTTTTAGAGAATATATAAGTTTTAATAATTTTTAATAGTTTTTTCCACAATGTAGCGTTTACAGCAGTGTTAGACGATATAAATAATCGTAGTTGTAGAAAGAAATTTATGAAAGGGAAAGCCCGTTCTTTAATGTTTGTCAGTTCGACTGAAAAGTTCAAAAGAGTTCATGAGTGCGAGACTTTCGCCCCTTTCCTCCCTTATTAGGGATAAGCCATCTTGAGCAATGATTACGGACATAAATGAACAGTTATAGACTCTATAAGGTTCAGGATAATTTCTTCTCTATTCGTTAATCATATGTTTGAACTGTGCAGGATAATGGGAAAACAATTTAAACGTTGAATGGAAAAAGAAAATACGCTGCAAATTATTGTACTGCGGTTTATTATTCCTTCGCTTCATTAATGATTTAAGAAGATTATACATTATTGATAGTAATTATTCCGAACATTTGTGAACTTTCCCAAACAGATTGGTAAATATGGGAATACTCCGAAGCGACTATTGTAAGTTTATTCATTTTTATTTTTGATAATTTCTAAATTAAAAGCTAAATTTTTTTTAAACCTTTTTTCTGAAAAACGTTGGAAAATAAGAATTTTATCCCACTCAAAACCTCCCAACAATACTGTTAAAATCGAGTTAGCGATGTGGCTAACGAATTGAGCCATCGTCAGGCCAAGATTGATTTTTGGTGAAAATTTCAAGAAAAATGTCGACGATGACGGCGGACGGACGGAATTTTTTTATTGGATATTCGGATTCCACATGCCTTGAAACATCAAATTTTGAAGGGGTTAGAAAAATTTTTTTGGGCGATTACAATGGTATATTATTGAATAATAAACCAAAATGAGACGATATTCAGCCGCCAATACTTTTCTGACGAAACTATAGAAGCCAAATTCTTGAACTTTTTCACCAAAAAATCAATCTTGGTCTGACAATGGCTCAATTCTTTAGCCAAATAGCTACCTCAATTTTAAGGGTATTTTTGAGGGGTTTTGAGGGGGAGAAAATTCATATTTTCCAAGGTTTTTCAGAAAAATGTATATTTGGTATCAAATTATATAGATTTTTGGACGCTGAATCGAACGAGACCATCGCGGGGTCTATAGCTTTATTGGTTCTCGAGTTATCGTGCAGCTTTTGTGTTGAATTTGGGAGATTTTCAGAAATTTGCATGAGGGCATAACTCGAGAGTTCTTGGAGCTGTAAAAATCGTTCTATATTCGTTGGAATGCTCGTCGAACACTCTCTTCATCGTAAGGCGAAAAAAATCAGATTTTAATTTGGAAATTAAGAAAAATAAAAATAATTAAAATGACAAAAGTTGCTACGGAATTTTCCCCTATAGTTACCAATCTGTTTTTCGGTGGGAACGTTCACAAATTCGGAATAATTACTATCGCAAACGGATAATCTTCTTGAATCATTATTGAAGCGAAGGAATAATAAACCGCTGTACATAATTTGCAGCGTTTTTCCGAAAGAAATCGCTCTTCTATGTTTCTACTTCTGATGGAGCTTTGAGAGGCGCAGATAAGAGGAACAGTGCGTCTGAGCGTTACGTAAGGCGCAGCCTTAGGCCACGAGAAACGGCCACGTCGAAGTTCAAGGGGTGAGGCATCGACGCATTATCACTCCGTTCAGGACATGAGCTCGGCTCGCCTGCGCACGTCCAATCTTCGGCTCGGAGTAAAGAAACTTTTTCCTAAACGCCCGCGCCTTCGAAACCGAACCGTTGCAATAGGGTCAATGCTACGAAAATACCGCCTGAGCTAGTTTTGAAACGAGCGAATCGATCGAACGACCTATCAACTCTAGAAGAGTAGTGAGACAATTCGGAACGCAAGTTCGAACGCATCTGGGGAATCGGAATATTCCGCGCCATCGGCTCATTTCGTATGCAAGTTTCCGACTATTTTCATTCGCGCCCCTAACGCGATATTCGCCCTTTTGACGATCCACGTCAAAATTTTCACCCAAGCGTCGGATCTGACCCTCGTTTCGAATACGGATCGAGCAAATGTCACGTTAATTTCCAGCTGTTAGTTCATTTCAAACAGAAGTGTCACACTCGGTTGTCAAAGATGTCGATGCGTTTGGCCTAAACGCGTTTGTTTTAGTGTCGTGAAGCACTTTGCTGTGTTAATCTGGTGCGAGAGGGTCGAAATAGTGGGAAAACGCTGCAAACTATTGTACAGTGGTATATCATTATTTTCGTTATGATTTGTCGCGTATCTATTTGAGTCGACGTGGGGATGAGGATGAGATGTAATCAGCGACGTTATCTCATTTTGAATCTCTATACTTCTTGCGCTTTCGCCATTCTGGGCCTCTTAAGGGAACATCATTCTTCTTTATATTTTTTAATTTATTTTTAAATTGGTCATTTAAGTATCTCCAGAAGGCTGTGATAGTTATGAATAGGAAATTCCTAAAACATGTACGCTTTTTGAACTAGAGTCTAATAAATTAAAATAATAAATAGGGGCTCGAAATTTAGAAGTTCACAATGTGATATCGTCGCAGCTTTCATCTCAACCTCATCCCTACGTCGAATTTAATGGTTTACCTACTAACGTTTGGCGTAGGTGCCTAAAAGATCTGCAATATTCAGTCAATAGTTGGTCCTACAGGTCTGTGAGTGCTCTTTTACACTTCGGTGGCCGAATGATTAATTCCACCTTTTCTAGGTCCCTCATTACGACCATTAGTCTCCTAAGGGAATAATTATGCCTACTTGAAACGTTTTAAGCTGTCTTATGATTTTTAAAAAAATACATCGGACTTGAAATTTTTGTGCCTTATTATCGAATTCGAGTTCGGAATAATTACTGTCGCTAATGGTTAATCTTGTTAAATCATTATTGAAGCGAATGAATAATAAACCACTGTAAAAAAATTTGCAGCGTTTTTTCTTTCAATCTCTCGTCGATTATTTTATTTATATTCAGTTACTCGACTGCAACTGCATAAGGATACTGATAGGGTGTAAGAAAGGACCAACTGGCCAGAAACTTATCTGCTAAATAAACAAATTTCAGTCTTAGTCTCGCCCAGAATGCTCCTCCAGTGCCTGAAAATCACAGCGGCAATCTATGGTGAAGGAGTAACGAGAGCTGAAAAGGAGAGAAAATTGTGAAACCGTTCTACAGCAGTCCAAGCATAATTTTCTATTTTTCCTCCAAGCCATCATCTAGGCTTTGTTGAACGATTTGGTGTCTTTGCAAAATACCTGAGGCTTTTCCTGCTGGAGATGATAATCGAAGAAGTCTGCCATAATATTCAGATTCGCTGCCTGTATTACAACTTCCACCTTATAGTATCTTCTGGATATATCGTCGGGAGATGGTGGATGAGATTTAATTACGTTGGAAGGAGAATGGTTGAGAAAACAACGTCGACTCCAGGTCACGCTACTTGTAGGGATTCGTAGCTTCGTTCTAAGCAGCTGATTCGATTAGAGCTGGGATTTTATTGGTCCGAACCGCATTCGGTCGACGTGTAGACAATTGTCATCTGAAATGAAAATTTTGTCAGTTTCGGTTGAAAAACGGTTCGCCATAAATTTGAATTGATTTTCGAAATTGGAAACGATCGCGTAATTTTTCGAAATGCGGCGAGATTTCGCCCGTTTTTACGACAGTTGGAAAAGCTACACAGGAGTGCTAAATTTTGTCGTTGGACAACGGTAGAATTTTGACAGTTCGAAAAATAACGACGCTTTTTGACGATTTGTAAACAGTTTTTGACTAGTGAGACAGCTTTCTCTTCGCAGTTTTGACTGTTGGTCTTTTTTCAGTTTGACAGGAAGACAATCGCCAATTTAAAAATACCGATTTCTAAAATAAATGAAAATTAATTAATTTAAAAAAACAATAACTGACAATTACATATTTTTACTAAATCGTCGTGTATTGTAGTATCCCATTTCACAAGAACAGGAGATAAAGAGATAGTCACGAATTCCGCGAATTTTAAACGAATTATATTGTTATATCGATTTTGGCGTTTAGGCCATCATCAGTTGTATGATTATTACTAATAATGGCCTAAACGCAGAAATCTATAAAAACTCATTTAAAATTACTGGAATCTACGACCATATCTCGTCTCTTACCTTTATGCAATAACGTACTTCTCTTAAATGCAGCTTGACAATCATCTACGTCGATGGAAAATTTATTCGGCTATATAGGGAAAAGCAGAATTGTAATTAAAATAATTTTAATTGTAAAGAGTTGGAACGACTACCTTTTACTAATGCATCGTTGCCTATTTCACTTTCAATGTCACTTAATGAGCATTTTTAACCGACTTCTTGTTCCTATCGATTCATCTAGATACGAGAATCTCGAAATGAAAAGGTAAAGGACACGTCAAGTCGGTGAAATTTCGAATATTAACGTTAAGTTACTAAAGGGGAAGAAAATATTGGTCTTTGGGAAGGCGGAAGGTGAAAAGAACAACGAGCGAGGTTACGTGGTGCAGAAGAGTGCGAGGAAGGTTGAATCTGAAAGGTCACTGTCTCAGAACCACACCCTCGCATCGATGCCAGCTCTGCCGAGGGAATAGGAAAAAATACGAACTCGTATTCGGGACATATTTCACATCGGAAGGCCGATTTGTTGATTATTTCGAAAAATAAATTAAATAAATGCTAATAAATACATTTATATTAATTAAATAAATTAACTTTATAACATAATCGATATTTTTTAAATTGCATTTTTATTAATACTTTTTAACAAACTATAGTAATTTTTAACAACTGTTTCAATTCATTCTGAATACTTTTTAATGAGGGTATCGAACGAGGCATTTTCAACGGAACCTGTTGATAAGACTCGAATCTCGACTCGAATTGAGTTCATCGCTGAAATTACTTAAATTGGAAATTTTTCCTACCTAATAAAGCAGCTCTAGGAGCATCTCGCTATAGCTTTATTCGGCCCGAGAGCAGATTTTCACAGAAAGATCAATGCCCTTCTCGTAACACGTTTTGCTTCCGTATGTCCTGCAGTGTCCCCTCGATCATCCCTTGATATTTTGATATTCAGAATGCGGCCAGAAGCCCTTTCGGTCAGGGGCGGCCTAAGTACTTCTCGAGGGAAGTGTGTGACAAAGTAGGGTATAGAGTGTGCCTTGGTCTCGCTCGCAAACGTTCGTGGGATCAGGGTGGAACAGGAAAGAGAGCTTGTTTATTGAAACAATATATTACCTTCTACCTCTTTCCCACGTGATCCTCCCGCTCGCTATGTGACTTTGTCCACATGGAACGGGGAGAGTCGAAACCGTATCATCAGCAATGCTAACCAAGTTGGCAAACGCCCTAGAAGGGAGAAACATGATCATGGAAAAACTCGATCGTCTATTTGCCAAGAGATTGGCTCAAAAGCTGAACAGAATACTCGAAAATATTTCGAGCGGGAGAAAGAAACATTTTTGTGATATTTTAAAAGCTCTTTTCGTTTTGAAAATAAATAATTCCGCGATTTCCCTTAAAGTCCAAAAGCCGTCTTAGTGAAAAAAGGTTCGGAAATAAATGTGAATATTAGAATATCTCAAAAGCCGCCGTCGTCTGATGATGGATTAATTTATTATTGAGCTGTTCTAAAGAAACTTTTCTTGCACGACTTTGACGTAGAAATTCATTCAGGATTGATTCGAAGCGTAAAAATAGCGCCTTCACGGGTTGAAGAGTTTTTTACGTTATAAAATTAATTATTTACTCAGCTGAGGAAAAAACGAACGACTATAAGAGTTATAAACTATGGAAAGATGGGATTCGGCGTTGAAAATTCGTTCAATTTCGACACCCAAATCGACCCAAAAATGATTTTTTTTAATCCACTTTTTTTCTTTGAGCGATTTGCGATTAGTGATTTGTGACCTTTGAAGTCGATTGTCAATTTATTTTTTGGCTCTATGGAAAGCTGAGATTCTGGTCCAACTTTTGAGACCACAGCGGAGAAGAAAAATGCAGAAAAAGGCGATTGAAATGCAATTCCACGATTTGATTTTACTACTCAGGTGGATTTTTGACCTATCGTAGCTCATTAGAAAAATTAGATTCAGATGGGAAATTTAACGCTCCTTTAACGATTTAATAATATTTGAAATTTTTTCCCAAATAAGGGGAGCAATTTTCGTAGTCTACGTCGAAAACGCGGAAAGTATCGGAAACGGAAAAAATAGTGGAAGTGATGGGGAAAATAATGGTACAAATTCGGTCAGAAATTGGACGCAGAATTTATTCCTGGCGCGCATGTTCTTTATATACGCACCGAACTTAGAATCTTACCGATCCAACTCGTGTTCTTCGTCTAGAGTGAAAAATTCTGCCCAAGAGATTGTTCCTTGCGTCCAAGGCCACTTGCCGGGCGTAATGAAAGGGAATTATATCTTGGCGCAACGTCAATAGGACGAAGATTGTGACTCACATCGAGGAGCCAGTCTGAATAAGGAGACAAGACGAGACGGAAGTCAAAAATCGGCCCGTATAGGTCGTGAATTATTGTTCGAGAGTAATTAGTTGCACGAGTCGGCCAACAGTTATGAGATACCATTTAATTTGTGAAAACCGTACTAATTAATTTTTCTACCCTTATTTAATTGATCTATTTTCCGTAATTTTTCTACCCAAAAGAACTAAAAGTAGAAAAAAAAAAAAAAAACAAACAAACGTGAGCATTATTTAAATGAGGTGGAAGTACTTTGTGTGGTTAGAAATCAAGGATCGTCGACCAGTAGTAGAAACATTTAGAGACCCCTAGAGTTGAAAAATATTGAAATTGCGGCTAGAAAGAATCAAAATAGAAGAAAAAAAAATCGCTGCAAAAATTGCTAATAACGCTGAAGTACTGTGTGTGAGGCGAAAAATAAAAATCAAGCGTTGTCTACTCGCAATAATAATATTTCAAGACCTTAAGCGTATAGTTATATTGATTGTTAAGGCCAGAGAAAATCAAAAAGAAATTGACAAATTGAGCAGCTTTTATATCTTGGAAAAAAATACTGCGTATCATCCGAAAATAACTGCTCATTTTGCAGATTTACGGTGGGAAATATTTTCTAAAATTCCATCGATTTCGATCAGCTATTATATTTGTCTAGATAGATTTTGGTTTATTATGCAATAATGAACCATTATAATCGCCCAAGAAAAAAATTCTAACACCTTCTTAAAATTCGATGTTTTACGTTTCAAGGCATACAGAATCCGAATATCCAACAAAAAGAATTCTGTCCGCCGTATGCCTTTACCAGTTTTTCGGGCAAACTATAATAGCTAAATTTTTGAAATTTTTACCAAAAATCAATCTCGGTCCTACGACGGCCCAATTCATAATCCAGCTTGCTAGCTCAATTTTGAGGGTATTTTTAGGGGGTTTTGAGGGGGAGAAAATTCATGTTTTCCAGGGGTTTTCAGAAAAATGTGTACGTGGTATCAAATTATATAGATTTTTGGACGTTGAATCGAATGAGACCATCGCCGGGTCGATAGCTTGATTGGTTCTCGAGTTATCGCAGCTTTTGTGCCGAATTTGGGAGATTTTCAGAAATTTGACATGAGGGTATAACTCGAGAGTTCTTGGAGCTGTAAAAATCGTTACATAGTCGTTGGACTGCTCGTCGAACACTCTCTTCATCTACACCGTAAGGCGAAAAATTCAGATTTTAATTATATAGGAAATTAAGAAAAATAAAAATAATTAAAATGACAAAAGTTGCTACGGAATTTTCCCCTATAGTTACCAATCTGTTTTTCGGTGGGAACGTTCAAAAATGTTCAGAATAATTACTATCACGAATGGATAATCTTCTTAAATCATTATTGGAGCGAAGGAATAATAAACCACTGTACAATCATTTGCAGCGTTTTTTAAATAGATTTTTCTAGATTAATATACTTTAATTTGTCTCGGAAAAAATTTCCCTCTTGAAAAATAAAAAATATTGCCGCAAAATAAAAAATATCGCACGAATCAATTTCCGTTCCGAATTCGACTTTTCGGACGATCTGCGTACATACGGAAGCGATAATAACATTCTGTACTATTTGCGCTGACCTCGATGAACTCGATGCGGTTCCAACTTCAGCTCGCATAGCAAACAGAAAGGATCGAGGGTTAGCTCGAAGATGAGTCACAACAAACGTGTCGGCACGTGTGTAAGTGCGGCGCACCGCATCAGTGCCTCCTATTAAACGCAAAGTGTGCGTCAACCCTCTCAATTTGCTCATTCTCGCACCCCAAGCATTCGGTTTTTCAAACATGATACTTCCACCGTTGTTGGCTTTTTTTCTATCGATATCTCGACGCTTTCTGTCGCAGTTCTTCGCGTCCGGTTATCGAGGTTTTTCGATAGCTTTCGCTCCCGACGGCATCATTTTCTTTGAACGGTGAAATTATCTCGCTTTTTTCCAGAAATCTATCGACGAACGTACCTTGGCGGCGTAGCATTGGCTTACTCTTTGCTTTTTGACTCTTAATGTTGACTAATGGTGGAAAGAGTTTCAGGCCGAAGCAAACTGCTTTGGGAAGGAAGGATTTGCAAGAAGACAATCTATTATTGGTAATATTTGAACGGTGAAAAATTGCGAATAGATCGCACATGTTTGATTTGGTGAGACCGATAAGAAAACGCTGCAAATGATTGGACAGTGGTTTATTATTCCTTCGCTTCAATAATGATTTAGGAAGACTATCCATTTGTGATAGTAATTATTTCGAACATTTCTGATATATGATGAGATGAATATGAACAATCCCACCCAAAAACAGATGGTAACTATAGGAGAAAACTCCGTAGCAACTATTGTAATTTTAATCAATTTTATTTTTCTTAATATCCTAATTAAAAGCTAAATTTTTTGCCTTACCCTACAGCTGGAGAGAGTGTTTGACGACCATTCCAATGAGTATAGAACGATTTTTATAGCTTGAAGAACTCTCTCGAGTTATCCAATTTCTGAAAATCTCCCAAAGTCGACACAAAAGCTGCGATAACTCGAGAACCAATAAAGCTATTGACCCCGCGATGGTCTCATTCGATTCAGCTCCAAAAATCTATAGAAATTGATACCAAAGTCACATTTTTCTGAAAACCCCTGGAAAATATGAATTTTCTCCCCCTCAAAACCCCACAAAAATACCCTTAAAATTGAGCTAGCGATGTGGTTCAAGAATTGGGCCGTCGTAGGACCGAGATTGATTTTTGATGAAAATTTCAAGAATGTATAACTATTATAGGCCGGAAAATTGTTGACGGCGTACGGCGGACAGACAGAATTTTTTTTTATTGGATATTCGGATTCTACATGCCTTGAAGCGTAAAACATCAAATTTTGAGGGTGGTTAGAAAAATGAAAAAAAAGTTTATTATTTAATAAACCGAAATAATAAACCGAAAATCATCTTTCGAAAGACAGCTGTGGAAATCCCAAATATTCCAATCTGGAGTTGTACCTTCCTAGCAATGATTCAGCGACGAGAATATGTGGCGTATGGGACGAGGCTCCAGCGGTATGCCAAGCTGAGCCGAGGGATCGTAGAACGCGGACTCGAGAGATAATTAACGTGGTTATAGTGAGTTAGCGGTGAATGATAGCGGGAAAAAGGAAGTATGGGAGCGCTGGAGAGGTAACAGCTCTTTCTTTCTCCGTCTTCCCACTTCAGTTCTTCCTTTGATACGGGGCGTTGGCGGGACAGCAGGTATGGGAGGTTGCTAGTTGGTCGGACTGCATTCCTCGCTCGTGGGTGTATTCGGACAAGGACTTCACGCCGCGCAGTTCCCTTGGGTTCAAGTTCAACCTTGGTTACTCCGTTACATTTTTTCTTAAGCTATTCACGAATGAGAAGGTCGAAAAGAAGAAAATCTTAGAGAGATCGACCAGTGACAGATTGTCGGAAAAATTGGACCATTTTTCTAGCTTGAAGTATAAAATAGATTAAAGAAATATGCGAACTAAGCGGAAGTACAGAGTGTACGCCAATATTCGGCAAGTACCGATTTTTGACATCTGCAGGAAGGAAATATTTGACAAGGTCGACGAATTTCAATGGTTTTTTTACTTTTATGACGACGTATTGTCATTATTGAACCCGGACTCTCGTCCAGAAAGACGTTCCCTTGGATATATGTTTAAATATCGACAAACCAGAGGAAATGTAACGCAAACAATTTACGCACTGTGTTGAAACCAAATTAAACCGAACCGAACTAACGCTTCTGCGTTGGAGCAACGTTTCCGCTCGCGACCTTTATGAATGACCTTTCGAGAGCCTTTCTACCCTATTTGAGGCGTAGTATCGGAAAAACCCGGATCCGAAGGGTAGGCGCGAGTTTGAACGGAAAGACTTTGAAAACGCTAGATGAAGGGAGAGCTTTATCACGGATTTCAGAGAAGACATCCGGATTGTTCAAAAGAATCTATAAACCGTCGAGAGCTCAGTCAGATTTTTTTTCAAAAATAACAGGAGAGCCACAAGCTTCATTTACATGACTTTTTCCAGTCCTAAAGATGCCCGAATGGGCGAAAGCGCTCTGCGCATGAAGAAAATATGGACAGTACCTCGAGATTCGTCCCCTCAATGTGCGCATAAATACAAACTAGCGATGAATTCGTTCTGAAACTGTCCGCAGCAATCGAGGGAATGATTTGTAAATCTTTTGGTGACAATGCGCTCTCGGATAGTATCTCTTGAGTCTAAATAATTGACTTAACGAGGAGAACCCGCTCTGGACCTTGGCATCGGTCCAGTCAGCAGGGTCTGTTAATTGCTCGGTGAATAGCACTTGAGGTCCTGAAACATCTCCAGGAACCGAAATCCGGATTTGGCTCGGTCCGCAGCTTCACGATGATCTTTATGTTAGTGAGGAACTAGGAATTAATTCAAAATTGGCATGTATAGCTGTCCGTACAAGCGTGTTCTTTCGTGGCTAGGAAAGCAAAAAGGATTTCGCCGAGGTATGAAATTTAAAACGGGAAAATTCGGTTAAACTTTCGCATATGGCTAGATGAGCTAGTAATTGCGCGGCGTGTCATAATTCGTCGGTGAAAAACATCATCTTGAAATTTCGACCATGGCAACGAGCCGCACCAAATGGCAGTTCTACTCACCGTATTTCCCAATACACGTTCGTTTTTTACTTTCAAATGAAGACTTGGAAAGTCATCCCATCTGGCGAATCATTTGGGAAATCATCTCAGCTGACAACCATCTTATCAACTGGAAAATCATTTCATCGGGAAAATAATCTTACCAAGAGAATCATCAGGCAAATCATCTTATCACCTGAAAAATCATCGAGTTAAGAGAATCATTCGGAAAACTATCTCACCTGACAATCATCTCATCATCTGGAAAATCATCTTGAAAATCATCTCATCAGGAAAATTATCTCATCATCTGGAAAGTCATTTCATCAGGAGAATTATCTTGAGAACCACCTCATCAGGAAAATTATCTAATCATCTGGAAAATCATCATGGAAATCATCTAATCATCTGGAAAATCATCTCGTTATCTGGAAAATCATCATGGAAATCATCTAATCAGAAAAATCATCTCACCATCTGGAATATCATTTCATCTGGAGTATCATTTCATCTGGAGAATCATCTTGAAAACCTTCTCATCAGGAAAATTATTTCATCTGGTCAATCATCTTTGAAAACCATCTCATCATCTGAATAATCATTTCATCAGAAAAATGATCTTATCAAGAGAATCATCAGGAAAATGATTTCATCGCCTGGAAAATCATTGCGTTAAGAGAATTACCTGGAAAACCATCTCACCTACAATCATCTCATCATCTGGAAGATCGTCTTGAAAATCATCTCATCAGGAAAATTATCTCATAATCTGGAAAGTTATTTCAGCAGGAGAATTATTTTGAGAACCATCTCATCAGGAAAATGATATAATCATCTGGAAAATCATCTCATCAGGAAAATCATCTCATCATGTGGAAAGTCATTTCATCAGGAGTCATCATCAGGAGAATTATCTTGAGAACCATCTCATCAGGAAGAATATCTCATCATCTGGAAAATCATCTTATCATCTGAAAAATCATCTTGAAAATCATCTCATCAGGAAAATTATCTCTTCATCTGGAAAGTCATTTCATCATCTCGAAGATCATTTCTTCGTAAAAATCATCTGGAGAATCATTTCATTGGATGAATCATCTTGAAAACCATCTGGCAATGTGGGAATCATCCGGAAAAAATACTCCAGCAAAGATCTCATCATCTTTAAAATCCAGATCTCCAATTTCATACGCTCAAGTTTGACTAAAGTTTTCCATTCACTTTTCATCCCGTATTTCATCCCGTCACTGTTTTTTAAAGAACACAAACTTTTCTTTTACACTTTCCTTTCACGTTTCTACGCTCCGCGATTTTCCCAGGGACAGAACGTATGGCCAGCTATTGTTGTGGGAGCTTGGAGGGGCAATCGAGACGTGATCCTTTAATAGGATCCTTCGGGCGAGGTGAATAACAGGTGCAGCTGCTGTTAGGGCGGAAAGACGGATTTATTAAAAGTCAAGGTTAATGAGGGAAACAGTGGGACCGTTCATTGGCGGACCGTGAGGGAAAGGGTAACGTATCCAGGAGCCGTATTCCTCTCGCAAGGGTATCTAGCGACCCTAAAATTAGGAGATCTTCACTTCCAAGCCCTCGTTTCGTGACACAAGGGTTATCTTCCGCTGGTGGCCCTAGTTTATCCTTATCTTCGACTCCTCCACTTGGTTGCGTATAATAACAATGTATAAACCTCGACCCTCGTCGGTGGTGCAAAAATAATAACATCCCCAACCGAGTCGCGTCGGCGAGTCAGAAGCCGCCGCTGATAGCAACAACACTCCAGTCTCGATGATAAGGCTCACTCAGAGGGTTGAAGTTCAAATCTACTTCAAGGAACGCGGTCGCGCGGGGATGTATACGGCTAATCTGGCCCTTGCACCGTTCGGAGGGGCTTTCAAACTAACTTTATCTCCGCCACTTTGTTTTCCTTTTGTTCCGACTAAAATACCCTCCGCCTATAGAGCGTACGCGGAAAACAGTTAGGAATATTTACTGGTGAAAAATGATGGGTGAAAATATATCAAGTCAATATAAAGTAAATATTCTATTACTGTAAATTGTCCGTATAGTTTATTATTCCGAATGATTCGATTATTTAAACAGAAGATAATAATTTTTTCCCTATTTTCAATGAACTCTCTATATAGCATCTAAAAATCGATCAACTAGAAATTTTTTATCCCCTCAAAAAAAAAAAAAAAATCGCCTTTTCACTAAGAACGCATCGATTTTGTTCTTCTCAACCTCAACATCGACTCGTTCATTCTTGGCATTTTCACCGTGGCATTTTCACCCCTTCGGCCGTGCGTCACCCTCTTGAAACAATGGCTGAGGGTAAAATGTCAATTACGTTATCATAAAGTCCTACGACCTTGTTCGATCGTTCCCTAACCCACATTTCTCGCCACGAGTTCAACCTCAATTACACGTCTAGGACAAGATAGGAAGGTCAAACGGTGGGCGGCAAAGTCACCGACAGTTAAACAAAAAAAAAGTTCCTGGCAATGACAAGAAAAAAAAAAAAAAAAAAAAAAAATGCGGCCGCTAATGCTTTTTGTCATTTTCAAACTTGAGTGCGATATTTCGCTCCTATAACTTCCTCTTCACTATGTGAAAATGGCACTTATTTTTCGAGATTAGAGTCATTGAAGTCGCCCGATTCTCGTTGAACTCAAGCGGTTGCGTTCGCGCTATCTTTCAGCCGAAGAACGGTAAACCTCGAGACTCGTGCGTACCTCAAGTTCGGAAAGGTCTGCTCAGGGTTCAAGGACTTGGTTAGATCACGATGTAGCGTGAAAGAGAAGACGAGTACACCTCATCAATCTATTCGAGTATTTTTTTAAAAATAATTGATTCGTTCTGATTATTATATCAATCATTTTTATATACTCAGCCCAAGAACGACTCGAATGCTTATTGATACTCCTACTTTCGAATTTTCTAATATTCAATATTCTGATATTCAAGTCCTACTGCGGATTTGAATTTTTACCGTGAGCTCCTAGTCGTGTTGCGAACAGAACGGGAGAATTGACAGGAACGGAATTGGAAGGCAGATAGGGAAAAAGGAGGGCACGGAGGAAGCAAAGATGGCTTTCAAGGATTCGGCGAGCACACGCGTGAATAATGCCCCCGAGAGAAGTTGCGGGATGATCAACCTTATCAAGCCCTTCCCTTGCTCAGTCCTAAAAGTGAACTTCTTCCAACAACAATCCAATCCGATAGTGTTGTCTCCTTTCAAGGCAATCTGCTCCTCGAGGCATGAATTTCACGAGGATTAAATGCTTTCGGGTACGTATCAAGGCTCGCTCAACTTGCGTCACGCGAACAATATGTATGTCTCATCCGACTGACCTCCGCAGGCGATAGGTCGGAGGTTTGAGCGATTCGCGCGCAAATAACTGACGCCGAGTAAATAATTTCGGTATGTACACATTAATGTGAGTCCTCAGGGGATTATGCGAGGAGCGTTACAAAAGTTCTGACATTTTTTTATACGGTACTCACACTTTAGCCTAGTTAGTGTTGGTTAACACTGGTTAGCGTCGGTTAAGGCTGGTTGGTGTTGGTTAGGACTGGTTAGCGTCGGTTAGGGCTGGTTAGTGTCGGTTAGGGCTGGTTAGTGTTGGTTAGGACTGGTTAGAGTCGGTTAAGGCTGGTTAGTGTCGGTTAGGACTGGTTAGTGTTGGTTAGGGCTGGTTGGTGTCGGTTAGGACTGGTTAGTGTTGGTTAGGGTTGAAAATCCCAGTAGCTATTATGTTAACACTTTGAACATGGAGCTTCCCTCTCTCAAACCAGTAAAAGTGTTCTCTCCGTTTCGTTATTCCGGAGGGAGATTATACGGTGTCGGATAAACACAATAATTTCATCTGGCTTTTACTAGGTACTGTTTTCTTATTGTCATAACTCGCTTCATCATATTAGCTATAAAATCGTGGCTTTGCCGAGGTACGAAAATACCAATGTAATAATGATCTTAGACAATCTTGATTTACTACTAGGTGATAAACAATTCCCAGGACGATTATCCCACAATTATTGTCATTCATTCGATTCGAACGAGCGAACGGAAACAAATTACAAATGAAGGTTTATACCAGTTTCGCAAATCGCTGTCCTGTTGTTCGACTTCGTGGGTTTTATGGAGATGGGAAACGGGACCAACGCTTCAGATCACAAGAGCAAGCTGAACTTGATATCTTCGGCAGTAGTTACCAAACTTCTACCCTCAATACTGATTTCTACATCCGAACGGGCGAGGATTTGAAATTTTCATGAGTGAATGACGACTGTTAGTTCGGATCACACTCCGCACTTCGCCTTAAGGCTAACGTGGACGACAAGTGTGCGAGTGAGAGGGAAGATGCTCGAAGTATTTTTTAATTTTTCATGGCGAGCAAACGGAATAACTTTTTTTTTATAGTGGAGGTTGCTCCTGACGAACAACCGATAGAAGGCATTATCACAAATTCTTTTTTAAATTTTGAAATTTAAAAAAAAATTAGAAAATTATTTTTAAACATGTTTGTTTCATGCGTTCTTACAGGAGCTCGGGCGGTTTTTTCGGACACGGAATTTCTGTATGATCAACATATGTGACGTTTTCTCGGTTAGCGGATCGCCTAGTGGCCGTACAGGACTTAAAATGGCTATGATTTACCGACGCAAGTAAAAGCGGTTCGGATACGAGGGCGGAGGGCACGAGTCAAGGGCACTCGGCTACTCGCTCGGCAACGCGCTTGCGAAAGTGTGGGTGTGTAGACTTTGACTAATGAGGCCATTTTTTACACAATGCGTAACATCGTGTGGAAACCGCCCGACTGCTGATCGTCCGATGGAAATGCGGACCTCGGTAAATTGCGGGCTTTCTAAGATTCACGTGAAAAGTCTGATTTCAAGAAAGAAAAAAAGAAAAAAAAACCGTGGAACAGATTCTGCCAATTTCCGTTTTCACGAATCAGAAGCATATTCAAGTGCTTCGGAAACATTCGTCGCTATTAAGGATTAAAATTTGCGAAATTTCTGTCGCAGCGGGGCCAGCAAATTAAGGATTGTGTCTTTGGGAGTCAATAGAAAAATATAATTCGGCTATCGCGATGAACGATTGGAACGGCCAGAAATAAAATGATCTACAGTCGCCTCGCTGGCATTTGCTCCTGTGTAATTGGAATTTCACTTCCGTTCCCTTAGAATTCGATAAATTATTCCTTCATACTTGACATATCACGCGATACTTGGGTTGAATTCTGGCGCAAACGAGACGCGAAACGAGGCAATTAATTATAAAATTCTTCCCAGTTCTAGTTTAATAAGCGAATAGCTCGGATGTATTGTGTGTGATCCCAACGGTAAAGATCGGGTGTCATTTTCCCACCATATACATTTCAAGACCTTAAGAGTTGAAATATATTGATTTTTGCTGACTGTAAAAACCGAAATGGTGATAAATTACGTAGCAATATAGTGAAAATGCTCATACAGCGGAAAGTAATTGCAATAAAAAATATTTAAAGACTCGAGTTTTAAAAATGCGAATTTTTATGACCTGTATAAATAAATAAAAAAAATAAATAAACCCGCAAGTAACCTCCACCTTTTGAAGTCGGTTAAAAAATAGACAATAATTCGCCTATAGACATTACGGAAGTACTGTGTGTTATGAAATATCGGTCCAATTCAGCACATTTGCTGGGAAAACGTTTTCTAAAAAATTCCATCGAAAGAAAAACAATCATGTATAGAGACCGTTTATGTACGTACAGTAAAGCAGCTGTCGCGAGTTTTCACGTTGGGAAAAATGAAGGGAAAAAACTGTTCGTCGGCGTGGAAAAAAGCGCGATAATGCAAATTAGAGGGAAGGAGGGATCTTGAGCTAATCCCGAGTAAAAACCGGCCTAGCTGATAAGCGAAGAGTGTAAATCTGTATATTGTATTACATAATTTGAGGAGTGGCTTGTTTATTTTTCATTACGTCGGCGGTGCTTCTCTCTCTGGCTGTCATTTTCTTTCTCTCTCGAGGGTTGGAGGATTATAAGAAATTGAAAAAGGAGGATCTGCCCCTGGCTCGCATTTTGTATAATGTCATACTGGGTTATAAAGGTTGGTCGAAAGCTTGAGGTAAAAGTTATTTAAGGGTAAAAAAATTGACTCCTCCGTTCGGATGAGCGGAGAAGAGGAAAATTTGCATGTACAGCAAACTGCCATCAGAAACTCGCAGTCTTCTATATCCAGCGTTTCCTCTCGCCGCCCACCTTTTCGTGACGTTTTCTTCCTTCATTTCAACGATCAACCGGGTGGAAAAAATGAGGAAAATGAAGGCCCCGCGGGAGCGAGAGGCTTTAATATCCGCTTTTTGTCAAACCGTGTCAATAAGGTTACTATTAAGGGGCCCGCGACATTTTTTACCGTCGAAGTATAGAAGAAAGATGAAAAACATTGCGCTCCGTTCGTGATGGATTTCCCCCAGGGAGGTGAATTCGCAGTCTTGAATAGAGAAATTTTTATAGGCGTGAAATCAGGTCTTGAAAATGCTAAAGCTGCGCATTTTGCTCTGCAAGGAAGAGAAATTTGGAGATGGGTTTTTGGTAAAGCGGAGTCCTATGAGCGATCATCGTAGCTACCAAGTCGCTTCCGAAGGTCAGCTACTTATTTTTTATTTTTTTATTTATTTTTTTTATAAAATAAAAAATAATTAGCTGACCTTCGGAAGGTCTTTCCCTTCGAAAACCGCATCAAGGGATCGTTCCCTTTCAAATATTATATTTGTTATTAAATATATTCATTATTTTCCTTCTCGTTGCATTTCTTGATGTCCGGGTGGTTGTGAGGGGAAGAAAAAACTAGGCAATTATTTTACATATTTATTTATTCATTTTATTAATTAATTAATTTATTTCGAAACATATTTATTATTAAATATTGTCATATTATATACTAACCCAATATTTGTGTTAGTAGACATCATAAAAATTCTCGAACGATTCGGGACACGATTTGTGGAAGATTGCTTCCTACCAGTGATTTTAGAACATAAGTGATTCGTCGCACGCAAGGAAAAGGAAGGGCTTCGTCAGGGCGTAGTTCAATTTATTTATAGGTTACTTGATAACTTTCACGCAGGACCTAACTAGAAACTCTTGTACTTCCCTCGATCTTTCCCCCTCGACTTTATTTTCAAACTGTTTTCTCCATTTTCTCGCCGTTTCGCTGCTCTTTGCTTCTCCTTCATCGGCTGCGACGAATTTCAGGCGCGAGAACGTTTTTAAACGACGAGGAATAAAATCATTTAAAGGTTATATAATTTGACCGGATAAGCTCCATGTTCATACTGTTATCACAGTGCTATTCGAGCTTAAAAAAGAAGAAAAAAATAAAAATAAAAAAGAAAGAATGGTTGCTCTCATCAGATCTACAAGAAATATATTTCTTTCTTGTTTTCCCGTCGAACAATAAAAACTTACTTTGGAAAGCATTGGGTGGTGAGCTATGAAGAGGCGTGGATAGGAAATTACGAATAAATCAGCGTCCATCTGCTGTTTTTTCCTTCGTACGGGCTACGGTAATTGAGAAGCTTGAAAGAAAGAAGAAACTCCGTCGAAGAAAACGATCGAGATGGCCGGGAAGATGAGAATGGAAGATGACCTATGACCTCGGGCAAAAGGCAGGGAAGCTCAATGAGCTGGTGCCCCATTGTCTGGATGAACGGTTAATTGGCCGTTTAATTAGCCGCGAGGCCTTCCTGCAGTCGCTCGGACTTGCAAGGCGGACTAGGTGCTTTGTAAAATTCCGTAGAAGACAGTGAAAATCCGAATTCGGATCATGATGATTTGACATCTTTCGAATTACGGGATGACGCTGAATCCGAAAATAATTCCGATGGAATTAAAATAAGAAGGAATAAGATTATTGTCTTCCCACTAGTTAATATATAAATATATTTATTATTTTGATATATCTATCTCTCTATAGGTATATTGTAAATTATAAAATATTTATTATTAAATATTTTATATCATTTATTATATCCTATCTCTCTATAGATATATTGTAAATTATAAAATATTTATTTAAGATTAATATATCTATCTCTCTATAGATACA
>JASJUZ010000876.1:0-52334 GCA_037159825.1 Tupiocoris notatus
GTACTGAAAGACAGGCGGTAACAACCAAGGTAGATAGATTGAGGAGGTACGCTGGTAACTAAGGGCGACCCCCTCTCCAAATCGGTTGCTAAGGACGCTAAAACGTCACATTGAATCCCTCTCACGGGCGATAGCCTATTGCTGAACCTATTATTCGTTACTTTTCTATTGTGTGTATATGTTTTATGTTGCTGAATAAATTTGTCTTAAATCCTTAATTCTTAAATCCTCTCACTGACAAGTACATTTTGAACCCCTAGAGCACAGACCCGAGGCCCCTACCCATTACAAAATTAAACCCTTCTTCTACCTTTCTCTTTTATTTGGAGGGTTGAAATTCTACCTGTTGAAGGAAGAAGTCTTTCCTACCATAAAACACTCGTCAGTATTTCTTGAATTCCCCTCAAGCAAACTATGAAACTACTTATTAATTTGCGAGTTTACACTCTTTTTCATTGTTTGTGCGTGTTTTGTACTTTTTTCTCTTTATTTTCTGGTAAAAAAACAACTTTCCTGAAAACTGCAGGTTTTTATCTGTACTTATAGGAGAGTAAAAAATCAACCACTGATAAGTTTTAAAAAATTGCAGAGGTACCCCTTGGTTTTTTTGTGAAACATTTTTTGATTCCAATTTTGTTCAAATTTAGCATAATGATTGATTATGGTGTGTATTTCCATGATTATATGCTTCATTCTTTTGCCCTAGGTACATGAATGAAGAGAATGTGTAAAGTTGGAGAATGAGATTTTTTGGTGTACATTTTACCGATGTTGTTGAATACCGCATAAAATTTTGAAAAATGGATAGGTACACTACTCGGAGAAAATCTTAAGTTAAATTACCGTTCGTTCGGTCTATTCAAAAATCTGAATTAACGACTTTTGGTGAAGTAATCCACGATGAAAGTTACAAATCTTGAAGAACATCGAATGTTGGAATGGTCATGTCGGCTATGACTTAGTCGAAAATTACAAACCTACTTTATATTACAAAAGATAAAATACCCACCAACTGCAAAAAAACAACAGAATACGTTACATCAAAAGTTGCATCTTCTCTTCAAATTGACAACAAGTTGATAGAATCTTTTTGCAAAATGCGCATACTGCTGAGGATAAAATATTTAAATGCACAAAGGGCACAACAAAAATCCCTTGAACGATCCACTAATTTTCCAGATAGGAAGTATGAAAAAAAAGAAAAATAATTACTGTTAAAAATACAAGTTTATAATGAGTTTTCAAAAACAATTTTATTTATTTCCCACGTCACAATTATGTTTTGTTTCAATATTCCTAATATGTTTTAATATTAATGATTAATAATAATGTTCAAAAGTGAACTAGTTTAAACTGGCATTGTTGTTTCCCTAATTTTTTTTTGAAATTCTGGTAAGTCTGACCATCTTGATTCATTTTTTGAAGGTTTATATCACCCTAACGTTATTTACCAATTATTATTTACGTAAATAACCAAAACGAGCATTAAAAGTTAAAATAAAATGCTCACAAAAATCAATAATCAGTTTTACTTGTGTATTAAGTAGGTGAAATCAATCCAATCTTCATTACCAAGTGGGACTTGGGATTCATTATGACGTCATACCCATTCGCACTTTTCATTGGCTACAGAGTTACCAGCGTACTCCTCAATCTATCTACCTTGGGTAACAACAAGACGGTCTTTAAGACTGGAGTCATGCTAAATCGAGTAAGTGACGCTAATTCCACTGCTACTTGTTAGGTTTCTTTAATTGTCGAGTTAGTACCACCCGAAATGCCTCGTAAAGCAAATAAATTGCTGAGGGGGGTTGGTAATCTCACAGCATCCTCAATTATTGCTCCCAATGTTAGTTTATTCTCTGAAGATACAAGCGCTAGTATCGATATTCACGTTCAACGGACTAGTTATGACGTCATAACTATTCATTTTTCGTTCAAAATCATCGGTTTTCGTTAGCGATTTTCTCCGCGGAAACTCACAATTTTCATGAAAAATTGGTCATTTCGTCTTCAGCTGACACCAAATAATAGAATTCAGGTCATTTGGAACAAAAATAAAAAATAGGCGTCTTCCCCATTCACGGTCCATGTGACGGTAACTATTAGATGAGAATGATATTACAAAATAACCAAAACTCCTCACAGCCACTGGGAAAGCAAAACTATTTTATTTCGATTTTTGAAGACCACCAAAATGGATTTATATTGGAACGCTTGGTGATTTGAAGTTTTTCGTTCTGGTAGGTGAATGTCGCTTGATGTTTGTTTTTGGTGCCACGTACCTTATTCCCTGTAATTCGCATTTTCAGTTAATTTATTTGAGCACTTATACTTAGTACCTAGTCTCCTTGCTATGAAAATGACCGAATTTCTTTGAACTTTTTTTGTATTGTTCGGCTCACACACCATTATTTCACCTTATGCGGTTTTTCACTATTTCATTTTGTTTTTTCAGGCCGCAAAAATCAATATATTTCACGCTTGCGGACTTCAAATGTTTGTATTAGCGAGTGAATGACGCCTAATTTTTCTCACTCGGGTCACACACCTTGCATACCTACTATTATTTATTATTTTTACTTCCATGTTTACGTAGTAAATGGAAGTATTTGAATTTAGAAATCTTCAAAGTCCCCCGAAGTCAATATATTTGAATGTTCAAGGTTGTGCACTAAGCGGGTGAATGACGATTGATTTTTTTTAACGTTAGGGTTACATAACGTACTTTCCCGTTATCCAAATGTTTTATGTATTTAGAATTTTTATGGGTCAAGAAATCAAAATTAGTATTTGAACGCTCAAGGTCTACAAAATTTGTAATGTTCGTTAGCGGCGTGGAATCACACTTGATTTTATGTAGGTACCTATTCATCATAATTTAAGCCATTATCAAAAAATTATGAAATGGAAAAGTTTTAAAATGTATCATTTGGACGCTAAATATTTTCTAAAGTAACAACGAGTGAATGACGCCTGATTCACCTTTCGGGACTGGTTATTTTTTAGTGTCCTTGCTATTAAAATGATCCTATTTCACAAAACCTGGCTTGTATCGGTAGGCTCGCATACAAATTCTGTGTTAACCTGATTCATGCGTTTTTCTGTTTTTTGGTCCCCTGGCTAGTTTTTCACTAATAACAGTTGTAGTTTACTAAGGTGTAGTTTACGGCCTTTGATTGTATAATTGGTTATACCTGTTACATAGAAGTTATTTTTAACCGACTTCATGTATTACCTATGTCATTTTATTTACTGTCTTTTATTCCTTCAGGGGCTACTATTACGGTTTATCTACTGTAGTCAGCCTTCTCATTGCGATGTTCATCATCAGTCCGTTTGGAACTGTCTATTCGGTACCGGCTCGGGTATTATTCAATTTTGCGCTTTCTTTCTCTGTGTATTTTCTCGTGCAAATGTTCCGAGGATACTAAACAGGTTTTCTGCATTATTATTTACTCATACGAGAAAGCTTCCTTCTTTTTGTAATGTCTAATTTTGATCAATTTGAAAAAATGCAAGAGACGCGTCTTTTTTGTATAAAAAAAACTATTTTTATCAATGTTGTTTTGTAGCTTTTTTATTCTAATGGCTGATTTCAGTCTTTAGTTTGCTTTCCCCAAATATTTGGACAAGTTACAACTAGTGACGATCTTGAAGTGCCCGCCAAAAGGGTAATTTGTTTTAAATGTCCGCTTTTATACGCCCATACGATGCGTTGTGACACGTGAAAAATGCCTTCATTTAGGTACTGCTGATTCGTGCGGAGTACACTTGGATAAGCTCTCCACGTTTTGTTGTTCTCAACTTATTAATCTTCAAACTACCTTGAAAGAAAGAGTTTACGCTGGCAGTATTATGTTAATTTGTTTTCTCATGTAAACGTTATTTTGCTCTTGTTTAAAATGATACTGAAACAGATTCAGTTCCTACATACTCCACTGCTGAGGTATTGAAATTTATTTGGGTGTCAGTTTTGCCAATAGGTTTCGATAATATGTGCTCTGTTGAATTGAAAATATTGATTAAGAGGAAAACAGCTCGTCTGGTGAAGCGTTATTTAATATGCTTACTTTACTCGTGTTTCTTTCTGCATGCAATAATTTCTAAAAAAATCAGGTAACTACTTACTATTGTATTTATGTCGGCTTCTTCATGCTTTTCGTTTGTCTTGAATGAAATATTTTAATTCATGTAGGTATATATCCTATGCTCTCTTCTTTAAAATCTCCCATTGGATGGCTAACTCTGAATTATTGATACCTATGTTGTTGAGCAAGAAATGCTTGTGATTTTGAGCTAAAAATTATTAGGTACTAATTTTATTATTTTTAAACTAGGAAAAAGATCTCATTCTGAGTCCCATTTTCATCCCTCTACAGATGATGCATATCTGCTGGAGAGGTAGCTGCCTAGATAATATGTTATCACACGTAAAACTAAGATTGAATACTCGCAGGTATTATTTAACTCGTTCTAAATTCAACTTACTGCTCCTTCGCTCAACTTTTCTGCCTCATCTAAGAATTTTTCGATAAAGCAATTTTTTTGTACAACTTAAAAAATTCTAGTCATTGATTGGAATACGTCAAGACTAAACAACTAGGTATAAGGTTATTTCATGGCACCTGGTGGTCAACATATTGCATTTATCTTGTCAATTTAGCTTGTTGATATTGAAATAATTTATCGATGTTACTATCCGTTTCCTGTAATCGTTTTCAAATTACTGTCGTTTAATGTGACTAAAAATGTGATTGTCAAGACGAATTTTGTATTATTTTCTATACCTCCTTACCAATTCCTATCCACCCTGATTTCAGTACTAGATTTGAGACCGGTGAGTTACTTTCAACGTAAAGGGAATATTCCTCTTACCTTATTGTCGTTGTAAAAGGTAGATTGTAATAACCACAAGAGTGAATATACTTTAGACTTTAAATTTTTCTTTCTGACAGTTGAATTTTGCTTTATTTTTATTATCGGGGTCACATGCAGTACTTCCTCGTTAAACGCGATTTCAGTTATTTCATTCTAGCGCTCTTGTAACTTTCGGGTCTCTGCTTTAAATGTGACCAACAACGATCATGTTTTGTTTTGTTTTGATCACATACCGTACTTCCGCCCTACGCCGTTTATCGTTGTTGAGCTTTTTACAGGGTGCAAAAATCAATACATTTGACGCTAGAGGTATTAAATATTTGTAATGGCGAGTGAATGACGCCTGATCTTTACCGCTAGGGTCACGTTTCGGCCTTCGTACGATTTTCTCGATTTTATAATTGGTTATACCAGTTACCGACTCAAACATGGAAGTACTGTGTGATCTATGCACACCACTGGTTTCTTCTTGTGTATGTTTTTCTTATACCGACAAATAGATCCCATTTGAATAGCATCAAAATTGAGCAAGTTGTTGAGCAAAATTGTCCAGAAAACCAGTGTTTCGCCACCAATGGCATGTGAATATAGCATGCGATCAATACTAGTTTCTTAATGATCAATGGTGTTGAGGCTGATATTGGTACAAAAATGACAGGTACTTACATGGAAAGTAAAGTTTAGCATGCATTCATTCAACTTTTTTGTACATTATTGTTTTATGTTCGTAACTGTTGGAAAATATTTTTAGAATGTTGTATATTATTATATTCTTGGAGCATATCAAAATCTTAAGTTCAACAAATTTATCAAAGAACGCAGTAGCAATTAAAAAACAACGTTTTTTAAGAACAAAAAACTTTATTAAAAAATAAATTACAATTAATTGATCATTTTTGCCATTTTCTTTGAGGTTTTGTTGTCAGAAGAAAATCTTTTTCGTTTTTGTTTTTTGATTGTGTTCTTCTTTGATCTTGTTAAGATACCTCATCCTAATTATACACCTTTAGATCTCGTTCGAAATTTTCTGCAGCAAAATGATCGAAGCAAAAAATAAATCCTACTGGTATTGGGATTCCAATCGTCATTTTCTCCGGCACTTAGCGATCCATTGCTTCCTAATGGATTTATCGGTAGGAAATTATGACAAAATAGCAATTAATTAATACACATATTTAAAACACAAGAGTTGAGAGAACAAGTACGCTGACAAACTGGCCGAGGCATGTTTAGAATTCAGAGTTTTCCACAATTAATATTACAGCCAATACATTCTTCAAATTTAATAACGGTAATCATGATACTAAATAATTATGCATTTTAGAATGGATCTACGGGCAATAAATAATTAAAATAGTGAACTTACCGGTGAAAAGAAAGATCGTGTCACGGCATTCCGCAATCGCACGCACTACAACTGGTTTTCCCATTTCTTATTAACAATGATTTTTAAAAACCCTTGATGAAACTCTCTATTAAAACTGTAATAAAAAACTTGGCGTACACAAAACCTTCACATTGAAAGGAAAGCGGAGAAGTAATGTTGTTGCAATGAAAGTCTGATGAGGCTTTGAGGAAGGTTTATACCAGTGACGTCAGAGGAAGCTGCCCCTTGATGTTCGAGCCCGCCTTGTAATTTATACACCGACCCAAGGTGACAGGTGGGCTCGATCCGATACTAACCCGCACGGCATGACGTCACTGGTATAAAGACAAACACTAGTTAGATAGCTTTTAACTAACCTTTGGCAGCGGAATTTCATTACTTACTATTAATTATCATTTTTTCTCGATAAAATTTTTTTTTATCTATAACCATACTTAGAATTAAATGATACAAAAATAATCTGATAGAATTCAAATAATTTAAAAATTGACTTTTAAAATACTTACCTAATCGTAAAGATTCAGATATTTTATTTTTGAGACACTATTTTTTCATTTCTAACGTTCTTCACTGATGAAGTTAAAAAAATAAATCACCGTTGAAAAAAAAGTGGGAAAAAATGATTGATATTGACGTTTTTACATCAGATTCCAATAAATTTTGTGTTATTTGACTCAGCTTAACAATATCCTTTACTTTTTGTGTCTACATTTATTTTCAATAAACTTTTTCTAGGATATCTAGTCTGATAAAAATCAACTGAATTTTTGAGATGTACGATTGGTCGTTTCTTATGTATTTTCCACCGACATAATAATATAGATCCCATTTGAATAGCATCAAAATTGAGCAAGTTGATGAGCAAAATTGTCCAGAAAACCAGTGTTTCGCCACCAATGGCATGTGAACCATATATCGACGCTTAAGCCGTATCATGACCAATCAAAGTTATTGCAGGTTTTCAGGAGACACAAAAAACTTATTATTTTTTAAACTAGACGGATATTTGTCAATAAAAACACTTTAGTCAACTCATTATGCTTCTATTTAATGGACTACAACAAATTTTTCTTTGATTTATGTATAATTGAAAAATTTGGGTTGATACGTCATGTTGTTTTATTTTTCCATCCTTGATATGATATGATTTCTCTTATTCTCTTTTGATAGGTCGTAATGGTGTCATGGGGTACCATGATACGATATAATGCCATCACCAAAACATAGATGAAAATTATTTAAATCTCGACTCAATTTTCCAATTTTCATCAGGTGAGAGGATCCAATTGAATGATACATAAAACTTATTTTGTCAGGATGAGGGGGAGACTGAGAGTGCGACTTCTTCTCCATATTTTTGTTCTTATTCGTCGGCCGAGATCTTTCGCCCATTCGGGCATCTTCAGGGCTGCGTAGGTCCATCGGGTACCGTACGCAGCCCTGAAGATGCCCGAATGGGCGAAAGATCTCGGCCGACGAATAAGAATAAAAATATGGAGAAGTTGTCGCACTCTCAGTCTCCCCCTCATCCTGACAATATCAGAAAAACAGCGACACCCAAAGGATAAAACTTATTATTTTTGGGATGGGAAGATGAGTTTCTGATCAATCACATACCACAATTAAAACGCCTCATAAAATGTAAAGAATTAAACTTAACAACCACTTTAGCCTTTTTGTTTCTTTCTATAATTTGGTACAGGATAATGTGGTTTTCAGGTAGGTAGTATAGATAAAAACCGGTGGTTACTCTCAAGATTTTCCTGAAGAGTTTTGATCTAATCATCACTTCTCTGAACCGTAGCAACTATTGCAATTTTGATCATTTTTATTTTTCTTAATTACAAATTAAAGCAGAATTTCCAGCCTAAAGGTGGAATTGAAGAGAGTGTTTGACGACCTTTCCAACGAGTATAGTACGATTTATATCGCTCCAAGAACTCTTGAGGTATACCCTCATGCCGAATTTTGAAAATCTCCCAAATTCAACACAAAAGCTGCGATAACTCGAGAACGGAAAAAACTATCGCCATTGTCAGACCAAGATTGATTTTTGGTAAAAATTTCAAGAATTTAGCTTCGTGAGAAAAGTGTTGACAGCGTACGGCGTACCGACAGATATTTTTTATTGGATACTCGGATTCTATACATGCCTTGAAATGTAAAACATCAAATTTTGAGGGGGGTTAGAAAATTGTTTTTCTTGGGCGATTAAAATGGTTTATTATTGATACTAAACCAAAATTTGGATTTCTTCAATCAACAGCTATAAAATCACAGTTGAGATCAACTTTATAATCATATATTTGGAACAAAATAGGTTATCATTTTCAAACAAATAAGTAGGTAGAAAAAAATACCAAAAGAGAGTCGCAATAAATAAATTTTCAAGAGATTTTCCTTCGCTTCATTTTTTCCTTTTTTGAATATTTTCTTCTTTCTTCTTCTCCGCTTTCAAACTTATCTTCTCATGAGGGAGCGATTTGTAATGCGATTGTTTACTTAGAAAATAATTCTACGGACCGAACATCCATCTACCCAGGAAGTATTAATTTCGGAAAACTGCTCGGTTATAAGCATAAAAAGAGAAAATAGTTAGCATCTTATCTTAACAACGCGTGTCAGTTCGTTGCAACACATCGTATCAAAAACCTGTTTTGTTTTCGTAGATTTTTCCAGTTTGATTTATATGTATCCATAGAAATTTTCATTTATGTTAACTAAGTGGTAGTTTATAAACAACTAGTGTTGAAAATTGGGCCGAAAAAAGCTGTAACAACTGTAGGCTCGCCTTGTGAACTTATGGATCAGCTGCGAGCACCGGTGACGTAGCGAAAACTGTCTTGATACGACATGATCAAATAAGATTCTTGATAAGATATAGTAACAAAACTGCCGCTATTAGCGTTCCTGTTGGTCTGGCAAGAAAATTATTGGTACCAGCGTGTCCGGAGCTAGATTTTACATATAAAAGAGGTACTAACTCAAAACCGCCAAAATTTTGATTGGTCATGATACGGCTTAAGCGTCGATATATCTTTTCCTTCTGAAAATAGCATGCCATCAATACTAGTTTCTTAGTGATCAATGGAGTTGAGGCTAGCTACTATTGGTGCAAAAATGACAGGTACGTAGAAAGTAAAGTTTAGCATGAATGTACTCATTCAACTTTTTTTTTTGTTCATTATTGTTTTATGTTCATAACTGTTGGAGAATATTTTTAGAATGTTGTATAATATTCTTGGAGCATATCAAAATCTTAAGTTCAACAAATTTATCAAAGAACACAGTAGCAATAAAAAAACAACGTTTTTGAAGTACAAAAAACTTTATTAAAAAATAAATTACAATTAATTTATCATTTTTGCCATTTTCTTTGAGGTTTTGTTGTCAGAAGAAAATCTTTTTCTTTTTTTTAATCGTCCTCTTCTTTGATCTTGTTAAGATACCCCATCCTAATTATACACCTTTAGATCTCGTTCGAAATCTTCTGCAGAAAAATGCTCGGAGCAAATAAATCCTACTGGCTGAGTTAGAAAGCATGTTGGGTAATTTCTTTGTTTATTTATTTTAATTTTTTTGTGAAAGGGAATTTATATTTGCAGTAGGTAGAAAGATAGCGAGCGTATCAGCTGAAGCTGAGGGCTCCATTTATAGCTGGTAGCTTGTTCTAGCAGTCCATGTTCACCTATCTAAATTTTCAATTTGACAGTGAAAAAATTATTGAGACTGCCGCTCACATTCGGTCCCGAACGAGACATAAGGCCCGCCCACCTTCTCAAGGCTAGGCAAGGCAGAGCTCTCGCGGCTGGTACGGCCTTTCACCTCAGTCTCGTATCACGTATCTCCTCGCGCCTGGCACGAACGTCCGCTGTGCTCAGTCTCGTATCACCTCGCGCCAAGTGTTTATTTTTCTTCTTCGTCCGAACTTCTATTATGGTAAGTTTACTACGTTGCTATTTATTTGCTTTCATACGCCTCATCTCATGGTCGGTCTCTAAATGCAACATGTGGCATGCGTTGAAGTGATTTGCTGTGCTATTGAGTAGGAGGGTTCGAAAATACTTTTTCATAGTACATACCTAATATCCAAACACAATTTGAAACGATGTAACAATTCTTGAGATTTTGTTGAAATCATGCTGGACTCCTGTATTTTCGTATCCACAACACCGGTTATGATTAAAGACTGTAAGAACGTTCAAGTGTCAGCTATAGGATATTCTAATAATCAGAAAATTAAAATGTTGATAACTTATGTCAAGTTCGCCAATTATGGCGAACTGGATTGGCTCCTTGATGTTTTGGTTTAATATTCAATAATAAACCATTGTAATCGCCCAAGAAAAAAATTTTTATAACCCTTCCTCAAAATTTGATGTTTTACGTTTCAAGGCATGTAGAATCCGAATATCCAATAAAAACGCTGCAAATGATGTACACTGGTTAATTATTCCTTCGCTTCAATATTGATTTAGAAAGACTATCCATTTGTGATAGTAATTATTCCGAACAATTTTGACGTTTCCACCGAAATTATCTACGCTTGGTTCAATCAATACCAAACTTATATCACGTAAACTAGACTTAAATTTGAACAATTTTAGTCTTCAAACTAAGGAAAAACAGTTTTCGTTTAGAAATTAGGTATGCAGTCCCAAACATAGGTCCCTAAAAACATCGATTGCTCCCGTATTAAAATTGATTTTTAACCATCATTGGAAAAATCAGTATATTTGAATGCTTGAAGTTCTTTAATGTTTGTAGCGATGTGTAAATTACTTGATTCCCCCTTCAGGGACGGTCATAAATTTTTGGGTGTCATTGCTATGAAAATGACCTCATTTTATGATACTAGGCTTGTATTGTTAGGCTCAGATACTGCACTTCTGCATTATTAACCTAATTCGTAGGTTTTTCTACTTTTCTTTCTTTTTTCAAAACAGTTGTAGTGTACTAACGTTGCGGCCTTTTCTTGGTTTTATAATTTTGGTTATATCTGTTACTGACTAGATCATGTATGTTCTGTGTTATCTATGTACATTTCAACACAGTTACTAGTTGGAGTCACATAAATATGATCATGCAATTATGTGTGGAATCAAAAGTTTGGTAATAAATAAATCAGTCGAGCATGATTGTGCGTAGTGAACGTTGTTTAACAACGTGTTGTTTCAGAGTGGTTAAGGATGGCTCCTGATACGTTGGAACTTAGTAAGAAGAACATCCAACCCCTGGAGCAGGGACGAGAGCAAGCAAACTTGGATTAGCACTTCGTGCCCTGAGTGATGTTGAACTTCGGGCGAAACTCCAAAAAGAGCGAGAGTTTGTATATTATAGCTGTTTTTAATTTTTCTTGTTTCTAATTAATTTCAATCTGTGTGATTTGAGTTGATGATATTTTTCAGGGAGCATGAAAAATATGACATATGATGGAAATGACCCCCTACCGCCGCGGCATGACTATGTCGATTGGATTGAACAGAGTTGCCCATAACATGGCAAAGAAGTGAATCTGATACCGCTTCTTGAAGATACCATCATGCAATTCAAGGAAGTGGAGCAGTATAAACAGGACAGTCGGTTTATCGACCTAATCATCAAATACGTGAGGATGGTGGCAATTTTTTGTTTGTGGAGTGATAAACTGATTCATGATTGGGGAATAAAATTTCTGGGATACATGCAGCTAAATATTTGGTGAAAGAAGTCAGCGTTCAGTATAAATTGTGTGATAGGGCTGGTGTTCAGCCCCTGTAAGTCGATGAGATTACTTTTTAAACTTATTTTTGAGAGGGATACTATCCTGGTAGGTCCCAAATTAAAACAAAATCCATCCAGTAGTTACAGCCCCAGATTCGGAGAAATGCTGGAAAAAGTGATTTTTGCGAAAATAGCAACTTTTGATTTTGCAAGCTAATAACTTTTACAAAAACCTTGCAAATGCGATGAGTGGTTTCACTTTTTTGAGGTTTTTCTAGTACCCAGCCACGTCGAGAAAAAAATATGAACACTATTGCACTTGGAAGTACTTAGCAAGAGCTTTCCAACGATGGTAAAAAATCAATTTTAGGTGGCATAATGAGGGAGCAATCGATGTTTTTATAGACCTATGTATGAGACCTCATAACTTCTAAACGAAAACTGTTTTTTCATAGTTTGTAAACCTAAATTGTTCACATTTAAGACTAGTTTACGTAATCAAAGTTTGGTATTGATTGGACTAAAAGTAAATAATACTTCTAAGGCCGTATTTCTTAAAAATTTGTTTCAAAATCACGTTTTTGGAATATATATGGTTGTAGAAAAAAAACTACGTTAGTCATAGAATTTTCGTTGAAAGATTTGAATTTAGCGTTAAATGTTCAAGAAATAACATGCAGGTAGTTGCCGCGAAGTTGCGACATTTTTGTTATTTTTTTCCTTTTCAGAGTTTGTATTATAGGCAGATAATTTTCAAAGTTGGTTTTATTATTTTCTTAAACTTTTTTTTCTTTTTTTAGTGTCATACAATTATAGACAGCTCTCTTCACAAAATTTGCCCAAGCTTTCTTCATTGTGGTTTTGTCACTTACTACCAACAGACCAAAGAAAATTCATAAATCTGTTGGACACTGAAGATCTAAACTATAATGATTACCTAACTACTTTCAATGTTATTATGTTGATTGAGAGTGAGTTTGAACGTTAGAAATTAATGGAATAATCTATCCACTGATTTGAGACTCTTGGTCTACATACCGGATGCTTTGATCCCATTGATCCACCTTACAAAACTCAAATAATTTAGTACACCATTTTTGATTACTGAAATGCTCCAATTTACTTGTTCTGTATTTCTCAAATGATAATAGAATTATGATTTTCTCGAGCCTATCCGCAATTACACTGAATGAGAGGATCCGAACAAAATTTCAGAAATTCACCCAACGTTTGTGCATTATAATGACAGGATTTGGCCCTCAAAACCATGTAATTTGTTGAAAAAGTAATGCTGAATTCAAACCTGTTAACGAAAATTCTATGACTAACGTAGTTTTTTTTTCTACAAGCATAAATAGTTCAAAAAACGTGATTTCGAAACAATTTTTTAGAATTACGGCCTGAAAAGTATCTACGCTTGGTTCAATCAATACCAAACTTATATCACGTAAACTAGACTTAAATTTGAACAATTTTAGTCTTCAAACTAAGGAAAAACAGTTTTCGTTTAGAAATTATGCAGTCCCAAACATAGGTCCCTAAAAACATCGATTGCTCCCGTATTAAAATTGATTTTTAACCATCATTGGAAAAATCAGTATATTTGAATGCTTGAAGTTCTTTAATGTTTGTAGCGATGTGTAAATTACTTGATTCCCCCTTCAGGGACGGTCATAAATTTTTGGGTGTCATTGCTATGAAAATGACCTCATTTTTAACCGACTTCAAACAAGGAGGAGGTTACTATGGTCGTCTAGCGGGATTTTTTTTTTTTTTTTTTTTTTTTTTTTTTTTTTTTTTTCGGTATGTGTTGTCCACCGGCGTTCAGCACCTGTACGTCCGATCGGGTTAATTTTTTTTTTGTTTGAAAGGGTTACTATCCAGGTAGGTCCCATAATTTTTTCAATTGAGTCCATCCAGTAGTTACGTACCCAGACGCGGAGAAACGCCGGAAAACGTGATTTTCGCGAAAAAAGGAAGTTTTGACTTTGCAAGCTTATAACATCTAGAATACTTGCTCGATTGTTTTGTTTCTGGTGTCATTTTGTTCATAATTTATCTGCCTACGAGGGCCTAGCTTCAAATTTTCGTTCAGCATTCTAATATAGCGTGTAGAGAAGAAAATGTAAAAAAAAACGTGATGCCGATTTTCACTTTTTTGAGGTTTTTCGAGCACCGTTCCCAACCACGTCGAGAAAAAAAATATGAACACTATTGCACTTGAAAGCACTTAGCTAGAGCTTTCTAACGATGGTAAAAAATCAAGTTTAGGTGGCATATTAAGGGAGCAATCGATGTTTTGATGGACCTGTGTTTGAGACCTCATAACTTCCAAACGAGAACTGTTTTTCCATAGTTTTTAAACTTAAATTGTTCAAATTTGAGTCTAGTTTACGTGATCTAAATTTGGTATTGATTGGACTAAAAGTAGATACTTTTTAGGCCGTATTTCTAAAAAATTTGTTTCAAAATCACGTTTTTTGGACTATTTATGCTTGTAGAAAAAAAACTAAGTTAGTCATAGCATTCTCGTTAGAAGATTTGAATTCAGCGTTAAATTTTCAATATATAACATGGTTTTGAAGGCCAAATAACTTCATTTTAATGCACAAACGATTGGCGAATTTCTGAAATTTGGTTCGGATTCTCTCATTCAGTGTGAATGCGGATACGCTTCAGGAAATCATCACTCTATTATCGTTAGAGAAATAAAGAACGAGTGAATTGGTGCAATTCAGTAACCAGCAATGGTGTAGACAATTATTTGAGTTTTGTAAGGTGTATTAATGGGATCAAAGTATCCGGTATGTCGACCAAGAGACCCAAATCAGTGGATGGATTATTCCAAAGGTTCAAACTCTCTCTCAATCAACATAATAACATTGAAAATAGTTAGGTAATCATTATACTTTAGAACTTCAACGTTCAACGGACTTATGAATTGAGTTTGGACGGTTAGTAGTAAGTGACAAGAACACAATAATGAAAGCTTGGGAAAATTCTGTAAAGAGAGCTGTCCATAATTGTAAGTCACTAAAAAGAGAAAAATAAAAAAACTTTTTAAAAAAAAAAATAAAACCGACTTCAACCAGTGGTGTGCATAGATCACACAGTACTTCCATGTTTGAGTCGGTAAATAGTATAACCAATTATAAAATCGAGAAAATCGTACGAAGGCCGAAACGTTAATTTGCAACAGCTGTTATTGAAAAACGAGCCAGGAGACCCAAAAATAGCGGAAGTATGGTACACGGCGACTTTAATGATAAAAATCTACCGTCATTCACCCGCCATAGATAACATTTCACGTCCTTTCAAACGTTCAACTATATTGACTTTTGGCTAATGTGAATATTTCTGATCGAAAGAACTACTGGATAGCATGGATGTACGGCGTGTGACCCTAGTGGTAAAGATCAGGCGTCATTCACTCGCCATTACAAATATTTAATACCTATAGCGTCAAATATATTGATTTTTGCACCCTGTAGAAAGCTCAACAGCGATAAACGGCGTAGGGCGGAAGTACGGTATGAGACCAAAACAAAACAAAACATGGTCGTTCTTGGTCATATTTAAAGCAAAGAACATATAACTTTCGGGTGAAAGTTACAAAAGCGCTAGAATGAAATAACTGAAATTGCGTGTAACGAGGAAGTACTGTATGTGACCCCAATAATGAAAATCAAGCAAAATTCAACTGTCATAAAGAAAAATTTAAAGTCCAAAGTATATTCACTCTTGTGGTCTATAAAAATCTCTAATTCAAAAAACCGGCACACGGCGGAAGTACTGTATGTTATCCAAGCTATACAAAACAAGTTCTGTGAACGTGGTCAGAGATGGTCAAAAATATAGCAAAGAGCCCTAAAAAGTACAGTAACTGAAAATGCGTTTTGCGAGGAAGTACTGCAGGTGACCCCAATAATAAAAAACAAGCAATATTCAGCTGTCATAATATGACAGCTGAATATTGCTTTCTATATTATAGAAAATTTAAAGTCTAATGTATATTCACTCTTGCGGTCTATTAAAATCTCAAAAGTTAAAAAATGGCATAAAGCGGAAGTACTGTGTGTTACCCAAACCATACAAAACAAGTTTCGTGAACGAGGTCAAAGTTGGTCATATTTATAGCAAAGAGACCCTAAAAGTACAATAACGCTTAATAAAATAACTGAAAATGGTTTTACGAGGAAGTACTGCAGGTGACCCCAATAATAAAAATCAAGCAATATTAGGCGGTCATATAGGAAATTCAAAGTCTAATGTATATTCACTCTTGCGGTCTATTAAATCTCAAAAGTTATAAATAGGCATAATGCGGAAGTACTGTGTGTTATCCAAACTATGCAAAACAAGTTTTGTGAACGAGGTCAAAGTTGGTCATATTTAAAGCAAAGAAACCCAAAAAATACAAATTAAACAACTGAAAATGCGTTTTACGAGGAGGTACTGCATGTGACCCAAATAATAAAAATCAAGCGATATTCAACTGTCATACAGAAAAATTTTAAGTCCTCCAGCGTTCAAATATATTCACTTTTGTGGTCTATAAAAATCAAAATGTAGCAAATGTGCAAATAACGCGGATGTACTGCATGTGACCCATTTGATAAAAATCAGGCATCATTCAATCGCCAACCCCAACATTTTAAGACCTCAAACATTCAAATACATTGAGTTTTGCGGCCTGTAAAAATCAAAATACAAAACATGCACTTGTGAAATCGTGAAAAACGCTCATAACGTGGAGGCGTTGTATGTGACCCACTATACAAAAAATCTAGTGTTTTCTGCTTGCCATAACCGACATTTCAAGCCCTCAAACGTAGAAAAATATTGACTCTCATAGCCTGTAAAAATCGAAACAGAAAAAACTTTGAACGCTTATATCTCGGAAGTACTGTGTGTAATTCAAAATCCGGAAAAACCTAATTTTGCACAATCACTGGGAAAACATTCCCTGAAAATTTCATGGGGTTTCATCCATTTTTCAGGGAGATATGGCGATTTATGTCAGTTTGTGACCACAGACAGACGGACAGACGGACAGACGGACAGACGGACAGACGGACAGACAGACAGACGGACAGACGGACAGACGGACACACAGACACTTGTTCAGAAAGTGTTTCTGAGTATACTACTATGAAAATTTCTTCCATCAGGACCTCGGTTCCGAATTCGACTTTTCCGACGATCTCAATACTTCCATTTACTACGTAAACATGGAAGTAAAAGTTTGTCTATAAAATACACTCTGAAAAGGAAAAAATAACAAAAATGTCCCAACTTCGCAGCAACTCATTCGCCAACTACACATTTTAAGGACTACTTTACTACTCGTATTGACCTGACCACTTCCTGATTGATTGGATCACCTTCCCTAATAATATAAAAATTACTATTTCTCATTTCCCAAATGATTAAAAGATTTTCCTTTCACCTCTGAATTGCCTCCAGATTGATCATCTTTTGGAGTCGGCGCCTCTCTGGCAAAATAACCGATGGTTACAAATAAATATTATGAATTCACGATAAATTAGTAGGTGCCAGGTAATAAGTTTGGGTCTGGACGTAAAGATTCTTAGAGAAATCTGAAATTAATGGTTTTTAGGAAAAGGCGTGAATAGTCACCTTCAAATCGATATTGTTAATAATCAGTTCTCATAAATGCTGATGTGCTCTCTTCAAGAATCGTGAAAACTCATGATATTTTATTCGGAATCTATAGGCTTTTCCAATACAATATAAGAGAGGCGCCGACTCCAAAAGATGATCAATCTGGAGGCAATTCAGAGGTGAAAGGAAAATCTTTTAATCATTTGGGAAATGAGAAATAGTAATTTTTATATTATTAGGGAAGGTGATCCAATCAATCAGGAAGTGGTCAGGTCAATACGAGTAGTAAAGTAGTCCTTAAAATGTGTAGTTGGCGAATGAGTTGCTGCGAAGTTGGGACATTTTTGTTATTTTTTCCTTTTCAGAGTGTATTTTATAGACAAACTTTTTGAAGTCGGTTTTATTTTTTTTTTTAAAAAGTTTTTTTTTATGATACTTGGCTTGTATTGTTAGGCTCAGATACTGCACTTCTGCATTATTAACCTAATTCGTAGGTTTTTCTACTTTTCTTTCTTTTTTCAAAACAGTTGTAGTGTACTAACGTTGCGGCCTTCGTATTAGTTTCTTGATTTTATAATTTTGGTTATATCTGTTACTGACTAGATCATGTATGTTCTGTGTTATCTATGTACACTTCAACACAGTTACTAGTTGGAGTCATATAAATATGATCATGCATTTATGTGTGGAATCAAAAGTTTGTTAATAAATAAATCAGTCGAGCATGATTGTGCGTAGTGAACGTTGTTTAACAACGTGTTGTTTCAGAGTGGTTAAGGATGGCTCCTGATACGTTGGAACTTTGTAAGGAGAACATCCAACCCCTGGAGCAGGGACGAGAGCAAGCAAACTTGGATTAGCACTTCGTGCCCTGAGTGATGTTGAACTTCGGGCGAAACTCCAAAACGAGCGAGAGTTTGTATATTATAGCTGTTTTTAATTTTTCTTGTTACTAATTAATTTCAATCTGTGTGATTTGAGTTGATGATATTTTTCAGGGAGCATGAAAAATATGACATATGATGGAAATGATCCCCTACCGCCGCGGCATGACTATGTCGATTGGATTGAACAGAGTTGCCCAAAACATGGCAAAGAAGTGAATCTGATACCGCTTCTTGAAGATACCATCATGCAATTCAAGGAAGTGGAGCAGTATAAACAGGACAGTCGGTTTATCGACCTAATCATCAAATACGTGAGGATGGTGGCAATTTTTTGTTTGTGGAGTGATAAACTGATTCATGATGGGGGAATAAAATTTCTGTGATACATGCAGCTAAATATTTGGTGAAAGAAGTCAGCGTTCAGTATAAATTGTGTGATAGGGCTGGTGTTCAGCCCCTGTAAGTCGATGAGATTACTTTTTAAACTTATTTTTGAGAGGGATACTATCCTGGTAGGTCCCAAATTAAAACAAAATCCATCCAGTAGTTACAGCCCCAGATTCGGAGAAATGCTGGAAAAAGTGATTTTTGCGAAAATAACAACTTTTGATTTTGCAAGCTAATAACTTTTACAAAAACCTTGCAAATGCGATGAGTGGTTTATTATTCCTTCGATTCAATAGGTAATGATTTGGGAAAACTATCATAACTTGCTCAAACATTAAATTAAAAGGTACATTTTTCGTCTAACTTTATAGTTGAAGAGACCATTTGACGACCATTCCAACAAGATTACGATTTTCATAGCGCCAACGATTCTCGAGTTATACCTTTATGCCCAATTTGTGAAAATCTCCCAAATTTTACTAACCCCCTCAACATTTTACAATTTACGTTTCAAGGCATATAGGATCCGAATATCCAGTAGAAAAAATCCTGTCCGTCTGCCGTACGCCGCCATCACTTTTTGGAGGAAACTATTATAGTTACATTTTTGAATTTCACAAAAAATCAATCGTGGCCTGACAACGGCTCAATTCTTTCGCCAAATCGCTATCTCAATTTTCAGGGTATTTTTGAGGGGGAGAATATTCGTATTTCCCAACGTTTCTCAGAAAAAGGTGTGTTTGATATCCATTTCTATAGATTTTTGGACGCTGAATCGGATAACACCATCGCGGGGTCGGTAGCTTTATTGGTTCTCGAGCTATCGCAGTTTGTGTGTAAAATTTGGGAGGTTTTCACAAAGTTGGCATGAGGGAATTACTTGAGAGTTCTTGGAGCTATAAAAATTGTTGTATACGCGTTGGAATGGTCGTCAAACACCCTATTCAACTGTACCGTTAGGCGAAAAAATTAGCATTTCATTTCGAAATTAAGAATAATAGCAATGATTAAAATTACAATTATAGTTGTTACGGAGTTTTCCCACATAGCTACCAATCTGTTTCACAAATGTTCGGAATAAGTATCATCACAAATGGATATTCTTAAAATGACTATTGAAAAAAAGGAATAATAAACCACTGTACTATTATTTGCTGTATTTTTCATTGTCTGTAGACTTACACTGCTTTAGTTTGCGCACTTCACGCAATTCACGTTTCGCAATTATTCACATATCGATCATTTTTGATGAAGATCAAAATCCATCAAAAATGATCGATATTGACGTTTTTACAACAGATTTCAATAAATTTTATGTTATTTGACTCAGCTAACAATGTCCTTTACTTTTTGTGTCTACATTTATTTTCAATAAACTTTGTTTGAATTTTTGAGATGTACGATGGGTCGTTTCTCATGTATTTCTTTTCTTATGTATTTTTACTTCCATGTTTACGTAGTAAATGGAAGTATTGAGATCGTCTGAAAAGTCGAATTCGGAACCGAGGTCCTGATGGAAGAAATTTTCATAGTAGTATACTCAGAAACACTTTCTGAACAAGTGTCTGTGTGTCCGTCTGTCCGTCTGTCCGTCTGTCTGTGGTCACAAACTGACATAAATCGCCATATCTCCCTGAAAAATTGATGAAACCCTATGAAATTTTAAGGGAATGTTCTCCCAGTGATTGTGCAAAATTAGGGTTTTCCGAATTTTGAATTACACACAGTACTTCCGAGATATAAGCGTTCAAAGTTTTTTCTGTTTCGATTTTTACAGGCTATGAGAGTCAATATTTTTCTACGTTTGAGGGCTTGAAATGTCGGTTATGGCAAGCAGAAAACACTAGATTTTTTGTATAGTGGGTCACATACAATGCCTCCACGTTATGAGCGTTTTTCGCGATTTCACAAGTGCATGTTTTGTATTTTGATTTTTACAGGCCGCAAAACTCAATGTATTTGAATGTTTGAGGTCTTAAAATGTTGGGGTTGACGATTGAATGATGCCTGATTTTTATGAAGTGGGTCACATGCAGTACATCCGCGTTATTTGCACATTTGCTACATTTTGATTTTTATAGACCACAAAAATGAATGTATTTGAACGCTGGAGTACTTAAAATTTTTCTATATGACAGTTGAATATCGCTTGATTTTTATTATTGGGGTCACATGCAGTACCTCCTCGTGAAACGCATTTTCAGTTGTTTAATTTGTATTTTTTGGGTTTCTTTGCTTTTAATATGACCAACTTTGACCTCGTTCACAAAACTTGTTTTGCATAGTTTGGATAACACACAGTACTTCCGCATTATGCCTTTTTTTTAACTTTTGAGATTTAATAGACCACAAGAGTGAATATACATTAGACTTTGAATTTTCTATATGACAGCTGAATATTGCTTGATTTTTATTATTGGGGTCACCTGCAGTACTTCCTCGTAAAACCATTTTCAGTTATTTTATTAAGCGTTATTGTACTTTTAGGGTCTCTTTGCTATAAATATGACCAACTTTGACCTCGTTCACAAAACTTGTTTTTGTTTTTGGGTAACACACAGTACTTCCGCCTTATGCCTTTTTTTGCATTAGAGATTTTTATAGACCACAAGAGTGAATATACTTTAGACTTTAAATTTTTCTTTCTGACAGTTGAATTTTGCTTTATTTTTATTATCGGGGTCACATGCAGTACTTCCTCGTTAAACGCGATTTCAGTTATTTCATTCTAGCGCTCTTGTAACTTTCGGGTCTCTGCTTTAAATGTGACCAACAACGATCATGTTTTGTTTTGTTTTGATCACATACCGTACTTCCGCCCTACGCCGTTTATCGTTGTTGAGCTTTTTACAGGGTGCAAAAATCAATACATTTGACGCTAGAGGTATTAAATATTTGTAATGGCGAGTGAATGACGCCTGATCTTTACCGCTAGGGTCACGTTTCGGCCTTCGTACGATTTTCTCGATTTTATAATTGGTTATACCAGTTACCGACTCAAACATGGAAGTACTGTGTGATCTATGCACACCACTGGTTTCTTCTTGTGTACGTTTTTCTTATACCGACAAATAGATCCCATTTGAATAGCATCAAAATTGAGCAAGTTGTTGAGCAAAATTGTCCAGAAAACCAGTGTTTCGCCACCAATGGCATGTGAATATAGCATGCGATCAATACTAGTTTCTTAATGATCAATGGTGTTGAGGCTGATATTGGTACAAAAATGACAGGTACTTACATGGAAAGTAAAGTTTAGCATGCATTCATTCAACTTTTTTGTACATTATTGTTTTATGTTCGTAACTGTTGGAAAATATTTTTAGAATGTTGTATATTATTATATTCTTGGAGCATATCAAAATCTTAAGTTCAACAAATTTATCAAAGAACGCAGTAGCAATTAAAAAACAACGTTTTTTAAGAACAAAAAACTTTATTAAAAAATAAATTACAATTAATTGATCATTTTTGCCATTTTCTTTGAGGTTTTGTTGTCAGAAGAAAATCTTTTTCGTTTTTGTTTTTTAATTGTGTTCTTCTTTGATCTTGTTAAGATACCTCATCCTAATTATACACCTTTAGATCTCGTTCGAAATTTTCTGCAGCAAAATGATCGAAGCAAAAAATAAATCCTACTGGTATTGGGATTCCAATCGTCATTTTCTCCGGCACTTAGCGATCCATTGCTTCCTAATGGATTTATCGGTAGGAAATTATGACAAAATAGCAATTAATTAATACACATATTTAAAACACAAGAGTTGAGAGAACAAGTACGCTGACTGTTATGTTACCGAATAAGTGTGGGCTGGCTTTTCCTTTTTTTTTTTTTTTGTTTATTTTATATTTATGTTTATCATAAATCATTGTCTATCCTAAATGTATTGGGTGCGGGCGTTTTTACCGCACCTGCGCGACGATAGCTACATGTTGAGATTGGATAGGCAATGTATCTCGGTCGTCCGTCTATCGTGACGTCTCGTCTCTTCCGTCGTCGGTGTTTGGAGTGACCGTATGTCCTCTCGCCTCGTCTTGCTTCGTATAAGCACTTTATCGTTTTCTATCCGAATTTTCTGTCCGTGGATACGTTTTTCGTCCAGCAGAGAATTACGGCCTTCCACGTCTATCGTCGAAGGGTTTTGTGGTTTGATCCGAATCGCTCGTCTGATCACCACGTCTTTCGTGTGCCACGTGTGCGCATACTCTCCCGGTAGGACTCCCGCGCACCCGGAAGCGACGTCGTCGCTGTAATTCCGAGGATCATCTATAGTCGACCAGGTGAGAGTACGCATAAGTGCAGTGGTGAACTTTTTCGACGTTTGAACAGTTCCGTCGTGCGCGTCTTACGTGTGAACGGACGATATCGCGCCGTTCCGCTCGCGACCGGTTTGGACTCTTTGTTTTATTTTTTATCAAGACAATTTTTATTTTAATATTTTTGGTCATTTATTGATTTATTTATTTCATTAGTTTGAAAGGAAAAGCAAATTAAAGCCCGTAAAACCAAGATCCTTTTTATTTTTCATTAAATCCGTGGTTGGATAGCAAGATTATACTTTTATTTTACTTTAATCCCTATCCCCACAAAACATATTGGTAGCAGAGCGTGGTTGAGCTTTAATTTGCTATTTTTTCCAATACATATTGGAAACTGCATATTTCAGTTTCATTTGAATTGAGACGAGAAGGCGGTTTTTCGTCCCGTGTGAACCGTTCCATTTGAGAGCGGGCTGCACGAAGCGGGAGGCTAGCTTTCTAGTCTATCGTATCAGCTCCTGTCCTCCTGTACCCTCTTGATCGTTCATAGTTCATTCGTGTTTTTGTAGACAGGTCTATCTTGTTTGCGAATTCATTTTTTGTGAATGCGACCGAAACGACGATCAATTATGGCAACGTCTCCGTATTCAAGTAAAATGAAATCTTGTTTCAAGAAGCTTGATAGTTCAGCCGATGAAGTGAAGTTAATTTTGATGCAAGGACGTAAAGCTAATGAAACAAAGGATATAAAAGCCATTCAAATATTCAAAGGTATGTACTCTGCTTTGGAACGCTATTATGTTAAATTTGAAACCTCTTGGGAATCGCTGGCAGATGAGTTTGAAGACGGGGATCGAGCGTCCGAATTTCCTACAGATGCTTATACGGACGTCAGAAATACAGTTAGGCGATATTATTATGAATCTATTTCTATTTATCAAACCTTGCTGTCTTCTACGCCCTCAGCTTCTACTGTGGGAGGTAATATTACCTTTTCGGAACCTCGCTCGTCTGATAATTTGCCGAAAATTCCTTTACCTATTTTTGAGGGTAATGTATTAGAATGGCCCAAATGGCGAGACACTTATATTTCTTTAATTCATATGGATGATAGCTTATCTGTCATTCGAAAATTTCATTATTTGACTACTGCCCTAAAAAGCGTAGCTTTAAATGTTATAAGTCATTTAAAGGTGTCTGAAAATAATTATAGTCTTGCATGGACTGCTCTTTTGGAAGCATTTGACAATAAACGTATGCTTGCTAACGCCTATCTAAATCAAGTACTTGCTTTCAAGTCTTTAACGGGGAAACCAACGATTGAATCGTTGAAGCTTTTTATTTCAAAAATTAATGATAGTGTATCTGCTTTCAAAATGCTAGAAATTCCGAATGAAGGCGACTTTTTATTATTTTTTCTTGCTATTCGATGTTTGGATGCGGGAACTCGAGAGCAATTCGAAATTTCCAACAAACAAACGGCATTTCCAACTTTTGAAGACTTGAGTAAATTTGTCAAGGACCGATGTTTGGCGATGCAATTGTCTGGACTCAATATTGAGCCATCCATATCCTCTACTTCTAAACAAACAGTCGTTCATCACCCAGAAAATTATAAAAGTTCCCCCCGTTTTTCGAACTGTTTTTTATGTTCCGAAAATTATCATAGTTTAAAATACTGCAACAAATTTTTATCAGCCTCGGTAGAAAACCGAGATAAAATGTTAAAAAATTGGAAAGGTTGTCGCAACTGTTTAGCTAGTGACCATTCAACTTATTATTGCAGCCAGCGTCCGAAATGCAATGAGTGCACTGGGAAGCATAATTCTTTGCTGCATTTTGCTAATTGTGGTTCCGATAGAAGTCGGAATCGATCACCGCGAAGCAGTCCTCAGCCGGGTAAACTGGATTTCCAAACCACCGCAGGAACGTCTTCTTTCCATAGTATGGCCAATACGTCACTTAGTCCGGCTGTCAATGAACCTACGGTACTCCTGGGAACATTGTTAGCGGATTTTGAGGACAAAAAGGGTCAGAGAGTAAAGTTACGCGGGCTTATTGACTGCGGCTCTCAAAATTCATTCATGTCTTTCAATGCTTTGAACAAATTAGGTTTACCATATCGACACTCACCTAGAAAAATTTCTGGTATAGGGCAAACGGTTTATGACGGAGCCAAAGGTGAAGCCGATTGTCGACTAATTGTTAAGGGCGACCTATTAAAGTTCAAGGTCATAGTAGTCCCAAATCTAGCCAGTTTCTTACCTAGTGTTTCATTACCACAATCTTGTGTGAACCGATTTATAAATTATGAATTAGCGGATCCGAAGTTTTGGAAATCGGCGCCTATAGATTTTTTGCTCGGAGCCGATATGTATTGCCATGTAGTCAACGGTCCGCCAATTGTCATTGAGAAAAATTTACCGTTCATGCTGCCTTCCATTGTAGGAAATATTATCATGGGTACATATCATGATGAACCTGTTTCTAATAAAAGTTCAATTTCTTTTCTAGCGATGAACTATAACGAAAGTTGCTCTAATAATTTTAATGAGGAAACTTACGAAACCGAAGATCTAAATGAATTACCAGGAAAGACTGAGGTATCACATCCGGATTATCAGGATCGGTATGAGACCAGTTGTCTATCAACTTTTCTTCGATTAAATGACGGTCAGTACGGCTTGAAGCGTCCAGTACAACCAGGTACACCAAATAATTTTAATTTCGCCGCTATGACCAAGGACCAATGTGAATTTCATTTTGAAAATTTAAGTGTTAGGGTTCCAATTAGAAAACTGTTTATCAGCCAACTAATGGATATTAGTTCGAGTTCTTTTTTGGATCAGGCGGGTTTCGTCAGGGTGGGCGGAGGAATCCGATATTTAAACCTATTTGGTGGAGTTCTCGCCTGTATATCACGTCGTTTTGATTTAGTGCGTAAAGCCAAAGCTGCGGTCAAATCAGTACAGACTATGAGCATAGTGCCAAATCAGACTAGTGACACAAATCGTTTTTACAATGTAGTTCGAAATTTACGTCTCCTAGAGTTTTTGTCATCTGAACCATCCGAACTGGATATTTTGCCGTTGATTAGTTTCTTTTTTGATCAAGTCTTCGCTGCCATTCTCTTACTTTACGGTTTTCATATATTGAATTATTATTTTCAACGTCGAAGCGTTCAAATTTTTGGTGAAGTAGTCTGGAGCAAGTGGAGAAATAAAAGCTTCTCGAACTTGCAGAACAGAGTACAAAAATGGCAATCCCTATATCCACGTAATCCTAATATAGTCGTCTGCATCTTGTCAACAGTCACGTACATAGTGGACTTGGCGTACAGGTACAAGTGGCGATATGCACTTGTGACTCTGTCGTCATTTGCCCGTACGTAGACTTTCTTTGTCCAGTACCTTCCCCAATTTTTGAGGAGCAAATTAAATTATATTTTCCAAGGTAGGACAGATATTAACATTTTTTATGATGACCAAAGGTACTTATCAATTTTTGGTGAACTGCGATTCACTTATATTTTGGATTCTCTCTGGTGATATAATTTGTCGCCGAAATAGGAGAATAACTTTTGAAAATTATCACCATAATTTTGGTGGGCGGTATGTTATGTTACCAAATAAGTGTGGGCTGGCTTTTCCTTTTTTTTTTTTTTGTTTATTTTATATTTATGTTTATCATAAATCATTGTCTATCCTAAATGTATTGGGTGCGGGCGTTTTTACCGCACCTGCGCGACGATAGCTACATGTTGAGATTGGATAGGCAATGTATCTCGGTCGTCCGTCTATCGTGACGTCTCGTCTCTTCCGTCGTCGGTGTTTGGAGTGACCGTATGTCCTCTCGCCTCGTCTTGCTTCGTATAAGCACTTTATCGTTTTCTATCCGAATTTTCTGTCCGTGGATACGTTTTTCGTCCAGCAGAGAATTACGGCCTTCCACGTCTATCGTCGAAGGGTTTTGTGGTTTGATCCGAATCGCTCGTCTGATCACCACGTCTTTCGTGTGCCACGTGTGCGCATACTCTCCCGGTAGGACTCCCGCGCACCCGGAAGCGACGTCGTCGCTGTAATTCCGAGGATCATCTATAGTCGACCAGGTGAGAGTACGCATAAGTGCAGTGGTGAACTTTTTCGACGTTTGAACAGTTCCGTCGTGCGCGTCTTACGTGTGAACGGACGATATCGCGCCGTTCCGCTCGCGACCGGTTTGGACTCTTTGTTTTATTTTTTATCAAGACAATTTTTATTTTAATATTTTTGGTCATTTATTGATTTATTTATTTCATTAGTTTGAAAGGAAAAGCAAATTAAAGCCCGTAAAACCAAGATCCTTTTTATTTTTCATTAAATCCGTGGTTGGATAGCAAGATTATACTTTTATTTTACTTTAATCCCTATCCCCACAAAACACTGACAAACTGGCCGAGGCATGTTTAGAATTCAGAGTTTTCCACAATTAATATTACAGTCAATACATTCTTCAAATTTAATAACGGTAATCATGATACTAAATAATTATGCATTTTAGAATGGATCTACGGGCAATAAATAATTAAAATAGTGAACTTACCGGTGAAAAGAAAGATCGTGTCACGGCATTCCGCAATCGCACGCACTACAACTGGTTTTCCCATTTCTTATTAACAATGATTTTTAAAAACCCTTGATGAAACTCTCTATTAAAACTGTAATAAAAAACTTGGCGTACACAAAACCTTCACATTGAAAGGAAAGCGGAGAAGTAATGTTGTTGCAATGAAAGTCTGATGAGGCTTTGAGGAAGGTTTATACCAGTGACGTCAGAGGAAGCTGCCCCTTGATGTTCGAGCCCGCCTTGTAATTTATACACCGACCCAAGGTGACAGGTGGGCTCGATCCGATACTAACCCGCACGGCATGACGTCACTGGTATAAAGACAAACACTAGTTAGATAGCTTTTAACTAACCTTTGGCAGCGGAATTTCATTACTTACTATTAATTATCATTTTTTCTCGATAAATTTTTTTTTTATCTATAACCATACTTAGAATTAAATGATACAAAAATAATCTGATAGAATTCAAATAATTTAAAAATTGACTTTTAAAATACTTACCTAATCGTAAAGATTCAGATATTTTATTTTTGAGACACTATTTTTTCATTTCTAACGTTCTTCACTGATGAAGTTAAAAAAATAAATCACCGTTGAAAAAAAAGTGGGAAAAAATGATTGATATTGACGTTTTTACATCAGATTCCAATAAATTTTGTGTTATTTGACTCAGCTTAACAATATCCTTTACTTTTTGTGTCTACATTTATTTTCAATAAACTTTTTCTAGGATATCTAGTCTGATAAAAATCAACTGAATTTTTGAGATGTACGATTGGTCGTTTCTTATGTATTTTCCACCGACATAATAATATAGATCCCATTTGAATAGCATCAAAATTGAGCAAGTTGATGAGCAAAATTGTCCAGAAAACCAGTGTTTCGCCACCAATGGCATGTGAACCATATATATCTTTTCCTTCTGAAAATAGCATGCCATCAATACTAGTTTCTTAGTGATCAATGGAGTTGAGGCTAGCTACTATTGGTGCAAAAATGACAGGTACGTAGAAAGTAAAGTTTAGCATGAATGAACTCATTCAACTTTTTTTTTTTTGTTCATTATTGTTTTATGTTCATAACTGTTGGAGAATATTTTTAGAATGTTGTATAATATTCTTGGAGCATATCAAAATCTTAAGTTCAACAAATTTATCAAAGAACACAGTAGCAATAAAAAAACAACGTTTTTGAAGTACAAAAAACTTTATTAAAAAATAAATTACAATTAATTTATCATTTTTGCCATTTTCTTTGAGGTTTTGTTGTCAGAAGAAAATCTTTTTCTTTTGATCCTCTAACTCACGAACGATGGTGTCCACAACGAGAAAATGGTCAATGGAATAATCAAATTTATAGCAGAAACGTCGGCGGAACTGAAGTTGACGCGATGAGCGGGCTCCACGTCTGATAAGACATAGACGAGTCCTTTATCTTCGAGAATCCCCCCAATAGAACCAAATAGAACGGGTAATAACGTCGAATTAGTCGTAAATTATTGACGATTGATTTATGGCGAGGCGAAATTATCACGCACGCGGCCGAACGAAAAAAGGAAATCGAACGTAAACAAAGGGCAACCGGCTTTCGAAAATAATCACCCGCGTAAAAAACAATTTACGCATTAGCGCGCGCCGTGCAAATGACCATAACCTGTTGAGAAGAGTAAGAGTAAACGACGCTGGGAAAAACACGAAACTAATATTAATTAGTTTATTAGCGAAATATAGCAAAAATCAAAATAGTTAACGGGAAGACAAACGAAAGTTCGAGAATGAATAATAAATTATCACAGTACAGTAGTAACAGATAAGATAACATGTTGAGCAAGAGAGAGGGCGTAGAACTGTCCATCCAAGTCAAACATTCCAAGAGCTGTTCAATTCGCATAATGATTTTTGTCCTTAAAATAATGCTATTCTAGCTTAAAAATCAATGAACTACTCAATATTGAATTATTGGAAGATCGGCATAATTTCTTTTGATTATTTCACAAATTAAAAAGCTACTAGTTAGTTCATTGTTCATGTAGGTATCAATTTAATCATGTTAGAGTGGGAGAAAAATATAGGTAATAAAGGTAAATATAATTACACTATACAAGGTAAAATATAATTTAAGAAAAAATTATTGAGACTGCCGCTCACATTCGGTCCCGAACGAGACATAAGGCCGCCCACCTTCTCAAGGCTAGGCAAGGCAGAGCTCTCGCGGCTGGTACGGCCTTTCACCTCAGTCTCGTATCTCCTCGCGCCTGGCACGAACGTCCGCTGTGCTCAGTCTCGTATCACCTCGCGCCAAGTGTTTATTTTTCTTCTTCGTCCGAACTTCTATTATGGTAAGTTTACTACGTTGCTATTTATTTGCTTTCATACGCCTCATCTCATGGTCGGTCTCTAAATGCAACATGTGGCATGCGTTGAAGTGATTTGCTGTGCTATTGAGTAGGAGGGTTCGAAAATACTTTTTCATAGTACATACCTAATATCCAAACACAATTTGAAACGATGTAACAATTCTTGAGATTTTGTTGAAATCATGCTGGACTCCTGTATTTTCGTATCCACAACACCGGTTATGATTAAAGACTGTAAGAACGTTCAAGTGTCAGCTATAGGATATTCTAATAATCAGAAAATTAAAATGTTGATAACTTATGTCAAGTTCGCCAATTATGGCGAACTGGATTGGCTCCTTGATGTTTTGGTTTAATATTCAATAATAAACCATTGTAATCGCCCAAGAAAAAAATTTTAGGTATAACCATTCCTCAAAATTTGATGTTTTACGTTTCAAGGCATGTAGAATCCGAATATCCAATAAAAACGCTGCAAATGATTGTACACTGGTTAATTATTCCTTCGCTTCAATATTGATTTAGAAAGACTATCCATTTGTGATAGTAATTATTCCGAACAATTTTGACGTTTCCACCGAAATTATCTACGCTTGGTTCAATCAATACCAAACTTATATCACGTAAACTAGACTTAAATTTGAACAATTTTAGTCTTCAAACTAAGGAAAAACAGTTTTCGTTTAGAAATTAGGTATGCAGTCCCAAACATAGGTCCCTAAAAACATCGATTGCTCCCGTATTAAAATTGATTTTTAACCATCATTGGAAAAATCAGTATATTTGAATGCTTGAAGTTCTTTAATGTTTGTAGCGATGTGTAAATTACTTGATTCCCCCTTCAGGGACGGTCATAAATTTTTGGGTGTCATTGCTATGAAAATGACCTCATTTTATGATACTAGGCTTGTATTGTTAGGCTCAGATACTGCACTTCTGCATTATTAACCTAATTCGTAGGTTTTTCTACTTTTCTTTCTTTTTTCAAAACAGTTGTAGTGTACTAACGTTGCGGCCTTTTCTTGGTTTTATAATTTTGGTTATATCTGTTACTGACTAGATCATGTATGTTCTGTGTTATCTATGTACATTTCAACACAGTTACTAGTTGGAGTCACATAAATATGATCATGCAATTATGTGTGGAATCAAAAGTTTGGTAATAAATAAATCAGTCGAGCATGATTGTGCGTAGTGAACGTTGTTTAACAACGTGTTGTTTCAGAGTGGTTAAGGATGGCTCCTGATACGTTGGAACTTAGTAAGAAGAACATCCAACCCCTGGAGCAGGGACGAGAGCAAGCAAACTTGGATTAGCACTTCGTGCCCTGAGTGATGTTGAACTTCGGGCGAAACTCCAAAAAGAGCGAGAGTTTGTATATTATAGCTGTTTTTAATTTTTCTTGTTTCTAATTAATTTCAATCTGTGTGATTTGAGTTGATGATATTTTTCAGGGAGCATGAAAAATATGACATATGATGGAAATGACCCCCTACCGCCGCGGCATGACTATGTCGATTGGATTGAACAGAGTTGCCCATAACATGGCAAAGAAGTGAATCTGATACCGCTTCTTGAAGATACCATCATGCAATTCAAGGAAGTGGAGCAGTATAAACAGGACAGTCGGTTTATCGACCTAATCATCAAATACGTGAGGATGGTGGCAATTTTTTGTTTGTGGAGTGATAAACTGATTCATGATTGGGGAATAAAATTTCTGGGATACATGCAGCTAAATATTTGGTGAAAGAAGTCAGCGTTCAGTATAAATTGTGTGATAGGGCTGGTGTTCAGCCCCTGTAAGTCGATGAGATTACTTTTTAAACTTATTTTTGAGAGGGATACTATCCTGGTAGGTCCCAAATTAAAACAAAATCCATCCAGTAGTTACAGCCCCAGATTCGGAGAAATGCTGGAAAAAGTGATTTTTGCGAAAATAGCAACTTTTGATTTTGCAAGCTAATAACTTTTACAAAAACCTTGCAAATGCGATGAGTGGTTTCACTTTTTTGAGGTTTTTCTAGTACCCAGCCACGTCGAGAAAAAAATATGAACACTATTGCACTTGGAAGTACTTAGCAAGAGCTTTCCAACGATGGTAAAAAATCAATTTTAGGTGGCATAATGAGGGAGCAATCGATGTTTTTATAGACCTATGTATGAGACCTCATAACTTCTAAACGAAAACTGTTTTTTCATAGTTTGTAAACCTAAATTGTTCACATTTAAGACTAGTTTACGTAATCAAAGTTTGGTATTGATTGGACTAAAAGTAAATAATACTTCTAAGGCCGTATTTCTTAAAAATTTGTTTCAAAATCACGTTTTTGGAATATATATGGTTGTAGAAAAAAAACTACGTTAGTCATAGAATTTTCGTTGAAAGATTTGAATTTAGCGTTAAATGTTCAAGAAATAACATGCAGGTAGTTGCCGCGAAGTTGCGACATTTTTGTTATTTTTTTCCTTTTCAGAGTTTGTATTATAGGCAGATAATTTTCAAAGTTGGTTTTATTATTTTCTTAAACTTTTTTTTCTTTTTTTAGTGTCATACAATTATGGACAGCTCTCTTCACAAAATTTGCCCAAGCTTTCTTCATTGTGGTTTTGTCACTTACTACCAACAGACCAAACAAAATTCATAAATCTGTTGGACACTGAAGATCTAAACTATAATGATTACCTAACTACTTTCAATGTTATTATGTTGATTGAGAGTGAGTTTGAACGTTAGAAATTAATGGAATAATCTATCCACTGATTTGAGACTCTTGGTCTACATACCGGATGCTTTGATCCCATTGATCCACCTTACAAAACTCAAATAATTTAGTACACCATTTTTGATTACTGAAATGCTCCAATTTACTTGTTCTGTATTTCTCAAATGATAATAGAGTTATGATTTTCTCGAGCCTATCCGCAATTACACTGAATGAGAGGATCCGAACAAAATTTCAGAAATTCACCCAACGTTTGTGCATTATAATGACAGGATTTGGCCCTCAAAACCATGTAATTTGTTGAAAAAGTAATGCTGAATTCAAACCTGTTAACGAAAATTCTATGACTAACGTAGTTTTTTTTTCTACAAGCATAAATAGTTCAAAAAACGTGATTTCGAAACAATTTTTTTAGAATTACGGCCTGAAAAGTATCTACGCTTGGTTCAATCAATACCAAACTTATATCACGTAAACTAGACTTAAATTTGAACAATTTTAGTCTTCAAACTAAGGAAAAACAGTTTTCGTTTAGAAATTATGCAGTCCCAAACATAGGTCCCTAAAAACATCGATTGCTCCCGTATTAAAATTGATTTTTAACCATCATTGGAAAAATCAGTATATTTGAATGCTTGAAGTTCTTTAATGTTTGTAGCGATGTGTAAATTACTTGATTCCCCCTTCAGGGACGGTCATAAATTTTTGGGTGTCATTGCTATGAAAATGACCTCATTTTATGATACCTACTTGGCTTGTATTGTTAGGCTCAGATACTGCACTTCTGCATTATTAACCTAATTCGTAGGTTTTTCTACTTTTCTTTCTTTTTTTCAAAACAGTTGTAGTGTACTAACGTTGCGGCCTTCGTATTAGTTTCTTGATTTTATAATTTTGGTTATATCTTCTGTTACTGACTAGATCATGTATGTTCTGTGTTATCTATGTACACTTCAACACAGTTACTAGTTGGAGTCACATAAATATGATCATGCATTTATGTGTGGAATCAAAAGTTTGGTAATAAATAAATCAGTCGAGCATGATTGTGCGTAGTGAACGTTGTTTAACAACGTGTTGTTTCAGAGTGGTTAAGGATGGCTCCTGATACGTTGGAACTTTGTAAGGAGAACATCCAACCCCTGGAGCAGGGACGAGAGCAAGCAAACTTGGATTAGCACTTCGTGCCCTGAGTGATGTTGAACTTCGGGCGAAACTCCAAAAGAGCGAGAGTTTGTATATTATAGCTGTTTTTAATTTTTCTTGTTACTAATTAATTTCAATCTGTGTGACTTGAGTTGATGATATTTTTCAGGGAGCATGAAAAATATGACATATGATGGAAATGACCCCCTACCGCCGCGGCATGACTATGTCGATTGGATTGAACAGAGTTGCCCAAAACATGGCAACGAAGTGAATCTGATACCGCTTCTTGAAGATACCATCATGCAATTCAAGGAAGTGGAGCAGTATAAACAGGACAGTCGGTTTATCGACCTAATCATCAAATACGTGAGGATGGTGGCAATTTTTTGTTTGTGGAGTGATAAACTGATTCATGATTGGGGAATAAAATTTCTGGGATACATGCAGCTAAATATTTGGTGAAAGAAGTCAGCGTTCAGTATAAATTGTGTGATAGGGCTGGTGTTCAGCCCCTGTAAGTCGATGGGATTACTTTTTAAACTTATTTTTGAGAGGGATACTATCCTGGTAGGTCCCAAATTAAAACAAAATCCATCCAGTAGTTACAGCCCCAGATTCGGAGAAATGCTGGAAAAAGTGATTTTTGCGAAAATAGCAACTTTTGATTTTGCAAGCTAATAACTTTTACAAAAACCTTGCAAATGCGATGAGTGGTTTATTATTCCTTCGATTCAATAGGTAATGATTTGGGAAAACTATCATAACTTGCTCAAACATTAAATTAAAAGGTACATTTTTCGTCTAACTTTATAGTTGAAGAGACCATTTGACGACCATTCCAACAAGATTACGATTTTCATAGCGCCAACGATTCTCGAGTTATACCTTTATGCCCAATTTGTGAAAATCTCCCAAATTTTACTAACCCCCTCAACATTTTACAATTTACGTTTCAAGGCATATAGGATCCGAATATCCAGTAGAAAAAATCCTGTCCGTCTGCCGTACGCCGCCATCACTTTTTGGAGGAAACTATTATAGTTACATTTTTGAAATTTCACAAAAAATCAATCGTGGCCTGACAACGGCTCAATTCTTTCGCCAAATCGCTATCTCAATTTTCAGGGTATTTTTGAGGGGGAGAATATTCGTATTTCCCAACGTTTCTCAGAAAAAGGTGTGTTTGATATCCATTTCTATAGATTTTTGGACGCTGAATCGGATAACACCATCGCGGGGTCGGTAGCTTTATTGGTTCTCGAGCTATCGCAGTTTGTGTGTAAAATTTGGGAGGTTTTCACAAAGTTGGCATGAGGGAATTACTTGAGAGTTCTTGGAGCTATAAAAATTGTTGTATACGCGTTGGAATGGTCGTCAAACACCCTATTCAACTGTACCGTTAGGCGAAAAAATTAGCATTTCATTTCGAAATTAAGAATAATAGCAATGATTAAAATTACAATAGTTGTTACGGAGTTTTCCCACATAGCTACCAATCTGTTTCACAAATGTTCGGAATAAGTATCATCACAAATGGATATTCTTAAAATGACTATTGAAAAAAAGGAATAATAAACCACTGTACTATTATTTGCTGTATTTTTCATTGTCTGTAGACTTACACTGCTTTAGTTTGCGCACTTCACGCAATTCACGTTTCGCAATTATTCACATATCGATCATTTTTGATGAAGATCAAAATCCATAAAAAATGATCGATATTGACGTTTTTACAACAGATTTCAATAAATTTTATGTTATTTGACTCAGCTAACAATGTCCTTTACTTTTTGTGTCTACATTTATTTTCAATAAACTTTGTTTGAATTTTTGAGATGTACGATGGGTCGTTTCTCATGTATTTCTTTTCTTATGTATTTTTTCTTCTTGTGTATGTTTTTCTTATACCGACAAATAGATCCCATTTGAATAGCATCAAAATTGAGCAAGTTGTTGAGCAAAATTGTCCAGAAAACCAGTGTTTCGCCACCAATGGCATGTGAATATAGCATGCGATCAATACTAGTTTCTTAATGATCAATGGTGTTGAGGCTGATATTGGTACAAAAATGACAGGTACATGGAAAGTAAAGTTTAGCATGCATTCATTCAACTTTTTTGTACATTATTGTTTTATGTTCGTAACTGTTGGAAAATATTTTTAGAATGTTGTATTATTATTATATTCTTGGAGCATATCAAAATCTTAAGTTCAACAAATTTATCAAAGAACGCAGTAGCAATTAAAAAACAACGTTTTTTAAGAACAAAAAACTTTATTAAAAAATAAATTACAATTAATTGATCATTTTTGCCATTTTCTTTGAGGTTTTGTTGTCAGAAGAAAATCTTTTTCGTTTTTGTTTTTTAATTGTGTTCTTCTTTGATCTTGTTAAGATACCTCATCCTAATTATACACCTTTAGATCTCGTTCGAAATTTTCTGCAGCAAAATGATCGAAGCAAAAAATAAATCCTACTGGTATTGGGATTCCAATCGTCATTTTCTCCGGCACTTAGCGATCCATTGCTTCCTAATGGATTTATCGGTAGGAAATATGACAAAATAGCAATTAATTAATACACATATTTAAAACACAAGAGTTGAGAGAACAAGTGCGCTGACAAACTGGCCGAGGCATGTTTAGAATTCAGAGTTTTCCACAATTAATATTACAGCCAATACATTCTTCAAATTTAATAACGGTAATCATGATACTAAATAATTATGCATTTTAGAATGGATCTACGGGCAATAAATAATTAAAATAGTGAACTTACCGGTGAAAAGAAAGATCGTGTCACGGCATTCCGCAATCGCACGCACTACAACTGGTTTTCCCATTTCTTATTAACAATGATTTTTAAAAACCCTTGATGAAACTCTCTATTAAAACTGTAATAAAAAACTTGGCGTACACAAAACCTTCACATTGAAAGGAAAGCGGAGAAGTAATGTTGTTGCGATGAAAGTCTGATGAGGCTTTGAGGAAGGTTTATACCAGTGACGTCAGAGGAAGCTGCCCCTTGATGTTCGAGCCCGCCTTGTAATTTATACACCGACCCAAGGTGACAGGTGGGCTCGATCCGATACTAACCCGCACGGCATGACGTCACTGGTATAAAGACAAACACTAGTTAGATAGCTTTTAACTAACCTTTGGCAGCGGAATTTCATTACTTACTATTAATTATCATTTTTTCTCGATAAAATTTTTTTTTTATCTATAACCATACTTAGAATTAAATGATACAAAAATAATCTGATAGAATTCAAATAATTTAAAAATTGACTTTTAAAATACTTAGGTACCTAATCGTAAAGATTCAGATATTTTATTTTTGAGACACTATTTTCTCATTTCTAACGTTCTTCACTGATGAAGTTAAAAAAAATAAATCACCGTTGAAAAAAAAGTGGGAAAAAATGATTGATATTGACGTTTTTACATCAGATTCCAATAAATTTTGTGTTATTTGACTCAGCTTAACAATGTCCTTTACTTTTTGTGTCTACATTTATTTTCAATAAACTTTTTCTAGGATATCTAGTCTGATAAAAATCAACTGAATTTTTGAGATGTACGATTGGTCGTTTCTTATGTATTTTCCACCGACATAATAATATAGATCCCATTTGAATAGCATCAAAATTGAGCAAGTTGATGAGCAAAATTGTCCAGAAAACCAGTGTTTCGCCACCAATGGCATGTGAACCATATATATCTTTTCCTTCTGAAAATAGCATGCCATCAATACTAGTTTCTTAGTGATCAATGGAGTTGAGGCTAGCTACTATTGGTGCAAAAATGACAGGTACGTAGAAAGTAAAGTTTAGCATGAATGTACTCATTCAACTTTTTTTTTTGTTCATTATTGTTTTATGTTCATAACTGTTGGAGAATATTTTTAGAATGTTGTATAATATTCTTGGAGCATATCAAAATCTTAAGTTCAACAAATTTATCAAAGAACACAGTAGCAATAAAAAAACAACGTTTTTGAAGAACAAAAAACTTTATTAAAAAATAAATTACAATTAATTTATCATTTTTGCCATTTTCTTTGAGGTTTTGTTGTCAGAAGAAAATCTTTTTCTTTTTTTAATTGTCCTCTTCTTTGATCTTGTTAAGATACCCCATCCTAATTATACACCTTTAGATCTCGTTCGAAATCTTCTGCAGAAAAATGCTCGGAGCAAATAAATCCTACTGGCTGAGTTAGAAAGCATGTTGGGTAATTTTTTTGTTTATTTATTTTAATTTTTTTGTGAAAGGGAATTTATATTTGCAGTAGGTAGAAAGATAGCGAGCGTATCAGCTGAAGCTGAGGGCTCCATTTATAGCTGGTAGCTTGTTCTAGCAGTCCATGTTCACCTATCTAAATTTTCAATTTGACAGTGTTTTATTTATATTAAATGAACAACTTCATTTTTTTCAGTTAGGTCGTACATTATTTAGGTACCTGATACTTACCTACCTACAGTTCTTTCCTTGAATTTTGAAGAATGAAACAACTCTTGCAGTATAAACCTTGTCATTCATCCGCTGTCCACTTGCCATTTTTCAGAGCTGGGATTTTGAGAAGCCTTCCCGTGCATAAAAGAAGCTGTACCTGTGCTGGCTGAAGAGATGAAGAAATAACGAAAACGACCAATGGGGGATGAGAGTGGAGAAGAATGATAAATATTCTGTTTGATCGACCAGTTATCAGTTGATGGTGCCCATTCAGAGCCGAAATATTTACCTAAATAATATTCACCCCCTCTCAATCGACTTATCACCTTCTTAAAAATTAATGTCCTGAAAAAGGGTATTTTCTGATGTATTGCCAAAAATAAATGTGTAATGCATATTTTCCATTGTCTCACTTTTTTTTTCTTACCCACAACAATGAATACAGTAATTAACTCCTAGTAGCAGAGTGCAGTAGACTGAAACTGAAAGGTCTTGTTAACTTTTGGGGCCACTCTAAGTTGCATGCAGGTTGAAAAGGGATAAGACAGCATGTTTAATTTTTTGAGGATTTTTATTGCCCAATGTACAGAGTTTACCTATATTTTTTTAAAAATCTTGGTTGGTGTAAATAACAGCGTAATAATTATATTGCTCGATGAGAATGAAATGAACACGTCTATGTTCTGCCGAGACCGTACTCTACAGGTAATGTGAACAACTGAAGGTAGTAGGCTCGAATCGCTCCTGAAACCAATACACAATGTTGAAGAGTTGACCAGTTGTTAGATAATTTTATATAATAATAATCACTCGAGTAATTTTATGGAAGTGAGGAATGTTTTGTAAAGCAAATTAATGAATACGCCACATACTTGTAATTCACCTTCAGATTGACTGTGAGACCCTGTGACTCAATCTTGACGTCCGTTTCCATAACCGAAAAAGTATCTTCTTCCTCAACAAAGCCTGAAAAAGGACATAAACCGTTGAAAATTATTTTAACTGGTTTCTTAAATCAATAGGGTCGAGGGGTAGAATAACTTAGTGCCTTTTTCCACTATTGGTTCACTAATTCGGCAAAGATTTTTCACCCCTTCGGACTGGTTAGGGCAGCATATTAGGTCGATTGGGTGCCAATAGTTTTATACATAGAAAATGTGGTAAACAATCAATGTATGTTTAAATAAATCAATATCATTGTCAATGAGTTTTTAATTAACACCACACTTTATCTCCTCATCCAACAACCTTGCTTTGACAAAACACTAGGTATTTCAGTTGTGACTGTATCATATTCGTGAGGAAGGGTTAGCAACAAGTGGCAGATTTTATCTGACTCATCAAACTTCGATCCGAGATCCTCTAACTCACGAACGATGGTGTCCACAACGAGAAAATGGTCAATGGAATAATCAAATTTATAGCAGAAACGTCGGCGGAACTGAAGTTGACGCGATGAGCGGGCTCCACGTCTGATAAGACATAGACGAGTCCTTTATCTTCGAGAATCCCCCCCAATAGAACCAAATAGAACGGGTAATAACGTCGAATTAGTCGTAAATTATTGACGATTGATTTATGGCGAGGCGAAATTATCACGCACGCGGCCGAACGAAAAAAGGAAATCGAACGTAAACAAAGGGCAACCGGCTTTCGAAAATAATCACCCGCGTAAAAAACAATTTACGCATTAGCGCGCGCCGTGCAAATGACCATAACCTGTTGAGAAGAGTAAGAGTAAACGACGCTGGGAAAAACACGAAACTAATATTAATTAGTTTATTAGCGAAATATAGCAAAAATCAAAATAGTTAACGGGAAGACAAACGAAAGTTCGAGAATGAATAATAAATTATCACGGTACAGTAGTAACAGATAAGATAACATGTTGAGCAAGAGAGAGGGCGTAGAACTGTCCATCCAAGTCAAACATTCCAAGAGCTGGTCAATTCACATAATATGATTTTTGTCCTTAAAATAATGCTATTCTAGCTTAAAAATCAATGAACTACTCAATATTGAATTATTGGAAGATCGGCATAATTTCTTTTGATTATTTCACAAATTAAAAAGCTACTAGTTAGTTCATTGTTCATGTAGGTATCAATTTAATCATGTTAGAGTAGGAGAAAAATATAGGTAATAAAGGTAAATATATAATTACACTATACAAGGTAAAATATAATTTAAGAAAAAATTATTGAGACTGCCGCTCACATTCGGTCCCGAACGAGACATAAGGCCCGCCCACCTTCTCAAGGCTAGGCAAGGCAGAGCTCTCGCGGCTGGTACGGCCTTTCACCTCAGTCTCGTATCTCCTCGCGCCTGGCACGAACGTCCGCTGTGCTCAGTCTCGTATCACCTCGCGCCAAGTGTTTATTTTTCTTCTTCGTCCGAACTTCTATTATGGTAAGTTTACTACGTTGCTATTTATTTGCTTTCATACGCCTCATCTCATGGTCGGTCTCTAAATGCAACATGTGGCATGCGTTGAAGTGATTTGCTGTGCTATTGAGTAGGAGGGTTCGAAAATACTTTTTCATAGTACATAATATCCAAACACAATTTGAAACGATGTAACAATTCTTGAGATTTTGTTGAAATCATGCTGGACTCCTGTATTTTCGTATCCACAACACCGGTTATGATTAAAGACTGTAAGAACGTTCAAGTGTCAGCTATAGGATATTCTAATAATCAGAAAATTGAAATGTTGATAACTTATGTCAAGTTCGCCAATTATGGCGAACTGGATTGGCTCCTTGATGTTTTGGTTTAATATTCAATAATAAACCATTGTAATCGCCCAAGAAAAAAAATTTTATAACCCTTCCTCAAAATTTGATGTTTTACGTTTCAAGGCATGTAGAATCCGAATATCCAATAAAAACGCTGCAAATGATTGTACACTGGTTAATTATTCCTTCGCTTCAATATTGATTTAGAAAGACTATCCATTTGTGATAGTAATTATTCCGAACAATTTTGACGTTTCCACCGAAATTATCTACGCTTGGTTCAATCAATACCAAACTTATATCACGTAAACTAGACTTAAATTTGAACAATTTTAGTCTTCAAACTAAGGAAAAACAGTTTTCGTTTAGAAATTATGCAGTCCCAAACATAGGTCCCTAAAAACATCGATTGCTCCCGTATTAAAATTGATTTTTAACCATCATTGGAAAAATCAGTATATTTGAATGCTTGAAGTTCTTTAATGTTTGTAGCGATGTGTAAATTACTTGATTCCCCCTTCAGGGACGGTCATAAATTTTTGAGTGTCATTGCTATGAAAATGACCTCATTTTATGATACTTGGCTTGTATTGTTAGGCTCAGATACTGCACTTCTGCATTATTAACCTAATTCGTAGGTTTTTCTACTTTTCTTTCTTTTTTCAAAACAGTTGTAGTGTACTAACGTTGCGGCCTTCGTATTAGTTTCTTGATTTTATAATTTTGGTTATATCTTCTGTTACTGACTAGATCATGTATGTTCTGTGTTATCTATGTACACTTCAACACAGTTACTAGTTGGAGTCACATAAATATGATCATGCAATTATGTGTGGAATCAAAAGTTTGGTAATAAATAAATCAGTCGAGCATGATTGTGCGTAGTGAACGTTGTTTAACAACGTGTTGTTTCAGAGTGGTTAAGGATGGCTCCTGATACGTTGGAACTTTGTAAGGAGAACATCCAACCCCTGGAGCAGGGACGAGAGCAAGCAAACTTGGATTAGCACTTCGTGCCCTGAGTGATGTTGAACTTCGGGCGAAACTCCAAAAAGAGCGAGAGTTTGTATATTATAGCTGTTTTTAATTTTTCTTGTTTCTAATTAATTTCAATCTGTGTGATTTGAGTTGATGATATTTTTCAGGGAGCATGAAAAATATGACATATGATGGAAATGACCCCCTACCGCCGCGGCATGACTATGTCGATTGGATTGAACAGAGTTGCCCAAAACATGGCAAAGAAGTGAATCTGATACCGCTTCTTGAAGATACCATCATGCAATTCAAGGAAGTGGAGCAGTATAAACAGGACAGTCGGTTTATCGACCTAATCATCAAATACGTGAGGGTGGTGGCAATTTTTTGTTTGTGGAGTGATAAACTGATTCATGATTGGGGAATAAAATTTCTGGGATACATGCAGCTAAATATTTGGTGAAAGAAGTCAGCGTTCAGTATAAATTGTGTGATAGGGCTGGTGTTCAGCCCCTGTAAGTCGATGGGATTACTTTTTAAACTTATTTTTGAGAGGGATACTATCCTGGTAGGTCCCAAATTAAAACAAAATCCATCCAGTAGTTACAGCCCCAGATTCGGAGAAATGCTGGAAAAAGTGATTTTTGCGAAAATAGCAACTTTTGATTTTGCAAGCTAATAACTTTTACAAAAACCTTGCAAATGCGATGAGTGGTTTCACTTTTTTGAGGTTTTTCTAGTACCCAGCCACGTCGAGAAAAAAATATGAACACTATTGCACTTGGAAGTACTTAGCAAGAGCTTTCCAACGATGGTAAAAAATCAATTTTAGGTGGCATAATGAGGGAGCAATCGATGTTTTTATAGACATATGTATGAGACCTCATAACTTCTAAACGAAAACTGTTTTTTCATAGTTTGTAAACCTAAATTGTTCACATTTAAGACTAGTTTACGTAATCAAAGTTTGGTATTGATTGGACTAAAAGTAAATAATACTTCTAAGGCCGTATTTCTTAAAAATTTGTTTCAAAATCACGTTTTTGGAATATATATGGTTGTAGAAAAAAAACTACGTTAGTCATAGAATTTTCGTTGAAAGATTTGAATTTAGCGTTAAATGTTCAAGAAATAACATGCAGGTAGTTGCCGCGAAGTTGCGACATTTTTGTTATTTTTTTCCTTTTCAGAGTTTGTATTATAGGCAGATAATTTTCAAAGTTGGTTTTATTATTTTCTTAAACTTTTTTTTTCTTTTTTTAGTGTCATACAATTATGGACAGCTCTCTTCACAAAATTTGCCCAAGCTTTCTTCATTGTGGTTTTGTCACTTACTACCAACAGACCAAACAAAATTCATAAATCTGTTGGACACTGAAGATCTAAACTATAATGATTACCTAACTACTTTCAATGTTATTATGTTGATTGAGAGTGAGTTTGAACGTTAGAAATTAATGGAATAATCTATCCACTGATTTGAGACTCTTGGTCTACATACCGGATGCTTTGATCCCATTGATCCACCTTACAAAACTCAAATAATTTAGTACACCATTTTTGATTACTGAAATGCTCCAATTTACTTGTTCTGTATTTCTCAAATGATAATAGAGTTATGATTTTCTCGAGCCTATCCGCAATTACACTGAATGAGAGGATCCGAACAAAATTTCAGAAATTCACCCAACGTTTGTGCATTATAATGACAGGATTTGGCCCTCAAAACCATGTATTTTGTTGAAAAAGTAATGCTGAATTCAAACCTGTTAATGAAAATTCTATGACTAACGTAGTTTTTTTTTCTACAAGCATAAATAGTTCAAAAAACGTGATTTCGAAACAATTTTTTTAGAATTACGGCCTAAAAAGTATCTACGCTTGGTTCAATCAATACCAAACTTATATCACGTAAACTAGACTTAAATTTGAACAATTTTAGTCTTCAAACTAAGGAAAAACAGTTTTCGTTTAGAAATTATGCAGTCCCAAACATAGGTCCCTAAAAACATCGATTGCTCCCGTATTAAAATTGATTTTTAACCATCATTGGAAAAATCAGTATATTTGAATGCTTGAAGTTCTTTAATGTTTGTAGCGATGTGTAAATGACTTGATTCCCCCTTCAGGGACGGTCATAAATTTTTGGGTGTCATTGCTATGAAAATGACCTCATTTTATGATACCTACTTGGCTTGTATTGTTAGGCTCAGATACTGCACTTCTGCATTATTAACCTAATTCGTAGGTTTTTCTACTTTTCTTTCTTTTTTTCAAAACAGTTGTAGTGTACTAACGTTGCGGCCTTCGTATTAGTTTCTTGATTTTATAATTTTGGTTATATCTTCTGTTACTGACTAGATCATGTATGTTCTGTGTTATCTATGTACACTTCAACACAGTTACTAGTTGGAGTCACATAAATATGATCATGCATTTATGTGTGGAATCAAAAGTTTGGTAATAAATAAATCAGTCGAGCATGATTGTGCGTAGTGAACGTTGTTTAACAACGTGTTGTTTCAGAGTGGTTAAGGATGGCTCCTGATACGTTGGAACTTTGTAAGGAGAACATCCAACCCCTGGAGCAGGGACGAGAGCAAGCAAACTTGGATTAGCACTTCGTGCCCTGAGTGATGTTGAACTTCGTTCGAAACTCCAAAAAGAGCGAGAGTTTGTATATTATAGCTGTTTTTAATTTTTCTTGTTTCTAATTAATTTCAATCTGTGTGATTTGAGTTGATGATATTTTTCAGGGAGCATGAAAAATATGACATATGATGGAAATGACCCCCTACCGCCGCGGCATGACTATGTCGATTGGATTGAACAGAGTTGCCCAAAACATGGCAAAGAAGTGAATCTGATACCGCTTCTTGAAGATACCATCATGCAATTCAAGGAAGTGGAGCAGTATAAACAGGACAGTCGGTTTATCGACCTAATCATCAAATACGTGAGGATGGTGGCAATTTTTTGTTTGTGGAGTGATAAACTGATTCATGATTGGGGAATAAAATTTCTGGGATACATGCAGCTAAATATTTGGTGAAAGAAGTCAGCGTTCAGTATAAATTGTGTGATAGGGCTGGTGTTCAGCCCCTGTAAGTCGATGGGATTACTTTTTAAACTTATTTTTGAGAGGGATACTATCCTGGTAGGTCCCAAATTAAAACAAAATCCATCCAGTAGTTACAGCCCCAGATTCGGAGAAATGCTGGAAAAAGTGATTTTTGCGAAAATAGCAACTTTTGATTTTGCAAGCTAATAACTTTTACAAAAACCTTGCAAATGCGATGAGTGGTTTATTATTCCTTCGATTCAATAGGTAATGATTTGGGAAAACTATCATAACTTGCTCAAACATTAAATTAAAAGGTACATTTTTCGTCTAACTTTATAGTTGAAGAGACCATTTGACGACCATTCCAACAAGATTACGATTTTCATAGCGCCAACGATTCTCGAGTTATACCTTTATGCCCAATTTGTGAAAATCTCCCAAATTTTACTAACCCCCTCAACATTTTACAATTTACGTTTCAAGGCATATAGGATCCGAATATCCAGTAGAAAAAATCCTGTCCGTCTGCCGTACGCCGCCATCACTTTTTGGAGGAAACTATTATAGTTACATTTTTGAAATTTCACAAAAAATCAATCGTGGCCTGACAACGGCTCAATTCTTTCGCCAAATCGCTATCTCAATTTTCAGGGTATTTTTGAGGGGGAGAATATTCGTATTTCCCAACGTTTCTCAGAAAAAGGTGTGTTTGATATCCATTTCTATAGATTTTTGGACGCTGAATCGGATAACACCATCGCGGGGTCGGTAGCTTTATTGGTTCTCGAGCTATCGCAGTTTGTGTGTAAAATTTGGGAGGTTTTCACAAAGTTGGCATGAGGGAATTACTTGAGAGTTCTTGGAGCTATAAAAATTGTTGTATACGCGTTGGAATGGTCGTCAAACACCCTATTCAACTGTACCGTTAGGCGAAAAAATTAGCATTTCATTTCGAAATTAAGAATAATAGCAATGATTAAAATTACAATAGTTGTTACGGAGTTTTCCCACATAGCTACCAATCTGTTTCACAAATGTTCGGAATAAGTATCATCACAAATGGATATTCTTAAAATGACTATTGAAAAAAAGGAATAATAAACCACTGTACTATTATTTGCTGTATTTTTCATTGTCTGTAGACTTACACTGCTTTAGTTTGCGCACTTCACGCAATTCACGTTTCGCAATTATTCACATATCGATCATTTTTGATGAAGATCAAAATCCATAAAAAATGATCGATATTGACGTTTTTACAACAGATTTCAATAAATTTTATGTTATTTGACTCAGCTAACAATGTCCTTTACTTTTTGTGTCTACATTTATTTTCAATAAACTTTGTTTGAATTTTTGAGATGTACGATGGGTCGTTTCTCATGTATTTCTTTTCTTATGTATTTTTTCTTCTTGTGTATGTTTTTCTTATACCGACAAATAGATCCCATTTGAATAGCATCAAAATTGAGCAAGTTGTTGAGCAAAATTGTCCAGAAAACCAGTGTTTCGCCACCAATGGCATGTGAATATAGCATGCGATCAATACTAGTTTCTTAATGATCAATGGTGTTGAGGCTGATATTGGTACAAAAATGACAGGTACATGGAAAGTAAAGTTTAGCATGCATTCATTCAACTTTTTTGTACATTATTGTTTTATGTTCGTAACTGTTGGAAAATATTTTTAGAATGTTGTATATTATTATATTCTTGGAGCATATCAAAATCTTAAGTTCAACAAATTTATCAAAGAACGCAGTAGCAATTAAAAAACAACGTTTTTTAAGAACAAAAAACTTTATTAAAAAATAAATTACAATTAATTGATCATTTTTGCCATTTTCTTTGAGGTTTTGTTGTCAGAAGAAAATCTTTTTCGTTTTTGTTTTTTAATTGTGTTCTTCTTTGATCTTGTTAAGATACCTCATCCTAATTATACACCTTTAGATCTCGTTCGAAATTTTCTGCAGCAAAATGATCGAAGCAAAAAATAAATCCTACTGGTATTGGGATTCCAATCGTCATTTTCTCCGGCACTTAGCGATCCATTGCTTCCTAATGGATTTATCGGTAGGAAATATGACAAAATAGCAATTAATTAATACACATATTTAAAACACAAGAGTTGAGAGAACAAGTGCGCTGACAAACTGGCCGAGGCATGTTTAGAATTCAGAGTTTTCCACAATTAATATTACAGCCAATACATTCTTCAAATTTAATAACGGTAATCATGATACTAAATAATTATGCATTTTAGAATGGATCTACGGGCAATAAATAATTAAAATAGTGAACTTACCGGTGAAAAGAAAGATCGTGTCACGGCATTCCGCAATCGCACGCACTACAACTGGTTTTCCCATTTCTTATTAACAATGATTTTTAAAAACCCTTGATGAAACTCTCTATTAAAACTGTAATAAAAAACTTGGCGTACACAAAACCTTCACATTGAAAGGAAAGCGGAGAAGTAATGTTGTTGCGATGAAAGTCTGATGAGGCTTTGAGGAAGGTTTATACCAGTGACGTCAGAGGAAGCTGCCCCTTGATGTTCGAGCCCGCCTTGTAATTTATACACCGACCCAAGGTGACAGGTGGGCTCGATCCGATACTAACCCGCACGGCATGACGTCACTGGTATAAAGACAAACACTAGTTAGATAGCTTTTAACTAACCTTTGGCAGCGGAATTTCATTACTTACTATTAATTATCATTTTTTCTCGATAAAATTTTTTTTTTATCTATAACCATACTTAGAATTAAATGATACAAAAATAATCTGATAGAATTCAAATAATTTAAAAATTGACTTTTAAAATACTTAGGTACCTAATCGTAAAGATTCAGATATTTTATTTTTGAGACACTATTTTCTCATTTCTAACGTTCTTCACTGATGAAGTTAAAAAAAATAAATCACCGTTGAAAAAAAAGTGGGAAAAAATGATTGATATTGACGTTTTTACATCAGATTCCAATAAATTTTGTGTTATTTGACTCAGCTTAACAATGTCCTTTACTTTTTGTGTCTACATTTATTTTCAATAAACTTTTTCTAGGATATCTAGTCTGATAAAAATCAACTGAATTTTTGAGATGTACGATTGGTCGTTTCTTATGTATTTTCCACCGACATAATAATATAGATCCCATTTGAATAGCATCAAAATTGAGCAAGTTGATGAGCAAAATTGTCCAGAAAACCAGTGTTTCGCCACCAATGGCATGTGAACCATATATATCTTTTCCTTCTGAAAATAGCATGCCATCAATACTAGTTTCTTAGTGATCAATGGAGTTGAGGCTAGCTACTATTGGTGCAAAAATGACAGGTACGTAGAAAGTAAAGTTTAGCATGAATGTACTCATTCAACTTTTTTTTTTGTTCATTATTGTTTTATGTTCATAACTGTTGGAGAATATTTTTAGAATGTTGTATAATATTCTTGGAGCATATCAAAATCTTAAGTTCAACAAATTTATCAAAGAACACAGTAGCAATAAAAAAACAACGTTTTTGAAGAACAAAAAACTTTATTAAAAAATAAATTACAATTAATTTATCATTTTTGCCATTTTCTTTGAGGTTTTGTTGTCAGAAGAAAATCTTTTTCTTTTTTTTAATTGTCCTCTTCTTTGATCTTGTTAAGATACCCCATCCTAATTATACACCTTTAGATCTCGTTCGAAATCTTCTGCAGAAAAATGCTCGGAGCAAATAAATCCTACTGGCTGAGTTAGAAAGCATGTTGGGTAATTTTTTTGTTTATTTATTTTAATTTTTTTGTGAAAGGGAATTTATATTTGCAGTAGGTAGAAAGATAGCGAGCGTATCAGCTGAAGCTGAGGGCTCCATTTATAGCTGGTAGCTTGTTCTAGCAGTCCATGTTCACCTATCTAAATTTTCAATTTGACAGTGTTTTATTTATATTAAATGAACAACTTCATTTTTTTCAGTTAGGTCGTACATTATTTAGGTACCTGATACTTACCTACCTACAGTTCTTTCCTTGAATTTTGAAGAATGAAACAACTCTTGCAGTATAAACCTTGTCATTCATCCGCTGTCCACTTGCCATTTTTCAGAGCTGGGATTTTGAGAAGCCTTCCCGTGCATAAAAGAAGCTGTACCTGTGCTGGCTGAAGAGATGAAGAAATAACGAAAACGACCAATGGGGGATGAGAGTGGAGAAGAATGATAAATATTCTGTTTGATCGACCAGTTATCAGTTGATGGTGCCCATTCAGAGCCGAAATATTTACCTAAATAATATTCACCCCCTCTCAATCGACTTATCACCTTCTTAAAAATTAATGTCCTGAAAAAGGGTATTTTCTGATGTATTGCCAAAAATAAATGTGTAATGCATATTTTCCATTGTCTCACTTTTTTTTTCTTACCCACAACAATGAATACAGTAATTAACTCCTAGTAGCAGAGTGCAGTAGACTGAAACTGAAAGGTCTTGTTAACTTTTGGGGCCACTCTAAGTTGCATGCAGGTTGAAAAGGGATAAGACAGCATGTTTAATTTTTTGAGGATTTTTATTGCCCAATGTACAGAGTTTACCTATATTTTTTTAAAAATCTTGGTTGGTGTAAATAACAGCGTAATAATTATATTGCTCGATGAGAATGAAATGAACACGTCTATGTTCTGCCGAGACCGTACTCTACAGGTAATGTGAACAACTGAAGGTAGTAGGCTCGAATCGCTCCTGAAACCAATACACAATGTTGAAGAGTTGACCAGTTGTTAGATAATTTTATATAATAATAATCACTCGAGTAATTTTATGGAAGTGAGGAATGTTTTGTAAAGCAAATTAATGAATACGCCACATACTTGTAATTCACCTTCAGATTGACTGTGAGACCCTGTGACTCAATCTTGACGTCCGTTTCCATAACCGAAAAAGTATCTTCTTCCTCAACAAAGCCTGAAAAAGGACATAAACCGTTGAAAATTATTTTAACTGGTTTCTTAAATCAATAGGGTCGAGGGGTAGAATAACTTAGTGCCTTTTTCCACTATTGGTTCACTAATTCGGCAAAGATTTTTCACCCCTTCGGACTGGTTAGGGCAGCATATTAGGTCGATTGGGTGCCAATAGTTTTATACATAGAAAATGTGGTAAACAATCAATGTATGTTTAAATAAATCAATATCATTGTCAATGAGTTTTTAATTAACACCACACTTTATCTCCTCATCCAACAACCTTGCTTTGACAAAACACTAGGTATTTCAGTTGTGACTGTATCATATTCGTGAGGAAGGGTTAGCAACAAGTGGCAGATTTTATCTGACTCATCAAACTTCGATCCGAGATCCTCTAACTCACGAACGATGGTGTCCACAACGAGAAAATGGTCAATGGAATAATCAAATTTATAGCAGAAACGTCGGCGGAACTGAAGTTGACGCGATGAGCGGGCTCCACGTCTGATAAGACATAGACGAGTCCTTTATCTTCGAGAATCCCCCCCAATAGAACCAAATAGAACGGGTAATAACGTCGAATTAGTCGTAAATTATTGACGATTGATTTATGGCGAGGCGAAATTATCACGCACGCGGCCGAACGAAAAAAGGAAATCGAACGTAAACAAAGGGCAACCGGCTTTCGAAAATAATCACCCGCGTAAAAAACAATTTACGCATTAGCGCGCGCCGTGCAAATGACCATAACCTGTTGAGAAGAGTAAGAGTAAACGACGCTGGGAAAAACACGAAACTAATATTAATTAGTTTATTAGCGAAATATAGCAAAAATCAAAATAGTTAACGGGAAGACAAACGAAAGTTCGAGAATGAATAATAAATTATCACGGTACAGTAGTAACAGATAAGATAACATGTTGAGCAAGAGAGAGGGCGTAGAACTGTCCATCCAAGTCAAACATTCCAAGAGCTGGTCAATTCACATAATATGATTTTTGTCCTTAAAATAATGCTATTCTAGCTTAAAAATCAATGAACTACTCAATATTGAATTATTGGAAGATCGGCATAATTTCTTTTGATTATTTCACAAATTAAAAAGCTACTAGTTAGTTCATTGTTCATGTAGGTATCAATTTAATCATGTTAGAGTAGGAGAAAAATATAGGTAATAAAGGTAAATATAATTACACTATACAAGGTAAAATATAATTTAAGAAAAAATTATTGAGACTGCCGCTCACATTCGGTCCCGAACGAGACATAAGGCCCGCCCACCTTCTCAAGGCTAGGCAAGGCAGAGCTCTCGCGGCTGGTACGGCCTTTCACCTCAGTCTCGTATCTCCTCGCGCCTGGCACGAACGTCCGCTGTGCTCAGTCTCGTATCACCTCGCGCCAAGTGTTTATTTTTCTTCTTCGTCCGAACTTCTATTATGGTAAGTTTACTACGTTGCTATTTATTTGCTTTCATACGCCTCATCTCATGGTCGGTCTCTAAATGCAACATGTGGCATGCGTTGAAGTGATTTGCTGTGCTATTGAGTAGGAGGGTTCGAAAATACTTTTTCATAGTACATAATATCCAAACACAATTTGAAACGATGTAACAATTCTTGAGATTTTGTTGAAATCATGCTGGACTCCTGTATTTTCGTATCCACAACACCGGTTATGATTAAAGACTGTAAGAACGTTCAAGTGTCAGCTATAGGATATTCTAATAATCAGAAAATTGAAATGTTGATAACTTATGTCAAGTTCGCCAATTATGGCGAACTGGATTGGCTCCTTGATGTTTTGGTTTAATATTCAATAATAAACCATTGTAATCGCCCAAGAAAAAAATTTTTATAACCCTTCCTCAAAATTTGATGTTTTACGTTTCAAGGCATGTAGAATCCGAATATCCAATAAAAACGCTGCAAATGATTGTACACTGGTTAATTATTCCTTCGCTTCAATATTGATTTAGAAAGACTATCCATTTGTGATAGTAATTATTCCGAACAATTTTGACGTTTCCACCGAAATTATCTACGCTTGGTTCAATCAATACCAAACTTATATCACGTAAACTAGACTTAAATTTGAACAATTTTAGTCTTCAAACTAAGGAAAAACAGTTTTCGTTTAGAAATTATGCAGTCCCAAACATAGGTCCCTAAAAACATCGATT
>JASJUZ010000877.1:0-30523 GCA_037159825.1 Tupiocoris notatus
CTCCAATAGCACCTTTAATCCAATGGCACTCGTTTGCCATAAACGTAAGAGATTGATTATATAATATGATACTCCAGTTCAATTGAAATTGGTGAGCACAACGAGAGAGTATTTACTTATTCAAATAGAAATTAAACAATGTCTTAGTGAACAGAAATTCGAGAAATATTTATACAAGAATATTAAGAAAAACAGAGCTGTGAGTGTTTTCACTCACCAAACATCCTCATTTAAATCTTGTCGACTTGGATATTGTTTCATTTGATTCAGCGTTTAAATATTCATTATATTTTTATACTAAATATTATCATTGTAAATATTACATCAATAAAAAATATCATTATCATTATAAATATAATTATTTGCTATAGAAATCTGGCGAGGGAATTGCACCATTGTTGGTCCGATTTTGGTGAAAGCAATGTAATGAGGGCGATTAAAACGTTTACTATTGAATAATGAAATCATTATTTGAGTGTGATTGTTACTTTTGAATAAAATATTATATCATTCCAATTCCCTTAAAGTTCAACTAGCTATTTATGTCTTAGTATTATAGCAACGTCGTTCATTTCTGCTGTCCCATGGTGACTACTTGGTCTTCAGCCGAGCGTGAGCAGGCACTTGGCGAAGGAGTCTCGTAGCACCTGCAGCTCGCAAGTTTGATTTATCGCTACAGAACGACAGCGAGTGGCCAGGGCACATGGGAATTCTATTTGAGTGAAAACTCACGTACGCAACTACTATTTAACAAAATTATCTACTTTCTTGAGTAACAATTTGTTCTTTGTCTATCTTCAGCCGAAATATACGAGCAGTTACAGAACGACCACTATCTTCATTCTCAGCGCATGGTATTAAACTAATCATCACAACGATGAGTTAGCCCTAGAGTGTCTATATATTATGCTTAACTTCGTTACCTAATAATCGTGAGAAGACGTTAGATATTGATCCACAGAGGAACAACTCACCAAAATTTCAGCGGAATGGGATGACTACTGGAGCACATAAAGACGTACTGCAAACAAAGAAACAATTATTTAAATATCAAGGATAAACTAACAATAATCGAGACAGTGAAAGTGGTGGTGGGCTTACGACCCAAATGAAAGTTAGTGGAAAGTAATCTTAAGGAAGGTGTTCTATATTTCGCTCAGCATAGGTTCAAACTAAGTCATACCGTTGAGCCATTATTCCACTCATATAATTGTTTGAAACGGATTATTTTCAGCGATTAGACCAATAAGAAAGTAGAAAATGCTCAAGACTGTTTTACAACTAGATCGATTGTGTTTATTGCGTATTTTGATGTGCTGAGTTCAAATCTGAAGCCGATTAGCTAGTTCTTCCAAAATATAGACTAAAAGGCGAATAACCTTGAAATTGATTGAAAAACTGTATAATATTGACAAAAAATTTCAAAAACATTTTTTCCTCTTCTTGTCTATCTCGATGCGCTAAATACAAATCCAATGCAGGTTTGGATTGTTAAAAAAATTCTGTTCGTTTTCATAATAGCAATATTTTACGGTTCTTCAACAATTTTCGTCAGTTATACCCCTATCTACTCCAACTCGGGAAAGTGCGACAGTTAAATCAACAAGTGATTTCGATTCATCACATCAAAATATATAAGGAACTTGTCAAATTCACAAAAACAAACACAAGCTTAACAGAAAATCGATTTCCCGAGACTTTCAGCGGGCTTTATTAATTTACTCTCAACCAGAAGGTCAAACGCTCTCCTAAACCGGATTGATGAACCAAAATATACGAAAACTAACTTGGAGCAGTAGGTAGAAAAAAAATTCGCAAGCACAACTAGCTGCTATTCCTTGCTATTTTCAAGTTTTTTTTTTTTTTTGCAAATTATTTTTTGTAATTATGATATTGTTCAGCCGACCTCAAATTACGAACAAATTCTGGTTCAGCGCATCGATAAACATGACCTAGTTGTATGTACCTAATCAGAAGTATTGACGCAGTCTGTAGTTAATTTTAATTTATTTTATTTTTTATTTTTTTTTTTTTTTTGTTATTTGGAATTTAGTGAAATATTTCTATGGATGAATATTCCAATAATTTTTATCTATGAATTGGTCTTAAAAAATGATTTAAAAAATTGTTACTTTTTCTTCGCAACTATTGAAATTTTATCGAAAATAACAAAACGTGGATCACGTGGAAACAACATAATTATACTCAAGTACGGTAAACAGGTTGGTCATATTCGGAAAAAAGAAATATCGAAACCGTGAAAATGATCATGAACGCATTCTTAATGGACGTAATGATCCCAGTCGAGCGAAGTGGATTTGTTCATGAAGTGCCAAGCGATGGAACGCAAACGGCCAAACAACGTTAGCCACATTTGAAGCGGTAACGTGGTAAACACGAAGATTTAGTGCAAACATTTGAGCGAGCAATAATGCCGTTGAAAGAGCTTTCAGATTTTCAACGGTTCCGCTCTGTATTGGAGATACGTAGAGGAAAACATGCGACAAGAGGATACAACCGGATAAATAATGGACCGCGCGTTGAGGGGAACTCGCAATCGGTACAGGACTCATGGGTAGGTATACAGTTCGGTTACAGCGGGGCATTATTACCGCAAATTACGTTCCGAACCCCGAGCCGTGTTTCAATGTGAGCCATTCCTACAATTGTGCGCTGAAGTACCTTCGTTCGACCTCGCACAGCTCGACAATACGAGCTGTTCAACTAGACTCGTTCAACTCGACAAGTCAAGTGTCGGTTTCGCCTGGAACAGACTTGCAATTCAAATACAAGGTGCATTAGAACCTCATCATAATTATCATCCGTTATTAAATACTCAAATCTCAAGCTGAGAATTTTCTAAATAGGGCATAACTATCCCTATGAAGCTGACATCATATCAAAATGTTCTAAAACGGAGAAATACCTTATTTATTTTTTCCCTCTTGAATTAATTGGTGAAAAATTCGCAAGATACACAATAAGGATTCTTCAATTTATTTCAAAGTCGAAATTGAAACGGTCATCAAACGCTAACTCAAACTTTATTGAAAAAAATTAGTTATTGTTAGAATCCCGTTTTTTTGTTTTTCTTCTTTTTCTAATTCAAATCTAACGTAAAACTTCCAAAAATTATTCTCTTTGATAGCAACGGAGCGAGATTCTGAGCTCGGAATTTTCGAAAAAATTTTCTGGCCATCTGCAAATTATTTTGGATAAACTTAACTGTATAATTTACGCATACAGACGTACTTCTGAGCAATAAACTAACTCATCTTCTAAAATTGAATTGAATTCTAAAAGTGAATTTCGCTGAATACAAATACAGTTTCTTTCTACCGACTTGCCGTTATTTTCAATAATTAGAAAAAAAATCTCATCATTAAACAAGAGAAAATTATTACTATAGCCGACACGGTCTTTGGCAGTTGTGCAAATTCGGGTGAGGAAGACTACTTCTTTTATCTTCTCATTTTCAAACCGTTTGCTAAATCGGTTAAATCTACTGCGTTCCGAGATATATGCGAGACACTCTTGATGAAAATTTAAAATTAACTACGAAGCCCTCCAAGTACATTTACAGAACGATATCGAACGAAACTCGGATCGTTCTGTATTCCACTCATAAAGTTCGACCGTGGAAAACTTCGACTAAGTAAGTCACGTAGGGTTGAACGAGTTTCTCGTATGCAGCGGGGGTTTTCATTTCGGCTTCCGGACGAAATGTGGGAGATGCCAGCCCTGCTTTGATATTCCCTCAGGTGCGGTATTCCCAACAAGAAACCTGCGGGATACCCGTACCACCTTGGGGAACAAAGTCCCATTGATCCTGACCCCGTAGGACGAGGACGTAGCAACAAAATGAATAATTCATAAAAGCGGAGTTTCGTTACTACTCATTAACGAATAATAATTGAATTCAACGCCAAGTTTTCGAAATGGCAACCCTCGGAGCCTGGGGAGGTCGCAGCCAAATGGATTTGCTTGCCAGACGACTCTGCGAGACCATTTTCCCAACTTCCAAGATTGTCTCGCAGTTCTCCGTTTGGCGTAGCCAGAAAACAGTTCAGTGCCCGATATTTTCTTCTTTTTTTCGCTCTTCTAACTGTGCGAGTCCCCAGGGTAACTCAATTACCATAAATGGAGTAAATGGAGGGTGGGTTGCTCCCAGTTGCATCAACATTCCGTATTTGACGACAAGGCCGTTAATGGAACTCGGGAGTCAGTCTGAGGGGAGCCGTATATAACAGAGAACCAGTTTTTCCTTTTATGTAAACTCAACCGTTCCTCCCTTTAAGAGGAATAAGGTTTAAATTTAAAATGTTTGTTCAAAGAAATGCGAGCGGGAATTAGGGGGAAAAAACTTTCCCGCAGAGTTTCATTCATTAAAAACGGAACAGCTATTCCGTTTCGAATTTTCGGCCGGAAATATCAACTCTTCGTCGCCGCTGAATAGCGTTTAGGGAAATGGAAGCTCGATGGGTAATTGTTCCGGGAAAACAATTTATCAACTGAGCTCACGTTAAAACGCTACATCAGAATGGTCATAACGATTCATTTCACACCCCTTGAAACGTAAAGGAGCAAATTTGGGTGGGAAGTAAAAATTCTCTGCCGCTCGGAGGATATTCAACCAAAACTCGATACAAATATTACAAAATGTACTCTTTCAATGCTATAAGTAGGAGACGGAAATAGTAAAACTGTCCAAACGCGAAAAAGGTGGTTTCTGACTTTCTGACAAACTTGTGCCATAGTGAGGGAAAAGGTTTAAATAGAGAGACACACACGACACGGTAGAAGTAACGTGGACTATCATCACAGGGCGCTGCGAGGATTATAAGTACCTACAGTCCTTCCTAAGAGTTCCCCTGTCACTACTACGTGGCTTTCAGCTTCCGTCAAAATGTGAGAACAAGGTTTTTCACTTCTCCAAAGGTCGTGCGCTCTCTGACGATCTCTTGAAAAAACCTCTCACTAACAATCTTGTTTATTTCTGTTCAAGAGTAGCGACCGAAAGGGCACGACTGAGAGAATTTTCTCTGTGAAAGAATTTTCCACCGAGTGTTTTTTTAGCATGGTGTTCCTTTTGTTTGCATTACAGTTTCACCTAACACCTTACTAGCGTGTTTTTCTTTTTGAGGACAACTCTTGAAGACCGAATCGATTCGGATGGCTCCCTCAACGCCAAGTAACTCCACGTATATTTCACAACCCTTCTTCGCAACCTCTTTTCGGAATTTTCTTATTTTCTCTTATCCACAGTTATATTTCGCGATGGGCCTCTAGCGTGCCATTTTCACCTCGGCAAAAGCAGTAGGCCTCGAGGCAAAATGTCTTGATCTTGATGGAAGAAGAAAACTGATTAAATTGTATGGATACTGTCTAAGAATATGTTGGCCTTGCGAGATTAGGTACTAAAAAATTGTTAGTATTTTTATAGAGAATATTAACTTCTATCTTCTGCATCGACGGTGCTCTCCTCGAACCCAGAAATTAACTAATTTTCTAACCTAAAACTAGTTAATTTTCCTCAAATAAATAAAAGGCTGAAATATGTACAATATTTGGATTCTCAAAGCTTCTTGAAAAACTTCGTTCAAAAACGTTTTCTGAAAAAAAAAAATATATTAAGTTAAAGATGCTCAATGCCTTCATGTGATGGACGCGGAGAGTCGAATTCATTTGATGTCATCCTGAGACGCAACATTCAGATATAAAGAACATACCGATGTGTAGGAAGAAAATATGAAAATGAGCAGGTGTAAAAATATCAAACTGGAAGAAAACCCATTGCTACTTTTCCAGATATCACTTTCAACTCGTTCATGGAAAATTCAAGCGCAAAACATCTTAAGTGTGAAACCCTTTTAACGAATTGTTGGGCGAACCAGAGGAATAGCTAACTTCTACTTGGCTTAAAAGGAAAGCTTCAAAACGTTCCTTCCGTCATAATGCCTTCTTGGTTATTTAACAACATCCGGGCTGCAGCAACTTTAGTTTTCAATGACTTTCTTGAATATTCACGTTCGATCCACCTTCCGCTGGTAAACGTTTGGGAACCTAAGAGAAGTCCTAGACCTGTACTATCCTGATGGAACGTGCACAGCAGAAGGTGGGGATACGACGAAATTATGTATGAGTTTTTCGTAAAACTTAGCTCCGAGCTTTAACGATACCGGAACTCTCGCCAGCCCTTTCAGTTCGTCCGGTTAGAGCAAAGTTTGCCGAGTAAATTAATGAAGAAATGACAACAGCGAAGAATAGACTGAGCTAAGAGACGATAAAAACGGAAAATGTTTACCCGAACTTGCAGTTGGTTGTAGTTAATATTTTTTTAGGACAAACAGATATCCATTTCGAACTAGATCACCATTAGTTTTACTGCAATATAGGTAACATATTATTGAAGTCAGTTCAGAAACCCCAAAAAAAATTTTTTATCTGTGTGCAATTCTATTGAAAAACTTGCCATTTTAAAAACAAAGGCATAATGTTCAATAATTTGCTTAGCATCCAAAACTATAATGAACTGTTTCTTTAAAGATATTTTCGTTTTATTTTGCACAGAGCGCTGAACCAAATCTCCACCAGCAGATTTGAAATATAAGACGGAAAATTAAATTGAAATAGCAGCGCATTTGAAATGTTACGGAAATGGTTCGGTATAGATTGTGAAATAAGTATAGTTGGGAATAAATATTTACGTATACCAATTAAGCGCGAAATGGAATCCATTATTTTAGCTATTTACTGGAAGAGGTTTCCCTAAGAAGGCCCGAATAGGGAAAAGCGCTCGGTTAATGAAGGAATGTCAGGTTTTTTCTCACCATTTCAATACTCGGGCCTCTCTCTACTCCTTTCGGTACGTTGATATTATTACCTACAACATTTTTAGTAAGGAGGCAAGTCTGCTCGCGAAAGATGATAGAATAATCTTCGTCGTCGAAACAATTTATCTTGATTTCTATCCAGGTATTATCAAAAACGTGCCGATGAGTTCCAAAGTGGCCGGTCAGCTTCACTCTCCGAAAGAGATGAAAAGTGTCAGAAAGGGAGCGGGAGTATAATTCCATGAGGGCAGTGGGGAGAGGCCATGAAAGAAGGCAAGAGTAGAGGATTCGTAGCAGGCAGAGCTCTCCCCTTAACAAGCTGTATAACCCCGTGCCGGACATATAAATTACTTGACAAGGGTATCTCATTACTTTTCAGGACAGATTAGGTGTCACGTCGCATCAGCCAGGTCCTTTAGCCTCTAGCATCAGCCAGCACTCAGTTCTTTCTCATCCAATGCTCTCGTACGCTTCTTTATTTTTTCCATCCATCTAAAGCAATATTCCTCATTCGTTCCTTTCCCCCTCGGTGATGCAGCATCAACTGAAGTTTGAACTCTGCCAAATATCTAAATTTAGCAGCGGTCAACATCAGGTCGATTTCCCAATTTAACTCATCCTCCGGAAACAAAGGCCAATGCTCTCAGCTGTATTTTTCAACTTTGAACCCAAATCCCAGGAAAATACCGTATATGCACCAGAATGATTATTCGACCCGAATTTAACCACGAAAATGTCGTATTTATTGTTCATATTAATATAAGCTATCAATCCCCTCTACAGACATAGTGCTATTAATTTCAATCTGAGAGCTCACAAGCCTCTCATTCACTGCTACTCATTTAAGGAGTTCCTACATACAAAAATAGCTTTGTTTTGCAGTAACAAAACTGCGATCGCAAAAAAAATTTTGGAAGAAGAATTTTGAGCAGAATTATGTGATCTTAATGCGTGCGTCAAAATCTTATCAGGCTCCTAAATTTAAAAAAAAAAAATTAAAAAACTAGGAAACAATATTACCTTAATTTTGTCAAATTTGTGATTAAATTTGTATAAAGTGGCAGTATAACGCCAAAAACGAACAGCTGACGGAACGATATTTAAATTCCAGCTCCAGCAATACAACATAGTTATCATCAATTTTATCGATTCGTCGGTTCGTTTATTGGCGAATCACATTGTAGTATTTAAACGGTAAAAATCGTCGATTTTTATTAATTTTGAAACATAATCGTTTCATTAGAAGATTAAAACTCATTTTACTTGAAACGTCTCAATTTTCCTTTTCGCTGAAACAAAATCATGCAAAGTTTCCTATCAAGTGTTTTTTATTGGCCACACATCTCAACCGGCCTCATGAAATAATTAGCAATATGCATTCGGATTTATCGCCCATTGAATAGACTTATCTAAATGAAAAATAGACGTATTAGCCCTTACCGCCTTCCGTCACGAAGGCCATCTTGAGCACGAACCTTTTTCCCAACACAGTTACGAAAAAGTCAAATGCAGATATGAAGTTTTGGAGAAGGAGAAAGCAGCTCATAGGAAATAACCGCCAATGTTTGTAACTCTATCGAACTAGATAAGTTCAGATCCGATCATTTATTTCAATGATTGAACTATCAAAACAACGAAGTTTTAGTTAGTTATGGTCGTTTCAAAAAGTAATGTGACTAATTATTTTCGATTTTTCAAAACACGATTTCCATCAAAAAGTTGCCAGTCGCTCTTAACCTTTACGCTTCAAATTGATAAATTTTAGGGTTAAAACAATCACCATTGAATTTAATCTATGATAATACCTAGAAAATGTAAAAAAGGGAACAAGAAACCGTATTGTATACACTCGTCCTTGGAATTGTAAAAATACAACATTTTAAAAAACCGACAGTTCCATAATATAAGTATAATATATTCAAGCTCGTCGCTGGTTATTTTAATGCCAAACATCTGTAGAACTAACAAAATCAGACTGCCAGTTTTCTCAATCAATTTTGTGTCTCTCCTCTATTGGTAATTTTTTTCCATTTAAAACATATGTTACATCTCTGTGAATACGTAATTAACCCCTGAGCTGTCCTACTTAATATCATTCATCCGTTTTCTCTGCTCACGTTAAAATTGAGACTGCTCTAGTTAGACAATCGAGAAGTTGCTCAAATTGACTTATTGTTAGGAAGCGAGTTTACCATGACTCGGAAACTAGGCACATCATGTGAGCGTACAACTTCAGTTGAGTTTGACTGAGAGAGATAGGGCCACCGCTGCGGCGATGTTAACTCCCATTTACATATATGACGTGAGTGAATGTGTAAACTGGGCATACGTGGATACCGAAATTATACAGGTCCTGAGACTACTCAAGGGGCTTGAGCGTTGTTGAGCTGAGCACTTCAGACTAACGATGATTGCTTGATATATGTTTATTGAGAGAATAGGGAGTGACACACAAGTGGTCCCTGCACTTTATTGAACAACATTGAACCATTAGAAGCATCACAGTTTTGAATGAATCAATACTTATTCTTCCTCTCTGTATTTTGCCTGCCTTTTTGTCGATTATACATCGATAAAATCATTGTGCTAAGCCTGTTTTCGAATACGACTGGTGTAAGACTGTCTATGTTGATATTTAGTTATTTAGTTGATTTAGTTATTTGATAGTTGATGTTGATATTTAATTCAACCCTCTTTAAGAACTTCGGCAATTTCAGACGTCTATATTCCCTCTTATATTCATGAATTCTTCTTCATCCGAAGAATTAAATATCTATTTCATCTCTTCTCGGATATTCCATTTCATATTTGCTTTTCAGACGCCTAGCTGGTTTTTATCCCTCTGATTTAAAAGTAAAATGCCAAGACGTTAAGAACCGCAGTGGGAATCATTCTCTGGCGACAACCCTGTTTACGCTAAAACTTGATCCGTGATTATAATTTTCTCCGCTGCCGCTTAAATTTTTCTCTCCATCAACCATGGAATGGGAAGAAAGACGGAATGGGTATCTCGAAGGCCGTTAATGTCCTCGGTTTTTTTACGTTGACTGAAAATACCGTAGTCGCCAGAATTTCAAGACCCTGCTCCGAATTCGGTTAATGGACTGAAATAAAGGGCATTATTTGCTAATGATGTGTGTACATCCGATGCTCTGCTACCATTCTCAAGATCGTTTACTGTCCACCAGTCGATTAGTATAATTTAAAATTCCAGTTGCTTTAACTCGCTATCCGGCACGATTAACGAAATCAATAGGAAAACACGGTACATTCGAACGCTCTTGAATATTTCTACAAATCTATTTTAGATCGTAACTGAAATGATAATAGGAAATGCAATTACTGGTGTAGTCAATTTTTCAAGGTTTATTATATTTAAATTTGTTTAGTTTTTAAAAAAATCGCATCCATGCTCCTCTTGCGCTATTTATATTTTTCGGAGATTCAGGCAGTCGGCTAACATTCTTAATTGCATAGTGTCTGAGTGCAGTGAACAATTATCAACTTATATTTTCGTTCACGTTATACTAATTTATTTTAGTGGTTAGTAGGCGATTTGAGTATCCTCTTGTGAGTAGCTTACATTACAATTTTACATGGTTCCTTCCGCCTGATTTCTTGAAAATCTTTGACGTAGCGACTTAAAATATTGAAATTAATTCGCCAAGTTTCCTCTTTGCGGTTACTCGCCGTTGGTTGTTTCTCCCGAAGAGAACGTGGGAGAACGACGAGGGGCTACGTAAGTAATTCATTAACATCAACTCTTTGTTCTATTCACGTTTTCAAGCAGAGCAATTTTGCCAAGGGCTCACGCTACGAGGCCCTTCCACGCGATCTTCGACCAAGCTGAGGTTCTTGTTTCCAACAAACCCTTCAGATCACCTCTTCTTCTTAACCTTCATCAGCCCTAACCAGTTTTACACAGTTAGGTGAACTTTTCGTGAACAAAACATGGGTTTGGATTATTCACATCGCCATTCTCTCATGTATGGCCGCGGGGCATAGCCAGCAGGCTCTGGTGAAAAAGCCTCTGGTGAAAAAGTTCATAATCATCAGAAATTTAAAACAATATAGGGATAAGCAAATAAAAAATTATAATTGTGCAGAAAAATATAACATGTTGGGATAAAACTGTTGAAAATAGGCATTTTGCAATTTGATCGCGGTAATGATACCAAATACTAGTTCAATCGATGACTTTTTTAACAATTATTATTGTATATGAACAGCGACTGGAGAACAAGTGACGTCAAAATCATGGTAGCTCGGTTCATTTCGAGCCAACTCGACAGCTTCACTGGAATCAGACGTTTGAGCCATAATTCCATTATCCCTGTGGCGTGTACTTTAGCACTAAAAATAAATATGTCGATGCCAGTTGCCAATTGCGGGCTAGTGAATTGGAGCCACAATTGGATTATTCTGGATTTGATTTAAATTTTCGATTGAAGGGCGCATTGAATTAAAAGAGAACCATCCATGACTGATATTCTTCTTGCAAACCTGATAACCTTAGGTTTTATTACAGTTTCAAAATTCGAGTGACTCAATTACGCCGTAGTCTCCATCAACTAAAGAGAGCACTACAATTTTGTGTTTGTAAATGGCTACCATTTATCGCTCTGAGGGGTCGAATACAGCCCCCTCTACAATTACCATGCTGTTCTCCGATTCTGTCAAATTCCATCCGCGAGTGCAAATGCGTGAAATGTCCGCCGACGACATAGCGAATAAGTGGTTCGAAATCGGGCGAATGCGGGAGCAAAGTTTAAAGTGGCCAATCTACTGCCATCACCCACCCTCCTGATTCAATAGATCCCTAGCCGGTTGGACGGAGGACGAACCAGGAAACCCATTAGCAGGAGGTGAGCAGCCACTGTCCCAAGTTACCCGCAGGGTCCGGATTGAGCGGCGGTTATCCCAAAATTTGAATATTAAGGAGCGTAGAACGACTATTGATTCCTCAGACCTCAAATTAAATAAACGGCCAGGTTGATAATACGTAGTGTCCAAAACGATGTTGATTTACGAGATCGAAGAAAGACACAAGAGAACACAAGGAAAACGAGATGCAGATTTGCAGATCTTCGGTATTTATCGCTAAACTAAACAGTTTTAATACAACTACCAATACCATAATAAATTGTGCAAATTGACTATTAATTATTTTTCAACTGTACCGGATAAACCAATAATAACACTTCTTGAAATAATTCCTAACAGAACTCCTGCGCCTCTCGCGTATAAGAAGAAAAACGCAGCAGAGGTCTTCGCACCATCAACGAATTACGTTTCCTCCCATGAAATCGCCTACAACGGTCAATCAATTACCTTCCGTGAAACGCGCTGAGCAGACGTGAATCTTTAAGAACTCGACCGTCACCGTTGAAAATTGACAAGGCATCAAGATTTTTCACTTTTTGTCTATCGGCACCGGAATCTTTGAAAGGCTATTCGACATGCGACGGTCCAAATTCTCCACGCAAGAGCTGTCTAGTGTGAGAAAAATCATTTCAGTTTTCGAGAATGGTATTAATGTATTTGACAAAAATAAATAAAATTGCAGGCTTACGAGTTCTATCGGATAAAACGATCAAATTCAATGCGATTCTTGCAGAAACGTAACAGTATACGCGATGATCAAAGCTGTCAGTAGATGAAAAGCGAACCACTTCAGATATTTTCTCATTTCCCCTTAAAATAAAAATAGTGGTGTTTTTTCACCATCCTACCAGAATTGACATCGGATCAATCTCGTCTTCTCGTTCAGCAATGTTGACGACACAGCCGCGAGTATTGAAACCGCGCAACACAACGTTTACTCTACTTATACTTTGGCAGAAAAAATTCTTCAAACCACCTGACGCTCAGAGATTATGGTTCGGAGCCTCCTACGTATCCGATAATTATTCATGAGTTCCTCTGATGATTGAATGACAAGTGTGTTCATCGTATTCAGCTCGAAATTTAATCATCTTCGTGTCATAAATATGGGAGATCACGTTTCTTCGGCTCCCTTTACCGGATGAAGGTAATCCTCATTTTTTTATGCAAAACCTTTTCACCGAAAATTACGTTTTCATGAGAGCGACCGAGGAAAACTTCGCTCTTTTTAAATCAACGGACGGATAAGCCAGGAGGAGGAAAACATGGGGAAAAGGCCGATCGGTAGTTAAGGTTCATTGTTTTCGAAACCATACCGCTTCTCTTCGTATCCAAGGATAAGTAACGCCGTTCAAACGGTGGATGTACTTACAATGTATATGCAGATTGGATCGTTGAGCTAAGGAAAAACATAGAAGTCGGACGAGGGTTGGAGGCATTAAAAGGAGCCGGGAAATGCCTGCACGAAAGGGATTTGTCGAGTCCTCAGGAGAGATGGAAGTACGGAAATCTTCCTGAAGTGGCCTCAGGCAGCGTCACAAGGACAGTTATCAAGGAAGAAAGAGTAAAGCTTGAGCGGAGATAGCAAAATGCTAAGCACGAGAAGCCCTGTTATGAAGAATGGATGAGGGTGGTTGGCAAAGGGTAAGGGCAAAGTGAGCACCGCCCTATCACCTTAGTATGTTAACAAGATGAGTCTCGAGGGCACCGATTCAACTCTTTTTTCTATGGTCGGCTTGAAGTAGGTTCTAGCCTTAGCGAATATTTGATAAACGTACCAGAGAGACGAGATTGACTGACGAGATTGAAATTTAAATATGCATAGATACACAAATTTGAATAATGAATAATAAGATACATGAAGAGAACAAAGTCACAGTTCATAGAATGACTCGCTGTAGCCAAGTTGAATTTCGATGTACAAAATCCACCATTAAAAATTTCGGAGTTGACGACCTACGATAAAAGCAAAATGAATAGTACAATTCAGTTTTGGGGCGAATTTCTGACATGAAATTCTATCCGAAATTGAAGGGATTAAAATCTTACATCAGATGGTTTCTATAAATTAAACATTCGTTGTAATCTATAACCAGAATAGTTGTAACTGTACGAAACACTTGAGAAGCTGAAGCACTATTTAATAGCTGGCCAACTTCTACAGCTCAAACATTGCGCCAATTTCATTTTTTTTTTTTTTTTTTAACTCTCCCATTGACTAGTCAACAATTTGCGAGGCGGAGATTTGAGGATAATATTTATCGTTCCTCTAGAACTCTAAAAACTCTTCAAAAAAACTCAACAGTTTTTTGGAAAAGTTGGGAAAAATTAATGTCCAAATAACCCCAAATTTACCAACAACATGTGTTTTAAGAAATGCGGACCGTTTTCAAGTTTTAGTAAAAAAAAACTTCGAACATTTCGAGATTTTATGGCACTCGAAAGTTGTGCCGGGAAACATTTAGTGTGCCCATTGATAGGCCCCAAAATCCATTTAAAATAATATAATCTTCCATTCCACCTTTTGCGAGAATCGGCCTTTCTATTTGGGAAAATTGTTTAATATAAAACAGTAATTTGTTTAATATAAAACAGTAATTTGGAGCGGCTCGTAATCACGCTTGAAATTGCAAGATGTTCTTGGGTGAAATTCAAGAGCTACTCAGTCAGCTGTATTGTAATTTGTCAAGTTTGCTTAGTTGCGTAATTTATCACGCGGCCACATATACAGGTCGCGAATTGCGTTTCGCGAGTTGCCGTTTTCCATAGCGTCTGTTATCATCCACTACCAAAAAATGATTATTGGAAGGAAATTATTCGAAAGGGAAGGATTGTTCGCGTTTCCAGTTAAAGCCAATCAAAAATTTAAATACTCTGCCGTTACGTTCAAATGGAATTCAAATCTGCGAGGTTCAAATGAATACAAGTACCTAATAATATTTCGCGGATAAATAAAATACCAGCGAAAATTTGAGTACGTTTCTCCCGAGATTATAACGAATTTGACGTTATTTAGCTGAAAATCACTTGAAAGCGACACACGGCGGAGGTAAAATATCCAAAAGCTAGGCACCTAATAGCATGGGAGTCGAAAAACGCTTCAATCCCGCATACCCCGTTAGGTCGATTTCGCTGCATTGTCAGTCGATAAATATGATCAGGTGTGCGGTTCAGCGACAATTGCGATACGTGAACGGCTCGAAAGCGGTCGAAGGAAAATGTCGACGAAAGTGGAACGGATTTCGTCACAGCCGATGGCCCACCTGAAGCCGCACACGAAAGGGCAGCCGTAGAGGCGAAAAACAGGTTCTCAAAGGAGAAAAAAGGCGATATTGAAGAATCAAAGAGATTCACTGTCCCTCGTCGGCCAAGATGACCCAATGGAGAGCATTGTTCACAGATCGTGTCACCGCAATGCCCGATAAAACCGTTCACGGATATCATCGGTGTCGCACTTTGTAGCGCTGTCTGATCCGCTATCGAACTGAGTCGGAAGCTTTCGTTTTAAAACCGCAACGCGGCCTATTACTCGTACCACGGGCGATGCAGCATCAATCGGACGAACATTACATGCTTCTATAACCATCGATGAAGGCCTCGCATTGAAAAATGATGACTATAATTTCCACCTGTGGCCTAATTCGAGAGTGAAAGCCGTGATAATGGTACTTAATCGTGTCCAGATGGCGTTATTCGTATGATACAAAAATACTGAAATTTGAGGGATAGCCCAAACTGATGAAAGTTTCTCCAGTTTACTCGAAAGAAGGAATTCTTCGGCCAGTCAATAAAACTCGTCGAGTGTCGCTGTATTTCTCCTCCTCATCACTACTGTACATTAACTGAAATAACTTCTCGCCTTCAAAAACATTTCATATTCTAATCGTGATGAGGGGGAGACAAACTTGGCGATTTTCGGTTTACTATTCAATATTAAACCATAGTACTCGCCCACGAAAAAATTCTCAAACCCCCTCAAAATCTCATGTGTTATGGCATGTATATTATCCAATGAAAACAATTATGTCCGTGTATTTTAGGGCTGGTTGATTGTTAATAAGAAGACTATTGAGAAAAAGTCGCCAAGTTTATCTTTCGGTCGTTCCAATAACAATGTAAAATATGCTACATACGAAAAATTAATTTCTTTTGAAATCGAGTCTCTTTGTTTTTTCACCTCCTGAATTCTCATCGCATTTAAATTTATCTCAATTTTTGACCACAACTGATCATCTCTACAAACACAAAGACTCAACTTCTCGTCGGTCATAACCAGTAATTTTCGTGTTTAGTTGATAATGAAAATAAATTAAGGCGCTATCAGTTCAACCAGCTAATAGTGGATATGGGCTAGGAATCACTCTACGACTAGGGAATGATTGATCAGTTTAATACAACCGCAATACGATGTCTAACATGACACTCAAAAGCTCAAGTCGTGTGAGTAGATTCGAGCCTGGTGAAGACATTTAACTGCGTCAGTCTAAACTTGTATGTGTACAAGGTATTGATGCTCCCTTTCAGAGAAGAGCAATTCCGCATTGTCTAATGCAGGACAAGTTGTAGACGTTTAACTAGATATGGTATAGTACTCCAGCTATCATAGACATGTTGTCGGAACGCTGATTCCCAAACGCTGTCCGACAGAAGCGCATTCGGTTTGCATAAAGGCAGAAACGCATCGGTGCACGCAGGCCTGGCAGAGCTCAGCTCGCCATTGAAGCTCCGCCGATCGAATGAAGCCGTACAGCCCGAGGGACCAAGAGATCTAATCGCATCTCAGCCAAGATCCCTCAACTCCTCTCTCACACTTTATATCCCTTTCTCACACCCTATCTCTAGCCGATTGTACACCGCCGAACATCGGCCGTTGGGTCGACGCCAGATTGTATTATCAACTCGGGCGACGCAAAACGGAATGCGAATTTTGAACGGAATTTTCTTCAAAGAAGGGTGAGTCGAGTAGACTGCTCAACAGCTTACTGGAAATGTTTTTCATCAAACAGGAAGCAATTTTTTTTTTTTACGAGAAGACCTGTATTAATTTATACTGAAAACATCCAGTTACCTATTTCCCTCACTGGAATAGATGGATCCAAAAACTCTTCAATAAAAACCACCTAACAACGCGTTATTTCTGAGGTGGTCGAAACGATTTCTCTCGGCATCACGCTTCAATAACAATTCAAATCGTGTTTTTTTACAACCGACAAAAAAAAGCATTTAAAGGACTATGAGTTGTTATATCATAATAATAGCAGTGAATGAAAATAATGTAATTCATCAGTGAAGTGTTTCGTTCATCTAGTATGTTTCTAACGGTTGGATACTTTATTTTAATATTTATGAGTAAAAAGATTCCGCAGATCCTCCAATTATTAGGTTTTGAAACAAATTATCTTAAAACGTTTCCCAACTTCACTTACGTAGTCTATTTAAAAGTTGAAGTGAATTTGCGTAAGCGTTACAATACAATAACCATGAGTAATTCCACTAAAATTTCAAATTATCCGAGATCTTTTTGCGATAATTTATCGTTTAATAAACCACAGAGACAAAAATGTTCTTCAAGACTTTCGGAGGAGTTAAAGTTATTTTATTTCATTCGTAACAAGTGATGAAGACTGATCTTAGTTATTAAAACGATTACAATGGTTTATCATTGAATAATAAACCAAAATCATAATTAACCCAAACTGCTGTACTGGCAAGAAATATTTTGCGGATAATTGCCATACTTTTGTTGGTTATTTCAAACCGCTATCGTCGGCTGCTCGACTCGACGGTTTTAAATAAAATTGAGTTTATTTTATCTCCGCGACGATGCTACTAGAAAGAGAGGTAATTTTCTGTAAGGCGAGTTGGAACATCATTCCACCCTGTGAAAGACGAAGTTTATCGCCAATCCGATATTGATTATCGTTCAGCAGACGCCATCGCCGCACAAGTACGGCGATGAAAAGGCGAACACATCTTTCCCCATACCCTACCGGCGAACATACGTTTCCAAAGTTGTACAACACATAAATATTTAGTTTATCCCTCTTTTCGAGTTGCTATAATGCCCCAAGTATAGCCATACATCAATTTCGAACGATGAGCGGAGGCCATATGTGAGAAAAGACCGACAACGGGCTCGAGGAAGGGGTTTCACACAGGGCGAAATAGTGATACGGAAGAACGGATGATGTAGATTGGTGGTTGTACTAGGGGTTGAAAGGATGAGCTTATCTCGCGACACGTAGCTACTGTCAATAGCAGTTCATCATGGGAGACCTCTTCTGAGCTGCGGTTCAGCATGCTATATATTCATATCCGAGGCTGAGAGAAATTGTGCTCGTAGACTGGATGAATCTACAATACTCGTCTGCATTTATGTATACGCGAGCTATAACTCATTGAACCCTAAGCGAGCCTCGTTGTTAGGAATTTCGAAGCGTTGAATATTATGTTGAAACGCAATTGAATATACAGCGCAATTAATTGTTTACGACGATTTTCACTCCGAAGGTGAAGGAATAGCTGGCCTAGGCTCTCGTTATTTCCTTTTGAAAATCGCGGCCAGGGATCATTGCCTATCAAAACTCATTTGTGTTGGTGGACATTAGAGAATGTCATGAAAATCGGCGAATGAATTTGGCCGGGATTCGGGGAAGACTACTTTCAACTAATGATTTTAGACCAAGTGATTTATCACACGGAAGGAAAGAGGAAGAACTGTAGTAACTATGCAAAAGTATTTAAGACTGAGGACACATGACTGGAAATCTTTCGAAGTTTCCCTCGATCTTTTTTAAATTTCAAGAATTACAACGAGCCGTACCGAACGGCAGTTTTTCTACACACACGGAGGTTTTATTTTCAACAGATGATGCACCACGCCATTCCTGTAAAACCATCTCGTATATCGATACAAGGAAGTTCAAGTAAAGTATCCCCTTTAAATAATTTATCCTTAGGCGAATCCCCTCCCATACGACGCCCTACAATTTCCCAAAGGAAAATTAAAACGCTTTTTACCACAATCCCTCTCCCCGTTTATTCCGTTAGCGGTTTCCTCTCACATTTCCTCTCACCGTGATTTTTCATGGGAAAGAACGTGCCAGCTAATATATCTGTTTCAATACTGTAGTTACAAAATAACACAAAATTCGAAATGCGAACGGAATATTAATTTCTGTTTGGAAACATACTACAAAGGGCTAGGGGTTTGCTAGAACGGAAGTCCCTTCTACGAACACGAACATGATGTGAGCACTTCAATGAATCAATTACAACTGATTATGCCTTACATAGTTGGCTAGACATCAATCAATATAGTCAGCATACATGCTAGGTTAGGGTTGAGATTCTATTTCCTGTAGGAATCATTAATTAATTACAATTGAAAAGTTCTGTATAATATTGGCTAGTAATATTCAGTTGAAAAACATGAAAACGGTTTAGTATAGTACTAAAACTGGGAAAAACTAATGTTCGTCGTCAAATTTCCGCCGTTTTGACATCAAATTCGGATTCAGCGTTAAATTTCCTATATGAATAGCTTTCTAATTCGCTCGAAAACGAAAATTTAATTACCGATGCCAGCGGAGCTCGAAACTTCGGCCGGCGAAAAACTCGATTTACAGAAAATAATTTCTCTGGCTCTGTTTAAATCTTTTTCACCAAATTTTTTGCTATGTACGTATGTAAGGCGTTCAAATGAAGGCTCCTGCATAATAAAACAATTGATTCGCATGAATTTTGACCCCGAAAAGCACGGTTAAAGGTCAATTTTAGAGCTTTCAAAAACCGATTTTTTTGGACCACTTGCAGATTTTTCCGAGAAATAAAAAAAATCACAAAAATACATCTCGGTAAGACACAACTTTCCTGAAAATTTCAGATTTTTATCTGCATTGAGAGAGGAGTAAAAAATCGTTAACTGTTCGGTTGGAAAAAATCGCAGGGGTACCCCTTGGATTTTTCGCGATAATTTTTTTGAAATAGATTTTGCCCAAATTCGGCATAATGATAGTTGATGATGTGTATATCAATAATATATGGTTCATTCTTTGTTTCTTTTGCACTAAATAGATGAAAAGAACGTTTAAAGTTGAAAAATGTGATTTTTTCGTGTATAGTCCACTATTATTGTTGAATAACGCCAAAACGGTTGAAAAATGGATAGGTACATTACATGGGGAAAATGTGGACAGATGAATTACCCATCTTTTGGTATATTCAAACATCAGAATTTACGACTTTTGCTAAAGATATCCACTGTGCAAGTTACAAATCTTGGAAAACGGATCTTGGACAAATCTTGGAAACGTTAGAGTGCCTATCTCTGCTACAACTTTGTGTCAGTTGGAACACCACCACTAAATGATGTTAATTACATGCAACACCCATCACCACCTACCTGCAGGTGGAGGAGGATAGAATAAATCTGTTCTAGGGGATTTTAGCGGTTTATTATTGGATATTATTCTAAAGATTAAAATGTAGATATTTGCTAAGGAACTCGACCTTATAGCTACCAATAGCTATGGGGAAACGTTCACGATCGTTTGGCATAGTGCCAGTTTCAGCGAAGCGGATTAAACCGTAGTTTGTACCGTAGAATCAACGCTAACCAGCCACAGTAAGTTAGACTTGTTAGACGTTTCTGGTTAGGTAGCTGATTTGTCGATCCATTTTTTCACATCACAGTTCCACAGCACGAGGGCTCTGACGTGTTTTAATTAACGTAATTCATCGGAGCAGTAAGTGTAATGAAACTTTTAAAATGGATTAAAACAGACAACAACATGATCGGACTTGGTTATCCGGCAGTATCGATTCTCAATGTACACGACAACGCACTTCGTGAAGCAAGTAGAAAAACACTCTTTTCTCCGGACTCGCTTACGTTTAATGCCTTCCACGGCCGGCTGTAGCAATACGAATTCAAAGTACGACAGTTTTTAATCCTCCACTATCCTTGGCGAAAGGTTCCCTTTATTTTCCTGTTCCCGATGCCACTGTTGTTTCGGCATTTCCCTCCATTTCCTCCCTAACCGAATGGGACGAGGTTTGTATCGCAAATAATAATAGCCCGATGGGATCTGTTTCTCTAAAAGCGCTCGAACTCATCGAATGAAACATAAATGTTTTTCCAACCGTTGAAATATTTTCATCCGGAAAGCGTCGCAATCTAGGTATAGTATCTTAGTCATAAAAGACAGCTTAATTTAAAAAAAAATCAAACCGATTAGGTAGGGATTATGAGATAAGTGAAATCCAACATTTCCTCCGACTGTTGAAGTGGTTTAGAAAGGGACAGGCATGGGGAGTTTTTTAAAATCTATTTTTAACGTAGTAAAAATGTTTTAAAATTCAAGGAAGAATTTCACAGAAACACTATACTGAATACGTTTCTGCTAATGTCATATCTCCGTGAAAAAATTAAACTGGAAGAGATTTTCAACACGATTCCGTGAAGAACGCAAATTTCTCTTGATCGATGTAAGAATCAGCCGATGATGGATTTTTAGTTACAAGCAGTACTTCCGATTCGAAGTATTTTCAACTTTGATTATAAGATGTTTAACATAACAAGGAGATGACGCTGAATTTTCATCATCATTTCTTCAATTTCATTTTAAATTCTTCAATTTTGGTTTATTATTCAATAATAAACCATTGTAATCGCCCAAGAAATTTTTTTCCAACTCCCCTCAAAATTTGATGTTTTACGATTCAAGACACGTAGAATCTGAATATCCAATACCAAAAAAAAAAAAAACTCTGTCCGTCCGCCATTAAGCAGTTTTCCGGCCAAACTATAATAGCCACATTATTGAAATATTCATCAAAAATCAATCTCGGTCCCACGACGGCCCCATTCATGAACCACTTTGCTAGCTCAATTTTAAGGGTATTTTTGGGGGGTTTTGAGGGGGATAAAATTCGTATTTTCCAAGGTGTTTCAGAAAAATGTGTAGTGGGTATCAATTTCAATAGATTTTTGGACGCTGAATCGAATGAAACCATCGCGGGGTCGATAGCTTTATTGGTTCTCGAGTTATCACAGCTTTTGTGTCGAATTTGGGAGATTTTCAAAAATTTGACATGAGGGTATTACTCGAGAGTTTTACGAGCTATAAAAATCGCTCTTTACTCATTGGAAATTTCGCTTAACACTCTCTCCAGCTGTATGGTAGGGCAAAAAATTTAGCTTTTATTTAGGAAATTGAGAAAAATAAAAATGATAAAAATTACAATAGTTGCTACGGAGTTTCCCTTACCGGAGTTACCAATCTGTTTTTCGTTTGGAACGTTCACACATGGTCGTAATAGTTACTATCAGAAATGGCTAATGCGAAGGAATAATAAACTAAACTAATAAACTTTGCAGCGTTTTTTTAAAGGGTTTATTGGTACACATATCTTTGGATTGGCCTTGAATTGTTCAGATATTTGATTGAAGACAGTTTTCTTTTGGTCGATTCTTATTTTATATATTTGAAATGTCGTTATTTAAGGATATAGGAAGTATAAGATTTTGAATAGGTTATGAGGCACTCACCAAAGAGGAAAATTTTCTCAATTATGGCACACACTCGGCGTCCATGAATATTTTCATCATAAGTGTGGATTTCGGTAGTCCGGAAGAGAACTTGAGAAGCTTCCGCGGAACCCGGAAATTCGCATGGCTTTGGGGTTAATACGTTAAATTGAGGGGGAAGGCTCCTCCGAAGCAGGCGACGTCGGCTGCTCAGCTCGGAACTTCGAAAACCGCAAGGCAGCCTAATTCCATTTCACTGTTAAGTTCTTCGTCGAGGGCTCGAAAGCAGTGAGGAAGTCGGCGGGGAGCCGTAAAAGAGCTCGAGTTGTGCTCATCCTAATGAGAGCAGTATATCAATTAGAAGGGTTGAAAGGCCGAGAGAGCGAGTGGCCGTGTATTTCAGGAGCAAGTTTTCCTAGTAGTACGACGGAAAAGAGAGGTAAGGTTGGTGGGCGGCTAGCGCAGCACCTTTTTCTCCATAAAAGAATTTTACATTTTTTCTCAGAGCGCAACCTAGGTTGTAATTTCACGATGAAATGAGCAACCTAATTTCTTCGCTGGTTTAAATTGAGAGTTATTGGTTTTTACTCGCCATTAGAGCAGAAATTCGGAGAAACGGAGAAATTCGCTAAAATGCAATGATGCGAACATCGGAGTTAGCTGAATCTAACGTTCCGCATTGGTTTTGAACGTACATAAAAAGCTATAATGCTAATGAAGCTTAAAATTCCGTTTTCTATTATCGTGGAATCATCTATTACATATAATTTAGAAATCAAACCACCCTTTGAACCAATTAAGGTTCTTGGGACATTCGGTATTTTAAAAAGATGACTTTAGATGGTTTTGGTCACATTGATCAATGACAAGGGCTGCTTACGGCTGCTATAACGTCTTCCATCTGTAGGATCATTATTTCATACTCCAATAAAATTCCAGGAATTATACGAATCACAAAAATTGGTTATTTTTCAATGATAGACTTTCTGACCTGAATCGTTTTTATAAGGAATCGTTCGCAGCATCTGCTTCTAAGGGAGCATTGCCATGCTCTTCACAGAGAGTTTCTATTCAACAAACCTTTGTAATCACACATGAAAAAAATCGTCTATGCCCCCTAATGACGTTTTATGAATAGGGTATAGAATCCGAGTATCCAATTAAAAAAAAAATCCGTCCGCCGCACGCCATCAACTTCTTTCTGACCAAACCATTTAAGTTATATACTTGACATTTTCACCCAGAATCAATCTTGGCCTGGCAATAAAGAAATTCTTAAAACAAAAGCTACCTCGATTTTAAGGGTATCTTTGAAAGGTTTCGAGGGGGAGAAATTCGTATTTTTCAAAGTTTTTCAGGCAAAGGTGCGTTATCAATGTATCAATGTCTTACGATTTTTGCACGCTGAATCGAATAAGATCTTAACGGGGTTCATAACAGTAATAGTTCTCCAGTTATCGCACTTTCTGTGGAATTTACTATATTTTTCGATATTTGGCATGATGATAAAACTCGAAAATTATTGGAGCCATAAAAATCGTTCTATACTTGTCGGAAAGTTCGTCAAACACTTTCTTCAACTGTACAATTAGGCAATTTATTTTACTTTTAATTAGATAATTAAGAAAAATATGAAGTCGGTTAAAAAACAGGTACATTAAAATTACGGTAGTTGCTAAGGGGTTTTTCTTGATAGTTACCAATTCGCTGCAGTTATTAGATATTGGTTATGTTTACCATCAAACTATATATAAAGCGAACAAGTCACTGAACCAAGACGGGCGATTTCATAACGAAGCCTCGAGCCATCGGACGGTCGTGTAGGTTGGTCAGGATGAAACCGTATTGCCCGGAAATCAGCGTCGCTTCCGCCTCCTGAAGTGGTCCTCGCCGGACAAGCCCGAATCTCCTCATATCTTTATGACGCAGAGCCCTTCTTGATATCCTACCTTGTTCACCTCGCTCCCTTTTTATCCTTTTCGTTTTTCATTCTTCCTCTTTTAGGCGAACAAGTTGTATAGGCTTTCTGCTCGACCGCTTTCGCCCCCATGCGTACGTCCTAACTCCGGTATACTGTATAAAGTTACCAAAACACCGAAGATTCTATTGTCGACCGTTAAAAGGACGGTTACACAGTTGAATTCACCTCACGTTTGATAATATTCCGATCTGTGTGCAACCTCGATAATACGTGCATCCGGTCAAAGGATGCGAAGGCAAGAGGAAGATCCGATTTCAGTTCCTTGGCGAGCAACATAACGTAGTTTGGAGCGAAGGTTAAAATAAAAATGTTTAGATAGCTATTTGAATAATAATAGATATTAATTATAAATTAGAATTTAAAGCTATTGGTGGAAGAACCTCCAAAATATCGATTGTTCAAATCAATTTCTCTGAAAAATTCGTAATTTATCAAAAAACGTTGTTATTGGGAAAAGTCGGTTTTCTGGAATTCGGTCAATCGGACGTAAAACATAGAAATCCTGTAAATGGAGAAAAAAAATCGTCGATTTTTTCTATATCGAAAAAACTGGCTTTCAATTTCCTGTAATTATAGCTTTCAAAAACAAAAATTTAATTGTTCACCCTCACTGAGGGTTCAGCCTCGTAAAATAATTTCTGTGGCGCTGTTTCGATTTTTTTCACCAAACTCTTTGCTATGCACATGTTAAGGCATTCAAATGAAGAACGCCTGCGCAACATAACAATTGCTTCACATAAATTTTGACCCCGAGAAGCACGAGTTCGATTTTCGAGAGTTCAAAGATGGATATTTTTTGACCACTTGTGATTTTTTCCACGAATTAAAAAAATTACAACAATAGGACATGCTGGTAAGATACAACTTTCCTGAAAATCAAATAAAAATAAATTCCTTTCTTTTATTATTTAGTCCTTTAGGATTGGAAGGGTTAGTGCATGACCAGAATTATTGTTAGAAATGGCTGATGAAGATTATCTAGTGAAAGAAGAGAAATTTACGAAACACTGAGACATTTTGACCAGGAGAAATACAAAAGTTCAAATTGATTTTCTGGGCGCAGAGAAATTTATCGCAAACCACTCAACAATCGATCGGTCTCAAAACTAGCGATTCCATGTCTCGCACTATCTCGGAACCCGCAAGTTATAGCAAAGCTTTGTTCATTGCTCTATGCCAAATTTCATTTTGACACCGTCCGCAAAAATAATGTCAAGTTCGTCAAGCGAATGAGCGATTAGCAATGCGAAACAGTGAGCATAAACTTCGGGAAAGAAGTTGGAAAGGGTTGAATGTATTATACAACCGAGTAAAACTAAGGGTAAAAAGCGAGGAGATCAGGGTGCCGCCAGAGACGGAAGCATCTGTCACAAGGGCGTTTTCCCAAAAGTTAATTTCGGATACGGCCGAGCCATTAGCCAAATAACTTCGTTCGCCTTGAAAGGGTGGGTTGAGTATTAATCCCGTTATTTTATTTAGCGTCAAACAAACAGCTCTCCATTTGCTCCCTTGTCGGTCTTTTCTTAAGTCGAAAGCCTTCTCGGAAAAGTGTAAAGTTGAAAACGGCGGGATTATTGTTGAAAATTACTATTGAAAACGGAATGTTTCATGAGCGATAAGCACAAAACGCCGTTTTCAGGTTTTCAGCGGAAAGGAAAAACGATAGGAAATGATTTCGGAGAAAACGTCGCTAAAAATAATATATAAAAGATGTCGGAAGTGGATTTTGATTTGATTATCAGGTCTTTAATAACAATAGTTGTTGTTGAATTGGAGTACTTAAAAGTTACAGTAGAATGAGCACATTGTAATTGAATTTTTATCCTCCAACCCTCACACGCCCGGCTCCCTCGAGAAAATGACTATTAATCTATTACAAATAAAAATGATCAAATTACGCATTACTCGTTATCGTACGCTTGCACGAATATGGAATTGAAGGTCGGAATTTCAATAAAATCTTTCATAAGAGTCAATCTCGCCATCCAAATGCCTTCAGTAGAGGCTCTTCAAGGATTACTATAGCTCTCCTTTTCAAACTTCACTGAATCGAAAATAGACAGCATAAGGTACAAATTCAATTAAAAATGGAAATACGATAAAGAATGCTACATTCCCAATTAGATAAGACAATTCCGCATTGTTCAAAAATGCATGCTAATTGCCGTGGAATGAATTTTAACGAACGGAGAGGGAATTCATTTTAATAGAGTATGTTGGCCGTACCGTTATGATGGAGAGCGGGACTGATTTAGAATCCCTTTCAGTGTAATGATCTTCGTCAAGTGTATACCTGAAACAGAATGAAAGCATAAATGACCAGATGTACAAACAGCGGTAACGCGGGAAATAACAAAGTCAACAGGGGAGTCAATTTTATTAGTAATATTGTCAGATTTCCGCAACGCACGGCATGCTGGACTAATGATGTATTTTTAGTCAAGCAGAGAACAGCAATATTACCTCTCGGCATAGGTAGCCGGGGCTTTGTAATTAGAGAACAGGGAAATGCAATATCAAGGCTCTCATAGCGTGAATAGGTCGATAAAAGAGCTTTTAGGAAGACTGTGATATCAATATAATAACAACTGCAAATATAAATCGGTCATGGAGCGAAATTATAATATTCACTAGTATAAAAAGAACTATAATTACAAACTATTATTAGAACTATTAATATTAACAATTAACAGAACAGTTAATATCAATCATCACAAGGTAATAATAATTAAATGAGCTGTGACTCACAATTAGCACAAAAATAAGCAAAATGAAAAATTCTGGAACGATCATGAAAGTAACTTGGAGTTTCGTATAATATGGGCGAGGGAGAGCATTTTTTACGTTTAAGAAAACAGAGCAGCGTAGGGATGAGGTCAAATAATTTTACCAAAACGTACTGTTTGGCCAGTTTTAAAATAATTAACGAAGCCAAGAGGAACGCTAAGAGTTTGGTCGTCTTGCGGTTTTTAAAAATTCAGTAAAGAAGACTAAGAATGATGAGCCAAATTCGGAACTCGACAAAGTTATCATTAAAATCGCTCACTTTTGTAATTCCCGTGCTGAATTTTACATCATTTTCGTTCTTTCCCCCATCATGAGAAGATAATGATTCGAGCCGAACGAAAGCACAACCTTTTACAGAATGGATGGGCTCCTAATTCAATTATTTCGCTCATTTAAAACGAAAAAGTCGAGAGAGGGTTCTTAGCTCGTTAACAATCATTCAACGAAATTTCCGCCCTTTTCCTTTGAAATACACTGGCGTTTGTAAATATGTTTTGCAGGAAATAGTTCCAGTCCTGTGAATACACATTTCGAGATTAATTAGAAAATAAATTTACCTTTATGTTTATAAATTTTCCTTTATGCACCATATTGTGTATAATGGAGTAATACAGAAATATTTTCTGGGAAATTTTGTCATACGTTTCGAAAAAAGGAAACTTCCAATGGAAAAACGAGTCGTGAAAATGTAAAACATAGGATTTTGTTTGAACAAGTTTTTAACAATAGTTGCTATGAGCTAGAGTTGGAAATTTCACGCTCAGCAAACCCGTTTTGTAGTGAGATGATAGGACGCATCTCGTTGTCTCGGCCAGAGGAATCGCACATGTCATACGCAAACCTGCCGGTTCGGGCAGGAAGGTGGAAAACCGCAGACCCTCGCCCCTACCAGTGATGCTCCAGTAACCATTTGCTGCCACGATTTCCGCGCTAGTTAACAGCTTCGCAGTAATTGCTCCGCGCATAAAAATTGGCTGAACCATAAGCGTTTTGCAAAAAATATTTTTCTTATATTTTTGTCCTAACTATAACTCTTACTGTGTTGCGAGGAATGGAAATTGAAGTTAATTTTTTTCACCGACTTCAAAAAGAGGAAGTTACTCAATTTGACTTACGGGGGTTTTTCGGTATGCGTTGTTCGCTGTCGTTTAGCATCTGCAAGTTCGATTTTTCTTCTTTTTTTGTTATTTTTGCTATTTTTGGTAGAACAAAGTAGAGCTACTTTTTTTTTATAGAATCCATCCATAAATACATCCTCACATTCGGTAAAATGGGATTCGTGCGAAAACAGTGACTTTTGACTTTGCGAGCTAACAGCTGCTGGAAAAATTGCACTATTTTATTGGAAAATAGGAGAGGAAGACAATTGAGAGGTAAATAGGAGAGTTGTAAATCATTTGGGAAATGGTCGAAAGAACTATTTTTATAATAGTTATGCGATGGTCAAATCATTCAGGTACTATTCACAATAAGTACTACAATTACAGGTATTAAAATATATTGAGAACGCCTGACACGTATTATTATCATAATAGGGAGCCCTTAAATGTGTAATCGGCAGCTTAATTGCCGTGAGTTTCGAACATTTTTCCTTTTCAATTTTTTTTTTTTTTTTTGCAAATATTTTACTTCCATGTTTACGTAGTAAATGGAAGTATTGAGATCGTCTGAAAAGTCGAATTCGGAACCGAGGTCCTGATGGAAGAAATTTTCATAGTAGTATACTCAGAAACACTTTCTGAACAAGTGTCTGTGTGTCTGTGTGTCTGTGTGTGTCTGTGTGTCTGTGTGTCTGTGTGTCTGTCTGTCCGTCTGTCTGTGGTCACAAACTGACATAAATCGCCATATCTCCCTGAAAAATGGATGAAACCCTTTGAAATTTTAAGGGAATGTTTTCCCAGTGATTGTGCAAAATAGGTTTTTCCGGATTTGATTACACACAGTACTTCCGAGATATAAGCGTTCAAAGTTTTTTCTGTTTCGATTTTTACAGGCTATGAGAGTCAATATTTTTCTACGTTTGAGGGCTTGAAATGTCGTTATGGCCAGCAGAAAACACTAGATTTTTTGTATAGTGGGTCACATACAATGCCTCCACATTATGAGCGTTTTTTCACGATTTCACAAGTGCATGTTTTGTATTTTGATTTTTACAGGCCGCAAAACTCAATGTATTTGAATGTTTGAGGTCTTAAAATGTTGGGGTTGGCGATTGAATGATGCCTGATTTTTATCAAATGGGTCACATGCAGTACATCCGCGTTATTTGCACATTTGCTACATTTTGATTTTTATAGACCACAAAAATGAATATATTTGAACGCTGGAGGACTTAAAATTTTTCTATTTGACAGTTGAATATCGCTTGATTTTTATTATTGGGGTCACATGCAGTACCTCCTCGTAAAACGCATTTTCAGTTGTTTAATTTGTATTTTCTGGGTTTCTTTGCTTTAAATATGACCAACTTTGACCTCGTTCACAAAACTTGTTTTGCATAGTTTGGATAACACACAGTACTTCCGCATTATGCCTTTTTTTAACTTTTGAGATTTAATAGACCGCAAGAGTGAATATACATTAGACTTTGAATTTTCTATATGACAGCCTAATATTGCTTGATTTTTATTATTGGGGTCACCTGCAGTACTTCCTCGTAAAACGCATTTTCAGTTATTTTATTAAGCGTTATTGTACTTTTAGGGTCTCTTTGCTATAAATATGACCAACTTTTACCTCGTTCACAAAACTTGTTTTGTATGGTTTGAGTAACACACAGTACTTCCGCTTTATGCCATTTTTTAACTTTTGAGTTTTTAATAGACCGCCAGAGTGAATATACATTAGACTTTAAATTTTCTATATGACAGCCGAATATTGCTCGTTTTTTTTATTATTGGGGTCACCTGCAGTACTTCCTCGCAAAACGCATTTTCAGTTACTGTACTTTTTGGGGCTATTTGCTATATATATTTGACCAACTCTGACCACGTTCACAGAACTTCTTTTGTATAGTTTGGATAACACACAGTACTTCCGCCTTATGCCGTTTTTTTGCATTAGAGATTTTTATACACCACAAGAGTGAATATACTTTGGACTTCAAATTTTTCTTTATGACAGTTGAACTTTGCTTGATTTTTATTATCGGGGTCACGTGCAGTACTTCCTCGTTAAACGCAATTTAGTTATTTCATTCTAGCGCTCTTGTAACTTTCGGGTCTCTGCTTTAAATGTGACCAACAACGATCATGTTTTGTTTTGTTTTGATCACACACCGTACTTCCGCCCTACGCCGTTTATCGCTGTTGAGTTTTTTACAGGGTGCATAAATCAATACGTTTGACGCTAGAGGTATTAATATTTGTAATGGCGAGTGAATGACGCCTGATCTTTACCGCTAGGGTCATACGTTTCGGCCTTCGTACGATTTTCTCGATTTTTAATTGGTTATACCAGTTACCGACTCAAACATGGAAGTACTGTGTGATCTATGCACACCACTGG